>JAUMHF010000014.1:6023817-6078023 GCA_032359275.1 Microctenopoma steveboyesi | reverse complement strand
ATCAGTGTGTTTTTTTATATATATATATATATATATATATATATATATATAGATTTGTGTGTGTGTGTGTGTGTGTGTGTGTGTGTGTGTGCATATATTAATTTGATTGAGTCAATAAGTTATGTAACTCTGAGACAATCATGAAATATATATATTTTAGGTCATATCGCCCAGACAAAAGCGGAATCTGGGAAATGATAGAATAAAATAAAATGGCTGTAACACTATTTGAGGAGAGGAAGACAGAACTGGAAAAAATGCTAAAGGGAGGAGGGAGACTGGCAGAGCAGCAGTGAAAATGGTTCGTTGGGCGAGATGGAGAAGCACCAAGTGGCCGCAGGGAGAGAGACTATCAGAGGAAAAGGAAAATAGAGAAGAGAGAGAAGCAAAGCTGATGCAGCTCCTGAGCAGAACAAATGTGTTTGGAGCTGCTGAATATAGGTCACACATCTCCAGTGACTGTTCCCTTCCCTCTGCTGAACCAGCTTCCTATAGAAGGCACTTCATGAGAAATCCTGCGTAATTTAGACCATAATCAATAGAAATGCATGCTGCTAAATTCATTTTTAATATTTTTTTTATGAAAAAGAAATGGGTTTTTGCTGCAATCATAAGATGCCTCAATGGTTCAAGATGAAAAATAACATAAATATGAAAGCTACTTGAAAATTTTTGTGTATGCTTGATCTGGTTTTCAAGAAACCAAATAGCATGCATTCACATAATTAATATTGACTGCAGAGCAGGTTCTTCAGCTTCAACGACCTCCTCTATTGCTTGCTACACTTTTTAAAATGGGAAGTGGTGGCCACTCAGCAAATTACAGAGTAGTAATTTATAGTCTGAGGAAAGAGATAAAAGGAGATACATAGAGATGTGAATATGAGGCCATAAACCAATACGGCAGCAGCAGGTTTTATGTAAAGTGTCACTGCATCTCCAAACTGTTCTTTCTGCATTCACACCTGTCATAACCCAAACAAATCAACACAGACAGAAAATGTCAACTAAGAGACCAGATGACATGAACCTCCCCATATCAGACACAGGCATTCACACAGATGATGAGTTGTAAATGCAGCTTCTGTGATGGTAAACACGCAGCTTTAGAAGAAATGAACCCTAAGATAGAAGGGAAAAAGATAATATGAATTAGAAATTAAAACGCGGTTGGAGCCAAATAGCAGGAAAAAGTGACACAACACAGAGATTTTAAATATCAGAATTTAAATGCAAACTCTCCGTGTGCCACTGTAAACAGACTTTTGTTTACAGCTTGTTGAGCTTATAACATTACTACAACTACCATATCCCACTACTAACCAACCAAGTTTGAATTTGAGGGGATTATACAATAGTCTAATGCCACCTGACATTTCATGCTTGGCTGGCCGGCTATCATGTTTTCTGCCTGGGTTGAGAGACAGATGGAGAGAGCGATCAGCTATTGGCTCTTTTTGGTTTAAGGGATATACTGAGGAATTCAGAAATGCGAGGGATATAGGATTGCGGGATTGGAGTGATGAACTGTAATGAAACTACGTGTGTGCCGGACAGATACCTCCTGAGAGGACTGATCCATTGCATGATGTCATGCTTCTGAGTATCAGATATGCAGTTTATGCTGGAATGCCATAACTCAATCAGTCACTCCATTTTCAGGTCTCACATAGGCTTTCAGTCAATGTGGGGCTGCAGGGCTGGTCAGATGGTGGTCTCTGATCAATATGTCATAGACAGACTAATGGGAAATGGAGCACGAGAGATGGTTGTTGCATTTATCTGTTGCTGCATGACCAACCGTAGGATTATCATAAATATGTTATGGCGCATTAATGCTGGGACTCAAAACTAAGTTCACCTCTGTTCTCAGTCACGAAGGTGACCGCACATATATCAGCCAAAGATGTCAAGACGGTGTTTCATGAGATTGTAGGGATGAGAGTGGGCACCTGTCTCTGAATGATATGTGCTGACAGAAACACAACTGAAATGAAGGGAAGGGTGGAGATAAGAGGCTTGCATCTCATTGGGGGAGTGACAGTGAGGCCTGAAATGACTCAATGGAAAGAAAGGAACCAAGAATAGAGAGCGGTTAATTGCTGAAATGTTCACCAATATGCATTTTAATGGAGAAAACATTTTGGTATTTTAAACATGGGAATAGTTTTGTCTTATCAATCAAAGAAAACTAGAGGTGAAGGCTGAACAGGCCTCTGAGGCTTTTTCCCCAGCAGGTAGTGGAAGAATGACCATTAGACCAGTAGATTTACCAAATATTCAATTATGTTTCCAGTGGTACCTACTGATCTCCCGTTCCACCACATACATACAAATGCTCCTCATCCTTCCCCTCCTCCTCCTCCCTCCACTTTCCAGATAGACACCCTCCTCCTCCTTCACCCCCTCTTGCATTCCCGCAGCCGCGTACCGGCCCGTACCCACCCATGGATCCTTATTTCTTCCTGTTCACACCGCACTATGAGCCTAAAGAAAAAAAGCCATCATAACAGCAGCACGGTGTGGGAGGGCTGTTACTTAAAGTCAACACGGTCTACCCTCCGTTAACAGATTGCCTTTAATCCGAGAACCAGCCTTATGGATGCAAAACCCAGTGTCAGCTCTCGTTTGGCCAATTTATGTGCGGCTCTGCTCTGAGTTCATTCACCAGGCTGTGATGCTGCGCAGTGATAAATTAAATAGAAGCGTTGTTTATTCATTTCTTATCAATATATGAATAAACACGCGATAGTACAGGCCTGTTCATTTTCTAGGGTACGGTCAGACATGGCTTCAGTCGAGGTAAAGCGTTACCTGCCGTGACCAAACCCGATGTGCGTCAAAATGAAAAAAACAATCCTTCAACATGGGTCAAACGTTGGTGCAAATCCAGGCTACTGCATGTGAACGCCTAAATCTTTCGCTTTGCTCGAAAACACTGACACATTCTCCATATCTTACCTCTGTAAAAAACGCCTCCATCCTCCCTTCTCCTCCCAGACGACGCGCGCCGGAGCGGCAGAGCGCAGACACCGGCTCCGGTTTCAGGTGCGCAAATCTCGCCAAAAGAGGGGTGAGCGTGTTTGTCAAGACGGGGGAAAGGCAGCGATGCCCCTGTGTTGGTGTTTCCCATTCACCAAGCGTTCATCTTCATCTCCGGAATGGTTCCTTTTCTTAAACACACCTCAGCACTATGCGCAAAAAGCCACATGAGAAAAATCCAAGGAGGCTGTGATGAGAAATCTGAAATGTCCACGCAGGGGATCCGTTGAGTGCTAAATGAAGCGCCCAGGTTTTCCAGGTCTGCCTCTGTTCACTGCTCGAGTGTGTGTGTGTGTGCATGTGTTTTTGTGAGTGTGTACGTGTGTATGTGTGTGATGCCGTGAGTGTAATGCGTTGGGCTCAGAGAGAGAACCAGTCAGGGGCACAATGAGCTTGACGCTGCCCACCGTACACACCGACGGGGCGGTGCACACAGAGCCTCCTCCAATACTGAACACATCCAGCTCACACAGCCACAGGATAGATGTAGGACGATGTATTGTTGGGTTTAAGCTTTGCTGCTGTGGTTAACACTGGGCCAACATCTGGATTTTCCCCCGGTTATCCGTGCTTCATCTTTGGGGATAAAAACAGCTACATTGGTTAGTGACAACCAAAACAGATGAAAGAGCCTGTGTCCCACTTGGCCCAATTACAGGTGATGATCCTGAAATGAACCAGATTGCAGCAGCAGGACTAACATGTCAGTTTTCATGCAGCAAAAGAGGATTGATAGAATAGAAAAAATGAAAAGTAAGGCAGTCGTCTTCCTTATACGTAAGATTGATCTTTGTTACCATTTATCAATCAAGTGATTTACTATATTTCTGAATTGTAGTGTCTAATCTAGAAAGGTCTCTTTGGTGCAAACTGAGTGACTGTACAACACTCAGGAGGACACACTCAGTGAGATGATGTCTGAATTAGCCGTGAGGCAGGAGCTGTCAGCAGTCAGTGTAATACTTCCTAAAAAACAGACACACAAAGAGAAATAATGAATATTTCTGTATGATCTCCTCCTGGTTGAGGGGACGGCTTGGTTACAGGGTTAGTTAGAGCCCCTTTGGGGTGAAAAATGATATCTCATGACATTCTCTCGAGTGTGTCACGAGATATCACACACACACACACACAAGAGCAGAAAGAACAGCAGGGGAAAAACACCTCAAAATCAAGGATGATAACAGCAGCGTCCCCCAAGACACCAGTTTGCATAAATGAGAAAAATGAATAGACAGCTGGTTGATGTGATTTGGACTACGCTGGGTTTTTTCCCTCCGCTACAGAGGACCCTGCTGCAGGGGCCAGGTGCAGCTATCAGCAGCGCAGCAGGCTGGGGCCTCTCTGGGGTACACGCTGTTCCCCCCGGAGCCCTGGAGGTACAGAGGGGGCCTCCTGTATGCATGTGTGGAAGTATTATTTAGCTTCATCAGGGAGACAGTTCAAAAGGTAGAGCCAACAACGGGGCCCGTGTTTTGTTCGAGGTGTCTGTGTCTGTAGGGGCTAGAGGCACACACACATGCACATACATAAGCAGTCAGGAAATGAGAACTGATCTTTATAATCTTTAATATGCACAGGCCTTAGGGGGAAACCGAGACTTCAGCAGCAGACCATAAACATTATGCTTAAATGTTGCTGGTTCACTTCAATCACATAAGGTGACAAATGAAAATTGCAGTTCGTGGAGATGCATTCAGGAGCTCCAACCTACTTGTTGACACAGGACTCCATCAGTTTGATTACCTGGCCAGCAGTAGTCCGTACAGATCATAATAGACTAACAAATTGTCTCTGCTGTTTTCTCAGAAGTGTTTCTTTTAAAATTTAATGATGCCCTGCTCTGGAGGACAAACACACCCTTTGTCATTTTGTATGAAGCCTGGGGACTGATATTCTTTCTGTGTTAGACGTTTTGGAACATTTTTATCGACATATGTAAATCCTATTTACAATACAACTTACTTGTAATTACATGACTAAAAAGCCTTCGGTGCGTGTACAGGAAAACACAGATGCACTGAAATACTGAAATACACACACATTAGAAAGTCCGGGCTATTCAATTCTCATTACCATGACAACACTGAGACTGAGTGACCCTCAGCGGTGAATTGTGAGATGGATTCAGTTCCCTGTGAGTCAGGAGCAGAACTTTGCTTACTCACACACCCACAGCTCAATATTCTTCTCTGTTTCTCCTTCATGCCTCCTTCTCCTCTTACTGTTACACTAGTGTGTGTGTGTGTGTGTGTGTGTTTGTGGGGGTATTAATCAGAGAGGAGTGTGTCTTATGGACAGATTATCAGGTCCTGTGGGTGTAAATGCAGATAGATTATAGCTCAAGCCACTATCTCTCTCTCTATATGTATATGATATATACTACCAAGCAAGACGAACATGCTGCACACCACTGTCATAAAATTCTATCAAACGAATGGTGTGTGACTGTATGTGCAGACATCATATGTTGCATGTACTCAGAGGTTTCACTGACAGTCGATCGCTTTTACAACCCCAGCGCACATAAATCTCTCTCCCTTCATTACCCTCTTTCTCTTTCAGCGATCTTCTGTGAACCTTTTCTTTCGCTCCAGACACACGTGTTTATGGCTCCCTGAGAGGACACACCCAATCACCGAGATGCAGAGTGTGAAATGCAGTGATTGATCATCAACCACAGTCTTTACTGGTTAACTGGTAAAATAGGACAATCCAAAACAACGCCCGGGGGCCTCTCTTTGGCTTTAAAATGATACCAGAGACGAAGGTAGCTCGTTTAGTCCAGTTTGCTGTAAAACATAAGGTGTAAAGAAACTTTCTAATGTAAAACAATGTTTTCTTTTGCCTATCCTCCACTACACTGTAGTAGTCATCACATAGCTGGTGCTGCAATAACTGCAGCAGCTTTATTGAAATCTTGTTTTCATCCATCTAAATTGTGTTTTGACATACGAACACGCACACAAACAATATTGAGCAGATGAGGTTACTTAGTCTATCTAATTTGATTTGTTTTGAGTTACTTAGCGATATTAAACCTCTGTCAGAGGGAGGCGAACACTCCACAGCATGTTACTGTCCACAGCAGTACATCTGAACATTTATTCAGATAGTTAGCTAACACACACACACACACAATTAGTGTACATACTGTACATGTAGGTATCTGTGTTTCCCTGATGTGGCCATATAAACCTTAATTTAAGGTTTTATTTTAAGTTTAGCATTAGTGCAAATACAGTAATGGCGCCTCTTTATCCTGTAACTCCTGTAAAGAGTGAAAGAGCAGCTAGGATGACTTAATTAGTGGGTGTAGGAGCACATAACACATAACAGGTGGCTAGTTATGGAAAAAGAGAATACAAACTATGCAGTCTGGTGTCAATGTTCAATCTCTGGGGAGAAGCATACTGAACAATAGGACATTGATGTATAATGCAACCCTCCATGTACCAACACATACACACTCAGAGGGTGATGCCACCTGATCTGAATGACTCATGCGATACACACAAGCCATGTCACACAGTTTGGAGAGTGAAGGAGGACTGATGAAGGTCATTTTTGGAGAAACTTACTGACCTGGCTTATTTTTAAACTGAATTAAAGGTTGGTGCTCATGTCGTACTTCCACCCAGCAGACCGTGAAGAAAATTATTGCTGCCACTGGAGATAGCTGTAGATGATTTCAATAAAAAACTGTCTGAACAACAGCCATACCTGCAAATGAAGGTCTGACCTTTTGTCCCGTCCTACAGTTCTGATGACACCACACATTTAGTTGTCTACTGTAAATCTAACACATATCTTTACTTCTAAAACATTTTTGTTACTCTTTTGGTGTCATACTAGACAAAGTGATTTAGACTTTAGACTCTAACTGGACAGATAAAGGCAGCAATTAAAGGTTTTATATTTTTTTAAGACTTCTTTTGAATATGTACTTTTTTAGGGATTATTCTTTTTAATTAAAACATATTATCAGTGTCAGACTTCAGAATCCATTCCAGAAATATCTGGTATATCACATAAGACAAGAGAGATTTAACACTTAGACAAAGGGGTGTTAAAGCTTTAAATGGCTGTGAGCACTGTGCTGTTTCTGCTGAGTCCTAACATAGCAATTCACAATATTTAATAATTATTTTTCGGCTGGATAACAGCAACAGATCAAAAGAATGATTTACTAAATATTTCCCATGTGTATAGGAAATTTTAGCTGTAGGAAAATCGCCCCAGGGCAACCAACATGCGGAGCAAGAAGGGCAAGGATTTAAACTTCAAATAGATGTTTTGGGGGTGTACTACTGCAGAACAATGCATGTCCCCGTGTGTGTGTAATTCATATCTTCTGTATTGCATTTCAGTGGATGTACATACAGAAAGAGACATGATCTAATCATGTTGCTCAAGAGAGATGACTTCATCCTGATTTTCTTTTCCCCAGCCCCCCGCAGCCCCCCCCCCCCCCCCCCCCCCATACCATACTAACCCAGCACCACCCATGGGTTGCATGGCAGCATGACAGCAAGTCTTTGGACCAAATTAGCTGTTAATGCAACCCCCTAATTGCTGACAGACAGTGGGGTAATTTAATCAGTCGACTATAGCCTGCAGCAGAGCACACACACTTACATACACATGTTCACACACAATCGTACAAATTTATTTTTTTGACAATTAACAAAAAGAGTAGTAGGACTAGTATCTCAAATTTTGAACTGATGTATCAAAGTAAAGCTTTCTTCCTGTTTATTTGCAGTTTTTTTTTCCTACTGGATTAATCTAAATGAAGCCTAATCCTAATCAGAAGAGATTAAATTACCCAGATCACTATAATAACTGGATTACACAGGCATCCCCTTACTGGAGAAACCCCTTACCTTTTTTTTTAATCTCTATCCAACAAATGTACACAAACAGAAAGACAGAGTCAGAAATAGTATCCAAAAACCTAATAAAAACATAACAAAACATAATGAGAAGATAGACATAACAAAGTAAGGTGCCAGATTGAAAACTGACGTGCCTTTATTTGTGTATTTGTATTTCATTTGTCTGTGTGTGGTTTAAATAGGCGTATGCATGATAAAAACAGAACCTGCACACAGTCATTCATTCATTTTTGTAATGGGAGATTGGTTAATGAAATCGCCATTACCATCAATACACAAAGACACACACACACACACACACACGCACGCACACACACACACACACACACACACAGTGATTGGTGTTAACACTGTAACTAAAAGAATGACACAGTGAACAAAAGCCCAGCTGTCATTCCAGAGACTTAACAATAATATATGAATATTCATTGCAGCAGAAAGTAACAGAAGGCGAGCTTGGCTTTGCAAAGCATCACTGTACTGTGTGGGTCAGCTCCTGCAATTCATCTACGGGAGGAATAATATATATTATATTCCACTATTTCTTTTTAAAAATCTGAATATCTGGTGTAGTTTAAAGAACTGCTCTGTTTAAGATAATGTAAATATTATTCTATTATTCAACTATTACTAGAAGCTTTATTGTCTACATGCATCCATTCATTTTTGTAGTAAATGAATTAATATATAAAAACATTACTAGCATTGTATGTTCACATAATTCTATTGTAAGTCATAACCTGCTGTTTCTCAAATGTATCTCACTCTCAATGTTTTATATTTAAAATCAATGATCAAATAAATGATAGTGACTTTTTAATTTTATTTTACCACATAATGACATAAAGCTTATATTCAACAAACAAAAATAGATGCTGTGTGTATTACAGCAATTATCTCACATTTTATTAGTTTGTGGACAGAAAGGATCAACCAAACATTAGACAGCACTGTAGTGCTAAAATTGACCAGGAGGTGGTAGTAGATTCCCATTTATTACAATCTTCAGGAAATCCCACCTCTGAATTTATGTGATTGGCTGCTGCTCTGGCTGTTGGCGAATTCCTTTTCCGATTGGCTAATGACCCTGCCCCTCAGGCGTGGCAGACGCTACACAGCTCGATGTGTCGAAAATGAAACTGTCTAGTGTTTGGCTTCGAGAGGAATCGAAAATAAAACGATCCACAGACCAAATCCTCCGGCATTTCCAGTTTTAACCTGACACGGCGGAAGAAAGGGAACCAAGCGATAAGCACTCGTGACGGAAGGTGACAGTTTTGTGAGGGAGGAAGGCCTCTGCTGTCAAATCACGAAAACAACAACACCTGAATCCTCGTTACCGTTTTGGTCTCGTACGTTCACTGCGATTGCAGCAACCTGGCATATGGAGCCCTGTGTTATGGTTATAGAGCTTTAATTGAGGTAAATCTCTCCTCCTTTTTTCCAGCTGGGGATGTTGGGTGAACCCCAGAGCTGGGCAGGACACGCCGTGTTGGTATGGAGGTAAGTCATGTCTTTAGGTATATCGTTGCTTTGGGTCAGCTTAACTTCATAAGGCCCCTGACATATTTCTCCACCTACAGTGTAAACTAGCGGTTCCATTAGATGTAGAGAAAATATGTTTTACGTCTTAAAGCTGACGAGGTGCTACTGTTGACATTATTGTACAGTGTGTGTCATTAATCACTAATACAATGTGATGATAGTCCTGAAATAATAAAAGCAAAGCACTATTATTACTGTTATTAATTTACTAAACTGTGGGTATACGAAGATGTGTAGATTTAATCGCTGCCTATGGTTAAATTGACTGCATTTGGTTTACACCAGTTACATGTAACATAACCTCTAAAGGTTCCCAGGCCACATGTTGGCAGCTGTTTTTCAGACTTACTGCATTTTATATGCATACTTTTGTTTACAGTGTAGTTCTGTTTGGAGAGACTTTATTGAATAAGGAGACTGCCCTCTAACCAGAGCATGTAGTTATGAATTTCTTTTGTCAGCAGGAATTCAGCTTTAGGGTTGCTGCTCTGTCACTGATCCTGACCTTTGACCTTATCTCAGAGATCAGGCAAACAGATTTAGCTCCAGAAATCCATATTAAAGAATGAATACAACAATAACTAAAATGTACTATATGTATATATATATATATATATATATATATATATATATTATATAATTTACTGTACCCTCATTATTTTGATGCTAAGGCTGCAGAGAACTATGTGTTGTTCATATTTCAGGGTGTAACTCTTAAGCTGAGTTGAAAGGATTAGTCTTTTGTGAACAAGTCATTTTTTATTTGTTTTTTTAAATTTACTATTCTAACTAAATTTCATTTTGTGACTTACTATATATCTTCTTAGCTCTTCCCCTTCTCATTGTGTTTGCCATTCATCTGGCTTTCCTTCCTCTCATCTCCTCTGTGCTGTTCTCTGTTCCAGTCTGTAGCAGTGGGTTGTTCTACTTGGTGACTGATGCTGCTGTCACTATGGCGCACTTTGACACGGAGTACCAGCGCCTGGAGGCGTCCTACAGCGACTCTCCCCCTGGAGAGGAGAACCTGCTCATGCACGTTCCGGAAGGAGTGAAATGTATATTATGAACTTATCTCACACATACTGTCTTCTTTTGCAAGATAGTGATGCTTAACCTAAACATCATTACTAATTGTTAATAAATCTTTTGCAGCCCAGTGGCACCACATAGAAAACCTAGACCTGTTTTTCCAGAGGATATCCTTTTACCTGCTTTTGCCAAGGATTCCATATTCTGAATGTCTGCTAATTGAATTGTGCTTCATTAAGCTTTGAGGGAATTCAGATATATTTCTAATATTCCTTAATATCCGTCACGTCTATAATCTGCACCAAAAGAATGGATTCACCTGTATGCTGCTGGGAGAGATCTTTGAACTGGTGTATGTATATGTAAATATGCACATGTTTTTCAGAAAATCTGAATTTCATCTCTGACTTTTAATATGCCACAGATGAAAATTCTATATATCTTTATGTTTTTGTGTTTGTTATTTTTTTTCTCATACCCATCTCCTCCTTTTTTTTTTCAAACTTCAGACAGTTGCTGTTTGTGGTTTGCTTCACAGTATTTCTAGCAAACTGTGTCGACTATGACATCCTCTTTGCCAACAAGTTTGTCAACCACACTGATTCATCAAAAGTCACCTTGCCCGATGCCTTCATCCCAATGGATGTCTGCAGTAACCGGTGAGTGTGATGTGGTCATTTGTTTTTTAATCGAATGCCTGTGGTGCACACTAAATCTTTTTTACCGTTACATTTCTCCTTCAGTATCCGAGACAATGCATTCGTGATTTTTGTGCTGATGATCTCTGGGGTGTTTTGGCTACATCGCCTGATCAAATTCATCTACAATGTCTGCTGTTTCTGGGAGATCCGATCCTTCTATATAAACGCCCTTAAGATGACCATGGTGAGAGAGACAAAATTAGCTCTGGAAAGGATTTGTTTAGAAGAATATTGAAGATATGTTTTATTTGAAGCTGTCTATTATAGCAGGATCCTATATAATCAAAAGGAATGAGTCATTGTACGCACTGAACCCACACCCACTGTGCTTTTGCTTTTCAGTCAGAGCTTCCCTATGCTTCATGGCAGGAGGTTCAGGCAAGGATAGTGGAAATTCAGAAGGAACACCAGATCTGCATCCATAAAAAAGAACTAACAGAGCTCGACATTTACCACCGCATTCTCCGCTTTAAGAATTACATGGTGTGTCCATTTATAAGTAAATCCTAATTACACTGCTTCGTGCAGAAGCTGTACACTGGCTCCCTAATGTATTCAGACTCTTTATGCACTTTTTATACTGTTGTAGATGTCATTTTAAGTAGAATAAAATTTTCATTTTGGCCATTAAATTACATCCAGTAACTCAAATTGACTAAGTGGAAACATGTTTGGAATATTTTGTGGAAACCAAAAACTTAAATCTCTCATTCACAGAACTTATTATTTCAAGCCTTTGCTACACTTTAAATTACGATTATCCCAGAAAAATAAATTTTAAAGGATCTTATATTTCCTGAAGCAATCTATGTATGTCTTATGCAGCGTCTTGCAGACAAATAAATGACATGACCTCAAAACTAATCTTTCTTCCTGTTCATTTGTAGGTTGCCATGGTGAATAAATCACTCCTTCCTGTGCGTTTCCGACTTCCGTTACTCGGGGAGTGTGTATTCTTCACCCGTGGTCTCAAGTATAATTTTGAGCTGATCTTTTTCTGGGGTCCAGGTGTGTATACGTACACTGTAATATATGCACAGATCACATGCATCACATTCAGGCAAAGAGAAGTGTCTAGAAGTCATCTTCTTTTCACCAACTTTATGTTTTTTCATTCTTGACTCATTTGTAGGCTCACTGTTTGAGAACGAGTGGAGCCTGAAACCAGAGTATAAAAGAGGGGGTAACAGGCTCGAGCTGGCAGACCGTCTAGCATCCCGAATTCTGTGGATTGGAATTGCCAATCTGCTGCTGTGTCCGGTCATCCTTGTCTGGCAGATTCTCTATGCTTTCTTTAGTTATACTGAGGTATTGGTTTCACAGGAGCACACACATTTTAATCAGATCATAATAATGATCATCAAAATATAGTTTGGTCCATGTGTGTTTGTACTTAGGTAATCAAGCGAGAGCCTGGTTCACTGGGAGCAAGATGCTGGTCTCTGTATGGTCGTTGTTACCTGCGTCATTTCAACGAGCTGGACCATGAGCTCATGTCACGCCTCAGCAAAGGCTACAAGGTCAGTGAACTGACTCTCCTCCTCCCTCCTGATGTTCTTTTGTTGCTTCTCCTGTGGACAGAACATTATTTTGAATAATTGCCAAGCCATTTATCTGCTCTTCATTCATTGCCTGCAGGATTAATACCTAAGTCTCTTTCCTCTTTTTTATCTTTTTCTCTCTCTCATTTGTTCCTCTTTTATTCAGGCTGCATCAAAGTATATGAACTGTTTTCTTTCACCACTCCTGACTGTGGTTGCCAAAAATGTAGCATTTTTTGCTGGGTCTCTACTGGCTGTCCTCATCGCCCTGACCATCTATGACGAGGATGTTCTTGCAGTCGAACATGTTCTTTCATCAATCACCCTCCTGGGAGTGTGTATCACAGTCTGCAGGTAGGGATTAGTGTTACCCTGTTAAACTGTAACTCAATACACATAATTGCTTTAACATAGTTATTTAACAAAAGCATATTATAAACACACACATGGTTTGTTAAATTGTTGGGATAACACAACAAAGTCCTAAGGCTCATTTCCTGTATGGTTCAGTGGAGTAAGAAGATGGGAGGAGAATGAAATTAATTTTGCAGTAGCTAATTAGTGCTACTGCATAAACAAATACATGACATAGTCAGTAGTTCCTCAGTCTCCTTCTAAATGTTAACTTCACTATAAAAATGTTATTAAAAACATCATATACATATATATAACGTCTGTTGTGAATTGGCACTTAAATACAACAATGAATGAACAAAAGAGAAAGCTTCTTTTTTATTTCTACTTTAAAGCCACCAGGAGTCGTAATCCCTTTAAGGTTTATTCTGATGTATAGCTGATATGTATAAGAGGGTTTCCTAGCTTATTCGTTCTGAATTACAAATCTGTATTAGCTTTCATTTGAAATAGTTAAATACTACCACAAGCTGAGATCTAACTATACTGCTTAGGTCTGTACATTATACAGACATTATCATACTCTTTTATATCACACGATAATACTGTTTTTAGTGACTTAAACACCAGGCTTAAAATGTAATAGTAAGGTTAATTTAGTGGTAATAGTTTTAACCAGTTGCAGTTACGCATCTGCTTCTCTATCTACAGGTCATTTATTCCTGACAAGCACATGGTGTTTTGTCCTGAGCAGCTGTTGCGAGTTATCCTGGCGCATATCCACTACATGCCTGACCACTGGCAGGGAAACGCACATAGGTGTGAGACCCGAGACCAGTTCTCCCAGCTCTTCCAGTACAAAGCTGTAAGTATTACTCTGAAGATAAAGCAAACTCTGTTCTTTAGGCATTTTTCAAGACACTTTAATGCATCATAAAATATAAACATAATGTATTATTAGCAGTGTTTATGATGGCATATTCCCTTTATACAGTATATGCCATGGCAGGGCCGTGCCATGAACATGCTTAGTGGAACAGTTAAACCAATACCAATCTTTACTCTCAAACTCTTTGCGTTCACATCTTATATCAGACCACTAAAATCACAGATTCTTGCTTTTAGTTATAGGTATTTTTTACTGAAGAAATGCAGAGAAACGTGTAACTGCTACTTGAAAGGGAAGGTATTCAGTCTCTACTCAGCTGGTGGCAGCAACTCTGCTTGTTGTACATTCTTAGAGTAGTGTATGCCATTAACCTTTCTCCTCTGTTCGTGCCCAGGTGTTTATTCTAGAGGAACTGCTGAGCCCAGTGGTGACTCCTATTATTCTGATCTTCTGTCTGAGGAGAAAGTCTTTGGAGATCATTGATTTCTTCAGGCATTTCACTGTGGAGGTGGTCGGAGTGGGAGACACCTGCTCTTTTGCTCAGATGGATATCAGGCAGCATGGACACCCTGCGGTAGGGGACTGTCACATTAAGTGTAGCCACATCAGCATGCATACATTCAGACAAGTGTTAAAGGTCTATGAACTGTGTGATGTGCATTAGATTGATATTTAAACATGCTAAACGAGTTAATGAGTGTGTGCTTACAGTACATTTATTTCCTCTCATCCTTCTGTAGTGGATGTCAGAAGGGAAGACAGAGGCATCTATTTACCAACAGGCAGAGGACGGGAAGACAGAGCTGTCCCTGATGCACTTCGCAATTACTAACCCCCAGTGGCAGCCTCCTCGAGAGACTACACACTTCATCAGTCAGCTGAAAGAAAGAGTTCACAGAGAGGCAACAGTAGTTTGTCCTTCAGACACACATCCAGTCCCACTGTCAGAGTCTGAAGTACGTTTATAATCTAACATGCTCAAGTACTGCAGTGATCACGTTACATTTCCTAAGACTGTCAGAGATCAAATGGGATGTCCTCTTGTCCGTCCCTTTATTCTGCACCTCTCTCTCTCTTTCATAGCCGAGAAGCCTTGTTGCAAACCTCTTGGCAGGACCATCTACCTTGGGCTCGGTCCATTTTGCCAGGGACAGCTCTTTGACCAATCATGCAGCAGCTGGCATAAATGATGGGGCATCTGCCTTGCGGTCCCTTTCACCAATCAGCAGCAGTCTGCACCTGAGAGGCAGCTTGAGTGCAGCTCACAGGACTGCCGGCCACACTTCAGTCATGAGCAAGGCACTGGCAGGCTCTGGGTCAGTTCCTGTTCAGTCTCATCTTTCTGTCCAGTACTAAATATTTACAGAGCTGCTGGACGAAGCTAACATATGAAAGTGCATACCTAATACACTAGTCTATAATATATATCATTTACCTCTTACATGTAATCACTACTCCTGTCTTTTTGACATTGTCCCCTCTTCTTCATGTCTTCATTTTCTCCACGTCTGTCCTACCACAGAACCGATGCCCGGACTGTAAGCTCGGGCAGCAGTGCTTGGGAGGGTCAACTCACCAGCTTGGTTCTATCAGAGTATGCTTCCACTGAGATGAGCATCCATGCACTTTACATGCATGAGGTACATTTTGTATGTGCACAAATGTGTGAAGTGGTTGGTTGTTTTGTATGAATATCTCTGTCTTGGATCCCGTGCATTATACCTCCAGCAGTCAATTCCTTTGGTCTTTGCAGCTTCATAAGCAGCAGTCCCGTGGTGAGCTGTCCCGTCACACGTGGCACAGGCAGGAGAGTGACGAAAGCAGTGACAGCATCCCAGATGAAGTTAGGAGTGAATCCAAACCCCACTCTAGAAACTTCCCCCGTTCACACACTTTCCCCACCACAGTTCAAAGTCCTAGTGCAATTCCCACTTCAGCTTCAGCCACTAGCAGTACCACCATCAGTCAGGAGGGGGGATCATCACACAGCAGCAGCCAGCGGAGATTTAGTGGACCTAGTACAGGTATGCATCTTATTCTGATCGTCCTTCATGTTTAACATAACATGAATTTGTACACATATAGGTTTGAACAATGCCATATTGTTTTTTATGATGGATAGCATACTATTTCCATTTCTTTACCCAAGATTGTTTATGCTACAATACCTGCACAGGTGCTATACAGATTTGTATTTATTGCTCACCTTTCATGCACACTACTGTATCTTCAATAACTTTTTGTTTTCTAGATTCCTTTGGTCCAGGAAAGGCAGTGAGGTCAGCCCGTGTGCCCATGGGAGGGTGGGCAGAAGATAGTCAGGCAGCAGCACGCCATCATGAGCCACTCCCAGAGGAGAGCTCAGAAGATGAAATGCCTCCTCACATACATAAGGTGAACACTTTTTGCCTGTATGTGCAATAATTAAGTTAATTTGTCTTTGTGCACTGCAATTAAACTGACTTATTTGTTCTCTCTCTCACTGCAGGTCACATAGCCAGGCCATGTTAATAGATATTGGTCTCCTACGCTATATAAATTACCAAATGCACACTGAATTTTTCTCTGGAACTGACCATCAGATCTGACACACATCAACTGATCTCTACAAATATGACAGTTAATAAAACCATCTGGACAAGTTCAGCTTGATGTCGCCATTAAAAGACGAAGATCTTTTGATTTACTATATGACTTTCTACATGCCCAAACGGGCAGACAGGGAAACATCTCTGGATTTGTCAGAAGAGGACTTACACGATCAAGTAATTTGTTAGAGACGTTGATAACATGAGATTACACTACTCTTTTTGTATCCGAAGATTACCTAATGAAAGTACATGTGTTGCTGTGGTATAAACAAAAATTGTAAATGCCCTGCATATCTGGAGAATATGATCCCAAATTGTTATTATTAATAATAATAATAATAAGGATAATGATTTGAAATGTGCTATTTGTATCGTCTATCTCACAAATTAGAAGGTGTGAGAGGTTCAGTTTGAGAAATGTGTGGCGTCTCTCTAACAGTAACAGGATATAGCAAAATGTGTCAAAATTATGCTGGCAACACAAAGACTTTCATAGTGTATATCTGCTGTAGTAACAATATGAGGAATCTGCATATCCTCTTCTGTGCATTGTATTCCAGCTTGCATTCTCCCTCTCGTAAAATGAAAGGCCTCAAATAGTATAAAATTCCCTTGATATTTTTTAGTAATATATTTAAATTCTTTATAAATTCATTGCAATATATGCTCAAAGTGTACTTTCTAAAATGTTGTTTAAAATTTTCTGATGGTTCAGTTTGTACAAACAGCTGCTTGAGAAAGTGCCGGGTATTCAGCACAGATGGACACACCACACACACACACACACACACACACACACGCGCGCGCACACACAGACTGTGTAAATAAATGTTATTAGGAGAAGTCACGGCAATCATACAGAATATTGTAAGGCCGCCATTGTGCTATGTGTAACATACATAGATTTCAAGCACATTCTCACACACTGTTGTTAACCATTTATTTTTCTTATGCAGACCTGCGAATGACCTGGAATGTGGGAAAGAAGTTATTTGGAGCATTTCGTATTGATGTGTGCCATAAAAAAACCCCACAATTGCACTGTTAGTTCACCGTTTACTTATTCTTCTGTAGAGTTAAATGACTGCAGGTCCCTCCACAGCAGTGTTGTACCATGACCTCACACATTGCATCACAGCATGAATTTCCTGCTCCCATGCCATTAAGCTGCAGTTCTTAATGAAAAAAAGAACTACGCACTTTAAAAATTACTTAATGCAGAGGGTGTCACTTAACCTGGATTGTTCGTATGTTTTCATATAGTTTATTTATCAAACGGGATGTGCCATGATAATTGACTGTAAGTCAACGTTGTGTTTTCTGTGGTGCTTTTCGTTGGGAATAAAGAAGTACTGTCGCACTGCTGGACTCTTAATATAGCCAATAATGCAGAGATACCGTGTGGTAAAGGTAAATTTAAAGTGTTTAGTGTGGGGTTTTTCCTGTATGATACAATTTCGTGCAGGTGTAAATTCCTCCATTAAAGACACGACAATTATACTGTAAACTGAAAAAAATAGCAAGACAAAACAACCGACACAGTAACTTAGTGATTTTGTTATGGTATGTTTTATTTAATCTATCGTACACTTATGTTACACTTTACAGTAAAGGAGTTACTTTATCAAGGACCGCATTTTACATCGATTAGTGATAGCCGTTAGCCAGGTTAGCATATTGTTAGCTTGTTACTTCGTGTAGGGGCATGCGGCTAAGTAGCTAGCATTGGTGAACAGCAGACTTAGACATTACTAAGAAAGAAGGAAATAGGTATGCTGCTAAATATTATCTGAATACTATAGAGACCATGACGTTTAATGTGTTATTATTTGAATCAGCAATGCTTTTTCCAGAGCCCGGATAGCTCAGTCGGTAGAGCATCAGACTTTTAATCTGAGGGTCCAGGGTTCAAGTCCCTGTTCGGGCGAAACTTTTTTTTTTCTTTTAGCTTCTTTTGTTCTCGCTGGAGTTTCATGCCTTTCTTGTGTATTTGAAGGCTTCTCATAGCTGGTTGTAACACAGAGAGGGCTGTGTAAGCGTTGTACTAGTATGTCTCATTAATTTTTTTTACCTGTTTAACTTCCTCACTCATTGAAAAAACGATGTGTCAATTTTTTTTATTTATTTATTTACTACAAAAGATTCTCACATATTTTCTACTTAGGTTTGTTCACCCAGTGTTATGCTGCCACGCCTGAACCTTTTCAAGAAAGTCTTGCATGTCAGTGGATCAGAGAGGAATCTGAGTCCTATATGTGTACACACAGAGACAAATGTGTCAAATTTAGTAAGGAATACCATAATAAATAACAATATTTGGCACAAAATGTGCACATAGGCTGTTACTGAATCTTACACATTGACTGGTGGAAACGTGGTGGGTGATGTTATGTAGTGTCCCCCTGCTTGCCCTGCTGGGGTGGGTGACACCTTTGGTAGCCATGTATGGAAGCTGAGAGGAGGCAGCTGGGGTGCTGCAGGAGTAGGACCATAGTGATGATGATGATGGACAGCACCTCCCCTTGGTTTAAAATCTGTCCTCACAAAAACAGGGTGTTCATGGTAACTGTCCTGGAAATACATATACGAGATTTTTAAAGTGTGAGTCATGACTTTGTCCTTTGGGTGTGCTTGTAAATAAGAAGAGTAGAAGAATGTGTACCTGCCCAAGATCTGCAATGTGGTTGGTATAGTGCCTGGGACCTGCAGGTGGTGACTGGGCCATAGGTGGCATGGCTTTTAGCATCATATTGTGCATTATAATCTGATGCATCTGGGCATTTTGCATCAGCATCAATTCCACCATGTCTAATGCAAAAAAACATACAAACAAAAATATAAATATGTAACATATTCAACAAGCTGTATTGCTTTTTGATGATACATACCTTCTTTGACGCTGCCTGAGCGTGCAGTGAGGTATGGCTGAGGTGGGGGAATCTGAGTAATCAGAGGCTGCTGTTGTGGCAGCTGTTGTATGATGGTGGTAGGCTGCTGGGGTAGCTAAAGAAAAAAGTGGGGAATAGTTTCTTCTTTTGCATATTTAATTAGCACTATTTTTATACTATTCTCTTTGTAAATCTCAATAGTAGTGTACGAAGAATGAATATCTAACATTGATGGATATAGAATGCAACAATTACGAAAAGAAAAAGATTAAATACCATTTAAAGACCACATAGAGTTTATTAGATCAGGAGGTGGGATGTTTTTGAGATAAAAGTGAAATGTCTTACCGTTTGTTGGATGATTTGTGGAGGCTGTGGTGGGGCAAGTGATGGAGGGGACAGGTAGGGAAGAACAGGAGGTGGATAGTGTGTGGGTGCCATGGTTGGGAGTCGTGGAGGCAGTTGCGGAGCTGTAACAAAATGTGTCTGGTACTGCCTTTGTGACCCTCCCCATGTGTGAGGTCTGTTGAAGTTTTCTAACATATGTTCCTCCTACACAGAAATAGTCAGACATAAATCAGAAATGCTAAATGCATTGTTAATATGCTCCTAGTTCTCAGGAGCTTTTTCTCCAGTATGTGAATAAGTAAAATGTATTAACTTGCAGTACAGAGATAAAAAAGTACCAACCCTTAGTCTTTGCAGTAAGTCCTGCTTTCGCCTCAGTGCACGGTGCAGTGCCTCCATTCGTCCATCATAACTCCCTGAACAGAAAAACTAACTCTTTAACTTTATAAAATGTCTGCCACTTCAACATGATATACGGTATGTGTAAGTAAATAAAACTTGATGTGCCTTTTCCATGAGAAAAGACATTGTTATCTTACATGCAGACAGGGCAGACTCTGGTCTATCGTCCATATTGTGCTTTTTGATTTCCAGCCTCTGGGAGTGTTAAAATTTAGATGTTTCATTATTAAGAAAAGCAAAAACTGAAGCTAAGGCGAACTTTGTCTATTTACTATGTCCACCACTGCCTACCTTCTCCAGTAGTTTGAGCCTGAGTCTTTTCATCTGATCAACCACAGAATTTCCATCCTATAAGATGACACAAAGAAATGAACTGTATTACTATTACATTTACTGTGTGCCAGATTATTAATAATCAACAGTGTATCAAAATACTAGACACAAACATACATAATTGCCAGTCAAATATGCACCTAATTTACCTGAAATCTTGGCATTTGGAGGTCCACAGCCTTTGTGTCAACTTGTGTGTTTGAGTTCAGCTTAAAACCACACAATGGTTGCCATGAGACCTGACACCTGATTACCTATAGCATTAAAGCATAGCTTCCATGGTCTACTTGTTTGGTACCTGTGCTGAGAGAGAGAGAAACGTGGCGAGGCTTTCAGCATTAAAACCCTGCCAAATTAACTTGTAGTTGTGTTTTCTGTTTTGCTGATCTTTGTGCAAAGTTAGGTGATGAAAAGAAAATATTTAATGACATTCCTTAGAAATATACTGATTTTCTTAATCCCTAAAACGTACGCACTGTACTGTAAATTACTTAGTTGCCATAGAGACTCATCAGCATGGTTGTGAATTGAGGACACTCGACTTCAAAACAGAAGAGTAAAAGTTACATTATTCTATCCTGATTGGCTACACGGTCCGTCAATCCAAATTTTGACACCTAATACAGATATCTAATTGGTCAGTTAGAATTTGGTTTGATTACTTAAAAAAAGGCGGTACTTTATCAGCTATGGAGGAATATATTTAAGAAACGCGATCCCGATTGGCTAAACGCGTTTAACGGTGATATGTGATTGGTCTGTTCATTCAAGGGAACTCAATAAGGGCGGAGTTGGATAGTCTTGGCGGCCATATTGAATAGTGTCTGTTGACAGTTGTTTCTAAAGGAGGCTCACAAATTTTGTTTCAGTTAACTTATGCAAGAAGTGAAGCTCAGAATTGCTTTGCGGCGGCTGTCCAAAACTTTCCATGATATAGTTTGAGCCAAGAAATGGATGAAGATGAACGACAGAGGAAACTAGAAGCTGGGAGAGCTAAGGTATGTTGCTAACAATCACGCACGCTAATATTGAATGCTAGCAGTTAGCTTACTCTTTTGTCAGAGCCTTGTATTTGTGCACTGATAACTACGCCCGCTTCCAAAGTTATGGTATCTTTGGTTTCTTGTTGCTCAGATCCATTTGCTCGTTCAATTACAATCCCACAAAGCATTACTCATTTGCCGCCTATATACCGCGGGTTAATCATTAGCTGCGGTTGCACATAGCTAAGGATAATAATAACATGTAGAGCTGGTTTGTTTGTTGATTATCTAAATTACTTCGCATAGATTTAGATTCCAGCAAAGAGAAAGATGAATTTACGTAAAAAGATGACTTTTTTATTTAAAAATAACCTATGCACCTGATGTTTTTGTATGAGTAACAATTGGCACGTGATAATAGTAACTTGCACTGATAATAATTAGCAATTAATGTTGCATTAGATGAATATACGCGTTGTCCGACATAATATTCTACAGTAGTTATGACTTTTATTAGATTCCAAAATAATCCACCAAGTGTGCCCAAGTGATCCACGAGATAATAACACTGTCTAATCGTTATATCAATAAAAATTATTTAGTTTTAGTTAAGCAATTCTCTTAATGCTTTGTTCAGCGCATCAAGCTCGTTGAGCGTCACTTTTTTATACATATGGTTTCAAGTTGTAAAAAGGATAAGAGATAAAGAATGCATAACCGTAATCAAAGGTATGGTAGACAGAGGTGTCCAATGTGGCGTTTTCTTTTCACCCGTCTGTTAAGGTCCCTGTGGTAAATCAGCCAATAGTAAAAAGGAGGCACAGAGCAATTACTTCAGTTAGAGATTATATTAATAATAGGCCAATAATCAAGAATAGCTCGTCCTGTATTGACAAACCAAAACAAGGCTGCTAACTTTGTCTAAAAACTAGAGTCACCTGTTCAGAATAGCTAATTAAATAGCATTGTATTACAGTTCACCTCCACCTCACACAAGAACACTTAAAAAAAGATGTGGTATTTTATTGTGTTTAATTATGGAGTTACTTTTTAGGATGATTAAACTGTTGGCATTTCTTATGACAGAGAGCCATGAACATGCCACGAAATCAGTCTGTAAGTATAGAAACTGGTGATGGTTTAGTTTACTCTTTTTGATCTTTGTTTCTCAGTAGTGGGTGATCAGGCTGCACTATGATGTTATGATGTTTTGAGATTTATGCAGACTGCTCTTTAAAGTGCTTGCTCAAGTGGAATGTTGGGTTTTCAATTTGGGTTTTCATTATTCTGTATATATTTAAATAATGTGTAAGGCCCTAAACCTTACACTGTAATATGACTTGAGACTATATAAATAAAGTCTAGTTAAAGATGATTTACAATTCCGATTTCTTTTCAGTCTGAAAGTGCTGAAAGGAATTTCTGGTGAACGGAGCACATTGCTTCTCCTGTCATGCTGGTTGCAGGCCATCAGGTGGTGCAGTGAGCCCGCGAGATTTGGCAAGGATGAATGTGTTGCACTTGCATCTCACATGAATGGTGTTGCTATGGTAATGCAGTTGCCCTTATTGTATTTGGTGCATTAAAAAGATCTGATTTCACTGTCCTTAAGGGTGTCATCAGATGTATGTATATTTTCCATAAAGGTAAGCACAGAGACATGTGACAGAACAGCAAACCTCAAACCTGTGTTGTAGTGAAAATGTTAAGAACACAAGAACGCAACACTGATATTCAGCCTAATAAAATCTGATTTGGCCACAGTAGGCTTCAGCCAGCTGGTTAGTCAGACTCTCAGTAGTGCGGAAACAGCCTTGGGCAAAACACAGCTCATCTGGCTAATGTGTTATTCTGAGACATGATGTGTTTTGTCTCAGGCAGATATAGTGAATAGGGTGATTCAGGACATGAGACGTGGGGTTTTAGGTAATAATTAAAAAAGCAGATTAATGTAGATAATTGGATACTGTGTTGATTCATGAATTGGTTAGTGTTAAATTAAAGTACAAAGCACAAGTCTGCCATGTGGTGTTATGACTGGTCATATAACATGCTTTTAGAATAAACACTGGCATACGTGCTTACATGTTGTCGTATGTCTGCGTATGACTCATCACACAAAGCAACAATTAGTTTTCCTAAGGACAAGTATTCTCAAATTGAATCGAGCATGAACACTGTGATGCTGCTCACCACACACAGAGCTCTGTCTCCTCCTCTCCATGTGAATGCATCTCCCAGTCTCCACCCTCTCTACTTAGTCTAGACACATGCCATCTCCTATCCAGAGTTTGTGGCTCCGTCTGCACTGTACTTTGGCTCTTGGAGTTTTTTAGGATGAGGGATTGGGCCACATTTGCCATTACCTACACACTACAAGATCTGCATGTGAACAGTAGAGCAGCTGCCCTGATGAGGAGGAATTGACAAGTCTGACCACGAGCAAGAAATGGGGTCGATGATTTACCATCGGTTGTTGATGGAGCTTCATGAGGGTCTCTGTTAAAATGTGAACTGCTGTAATCTGATTTTAAGCTGCTTAAAGAAGAGAGACAGGCTGAGAGAAACGACAAAAAGGGAAGAAGAGTGATTGGGCCCAACTATTGTGGCCTGATTGTTGGTGGTATTTTTTTAACTGGAAATTTACTACTCAGGCTTCTTGATGTTTTTCCTCTCAATGTCTTCATTTCGGATTCCAAAAAGCTCAGGTCAACTGCTTCTGTTTTGCTTTCTGATTTTGACTTTCCCACAAGCTGAAAAATGCAAAGCAGCTGAGAAGCTTGCTCTGAAGCTGATCTCCTGAGAGGTTGTCCAATGAGTGTAGCTAAATTATCCTATCTGCTCTCTGAAGATTTGGAATATATAGCAGCATCACCTCATTTTGAACCTTTCACATAATTTGGGTGAAAGTTTGGGATTTCTACTTTTTTCCCTTGGCACTTTCTTTTTTGCTGAATAATTTCTGACTTGACAAAATATGGTCTTCCAACAGTTTATACATTCTACACCAGGAAGGATCAAAAACCTGTTTACATACATATTGCTGCCTTGTCTAATGAATTTAGAATGATGCTTTAACTTTCTTTTCCTTTTTTCAACTAAGATAATAAATCTGGACTGTAGTTCTGTCTCACCTTTGACCCCTGAGATTCACCATGCTCATAGTGTGGTGGTGCTCGGTGGTCCTGACCTATGTGTCCATCTATGTCTCGGTGTCCTTCCTGCGCAGCTTGCTAGCTTCAGACAGAAGCGGGCGAAAAGCGACGGTGCGGGGGCGGCGAAAAAGACGCAGAAGAGGAAGGGCCAGACTGTCTCAAAGAATGACGGCTCACCGCAAGGCCGCCACGTAGAATTGGCACCTCCAACAGCCAACGACACGGAGCAGAACAGCAAAACTAACCATGAGGTACTATTGAGATGATCAGTCATGCATCAGTAGTGTTGTTACCGTGGTGAGGAAATTTGATTTGTTGGACTGTAAGGTCATTGAACTCAACAAAACTGACCCTGATTATCACAGAAAGCTCTTTTTTGTTTCTGTGAAACCTCACTTGGGTTTTTTTTTTCAGGTCAGCCTACCTGACCTCCACTGTATGTCTAGTTTTGTCTGCTCGCTGTATATTTTAGTTAGTGGTCTGTGCCCTCTGCTTTTTGAACGTACATTAGAGAAATGGGTCACTAGTCATCACATTGCCTGTAGGTCATGTTGTCATAGCAACCTGGCCAGGATTAACTGTGGCACTGTTTACTGCCTTTTTAAAGGGAAAGTTCTCCGACAATGATCAAGCTTCATATTTGTGACGCATGATTGCAGTTAAAACTAGACTTAATTCTAAAACAATCTAATCCTGCAGGAGCCCCAAAAGTCAGAGAAGTCAGAGGTTCAGCAGAACCAACAACCGAAGGATCAGCTGCCCGCCCTGGAACAAAGCCCATCTGCTGTAGAAGAGTTGGGGGATGAGGAGCTGCTTGCACTTACTGGAAAAGAACAGCTTAAGGTATATTGTCATTATCATTGATATTTACACAATGTCAAATTCTTGCATTTTATTCGTTTCTGTTTAATTTTTGCAATTTTTATATCTTACTAAATATAACTGGCATAGGAGAACATGGGTTTAATGTCATGAATGCAAGCATTATAATCCTAAATTCACACAGTGGGATTTAGGGCCTGAAACAGTTTTATAAATCAGTCCTGTTGACATAATGTTTTGTGGTGCATTTAGATGTGTTTGGTGTGGTCTGATCTATCCAATGAAGTACTCTTGTGTTTTTCTAGTGTGTTTAAAATATAGGTTTGGTCTGTCATCACCATCCCTTGGGAAATATAACTGTCTTCTCTTCTGCATGGCTGCCTGGGTGCACTGATCTGAAAATGCATGTTCAAGTTGTAGAAAATATAGAGCTTCGCCTTTTTCTGCTTTAAGTGAACTCTTATCTTTTTTAGCAAGGTTTTTATTTTCTATTATCGTGTCTATTTAAAGTTAAATGGGTTTAGTGGTTCTGTCTGCATTTTTGTGTGCTATGACCTAATTGTGCATTTTAATGAATATTCATAACACTTGCAGCAGTTACAGCAGGCTGTGGAAAAGCGTAATGAAATAATTGCCAAGCTAAGCTCCAACCTGCAGCAGGCTCTGGCCAGTAAAGATCAAGTACAGCTGGAGGCACAGTCGCTTGCTGGACAGATCCAGGCACTACAGAGGCAGCTTCAGCAGGTAAGTGCCACTCAGTGCTATTTCTGTCAAAGCATTGTACACTTCACGGTTTACATGTCCAACAACTGAACTTGCCTATTGTCTCTCACACAGACCAGCATAGGGTTTCTGCGCATCAAAAGTCAACATAGGCATTGCCTTGAAGATGCAGAACTTAATCGTGAGGAGGCACTGTCAGAGGAGTTGGGACATAGACCTGGATCTCAGACTGACACTGAAATAGACTGTGTGGACTTGCGTAAATTGCAGGCTGAGCTAGAAGAGGAAAGGACAAACAACCAACGCATATGTGCCAAACTTGCAGAGGAGATGGAGAAACACCAACATGTGCTTTCTTTATTGGAGAAAGAGCAGAAAAGCAGAGAAGATGAGCAAAAAGAAAAGGAGGTAGAGCTGCTAGATCTCCAAACCCAGTTGAGCCAAGTCCAGTACCAGTGCCTTGAGATGCAGAAGGACAAAGAAGAAAAGGAGACGCTAAACAAAGCTTTGGAGATGAGGAAAAAGCTTCAGGAAGAAGAAGATGCAGAAAGGTATAAGGAGATGGAGAGTTCTGCCATTCTTGTCCAGAACCTTGAGAAGGAAAGACAGAGCCAGGAGGAGGAGATAAGGAGGCTTAAAGAGGAGGTCGAGCAAGTCAGGCAGTTGTTGGAGAAGGCGAAAGAACAGAATTTTATAGGGGAAGGGTTAATAGGACTCAAAGCTTCTAAGAATCAGCAGAACCAAGCAAAAGCTGGTTTTAGCTTTGATGACAGGAGTCCTACAGATGCGGCCAATCTAGAAAGTGGACCTGATCAGGACAGTATGAATGAATTAATACCTGGAGACATTATGATGGAACGCTACCTGTCTTCAGCTCCCTTTGCACAATCCCAATCTTCAGTGTGCAGTGAAAGTTTAGAACATCGCAGTCAGTTGGACATTTCTGCAGACGACAGGTAAGAAAATTGCATATTATATATTTTGTGTGTGTGTGATGAACTGGTAAATACCAATTTGTTTCTGTGCCTTTTTAGTGTCTTTGAGCTGAACAGTGAAGTGTTGGGAGATGAGCCTCTGTTGTCAATTTCAAATCGTCTTCATGAAGAAAACACGTCTAGCCCACAGGGCTATATGCCTCTAGGTGACAATCCCAATCCCCAGTCTCTCTCCGAGTGGCCTCACAACTCCACGTTTGGTGATCAGGAGATCAGTAAATTATCCGAGCAGCAGTTTGAGGAGACAGACCTTGAAAAAGAGCTGCTGCATCAGCAGTGTGGGGAGCTCCGTGAAGAACTGACTCTTAAGGACAGGGACTTCAATGTGTTAAGGGAAGAAGTCCTCAAGAGTGCTGAAGAGCTGGAGGAGGCCAGGTGCAGGTAGGGAATTTAATTGGGGTATGCCGTTAAAAAGGTTTTTTGGTTCTGTATTTTAGCATAAATTTCAGCCATTTGCAGACTTAATAACAGCTTTGAATTGTTCAGGTGGGCTCAAGTAACAGAAGAGCTCAGGCAGGCCCTCTTGGAAGTCGAGGAGGAAAAGGAGAAGAGGAAACGTGTTGAGGAGGAGATGAACTTGAAAGCTCAAGAAGAAGACAACCTAAGGAATAAATTCAGTGCTTTAATGGAAGAAAGAGAAAAAGAGACGGTAGTAATGTTGGGAAATGATGTTACGGAAAATCTTCTGCTTGCCCCTAAAACCTCTCAATCAGAGCAGTCAGATGCCTACCACTTACGGGAGCTTGGGAATGAGGCTGCACGCCAATCTCTTCAAAAACAGCAGGTGCTGCTAGTATCGTCTCCGCAGGATGTAAAGGAAAAAGGGGACTGTGCCAAACAGAGCCAAGAACTCAGAGATGTCAGTGAGCTGCAAACACTGCAGGTATTCCTAAATAATAGGGTTTGTTTTAAAGCTTAGTAAGAATGTAAACACTCTGTAGGTCTCTGAATACAGTTGTTTTATTAACTATATTGATCTAGCTGAATGAAAATATTATACAGTAGCAGAGATATGTGCTGAAGGGCTTTACGAAAGGAGGAGGCACTTCATTGAAAAGGAAATTTGATTTTAATTTACAGCTAAAAAAATTTCCCCTCTATCTCCTTTCTCTTTCTTTCTTTAGATACATTGTCAACATCTGATGTCAGAGCTAGAGGAGACGAAAACACATTTTGAAACCACATCAGACCTACTATGCCAAAGGACTGCAGAGCTGGATGAAACATTAAAAGAACTCCAAACGGCTCATGCACAGGTTCTGAATGGCCAAACAGAGGTGGAGAGACTGCAGAAAGAGCTTGAAAAAACCCACGACAGTCTGGACATTGCTGAGAAAGAGAAGAAGGAACTAGAGTCTAAGATTTTCTGCTTGAGACAAAACCTGGCTAACATGGAGGAGACCCAGGCTCTGTCAGGGAAGGAGAGGGAGGAGCACAAAAGAAAAGAAGAAGAGATGGAGGAACGTATCAAAAAGATGGAACTAGTCTTGGAAGAGGAACTTGATCAGTTTGAGAACCTGCTAAAAGCCAAGGATGTTGAGGTGAGATTAACCTTTTTCATTTTAATACAACCTGCTGTCAAAACATTAACACGATGTACAAAATAATTGTTACAGTTGGCTGAAGAGAACGAGAAATGGGAGGAGGAGAGGCAAGAGAAGGACAAAGAGCTCCTTGATATGAGACATCTAATGGAGGAGCAGAGGAGGGAGAGGAAGGATGAGGTGAAGGCTCTACTAGAGAAACAAGTCCAGGCTGTTGAGGACGCTACAGAGAAGCTCAAGAAGTCACACCAACAGGATATGAAAGACCTGGTCCAGAAACATCAACAAGAGGTGCTGTTTGAAGCGAATATTTAAAGGCCATTAGTTTTACCAATTTAGGGTGTTGGAATTTATGTTTCAGTAAACATTGTAGAACCTGGAAATTAAGTTGAATTTGCCAGCCCCCCCCCCCTTTTTTTTTTACCCGTCTATATAATGGCTTATGGAGACAGCTTTGTATATATGATCAAAGTAGTTCACTCTATATTTCTATATTTAAAAATTAAAAAGGCACTTTTTGCAGAATTGTATTATGTTAAAGTAATTTTCTTGATGTTCATAGATTTCTGAATTGAAGAGCCACCATGAGACAGAGCTGCTTAAGCTGCAGGCCAGTATGGAGGAAGAACAGAAGAGACAGATCAGCCTAATCAAACAGGTATCAGACAATGTTATTTGTTTTTCTGAGAGTCAAATGCCTCATTCAGTTTTAGTACTTAAATGTATTTACTTTTTGCATATTTCCCGTCTTCCTGTATCTTTAGGTGACTGAACGTGAGCATGAGAGGATGGTGTCAGAGCTAACTGTCAAACACAATGAGGATCTTAGTCTGCAAAGAACAGAGATGTCCTTGGAGCTGAGAGAAAGTATGGAGACTGCTCATCAAGCTGAACTGCAGCAAGTACAGGTGTGTATATACACACACACGCAGCACACTGATATATATTCAGCTACAACACACAGCACAGTTTTACTTACTTACTTTACTTATAAGCCATTCATGCCAGTACTTTCTAACTTTTTAGATTTAGAAAATGTAGTTAATCTAAATTCTGCTTTGTGTCACATAACTATCAAATTGGAAGACAATGGTGTTGTTTAAAAGCCAACATGTGAATGTCACTGGTTTAGAAAAAGTCCTGAAAACTAACTATTCCTTATGCTTTAATTTCCTTCAGATGCAAAAGGCCCTTGAGCTTGAAGCGTTGCGTCTCAGCTTGACCAGTGTCCACATGTCCCAGCTGGAGCATTCCCAGGTTAACCTGCGGCAGAAACAGGAGTGTACTCTCACTGAGGTTCAAACCTCTTTGCAGGAAACCTTTGCCCAGGAGAGTGCACTACTGAAGGCCCAGCATCAGTCAGAATTGAGCCAGATCAGACAGATGAACCATGAGGAGCAGGAGAGACGGGAAGAGCTACACCAGCGAGACATGGGTGAGTGTAGACTAGAGTTTTCTGTTGATTGTTAACCATATTTGCCCTTGGGTGTCCTCAACATGTTCATTATGTGTGTGGGTGAGTCTGCCTCAGTTATTTGAAAAGCTTTTGAAAGGGAGATGTAACCTTCAAATTCTTTGACGTGAGTGAACACTTTTATTTGTGTTGTATCCGTTTAGATGAGTTGATGCAGAAGTGGGAAACTCGTATTGCTCAGGATAAAGCCTCCATGGAGGAGAAGCAGGCCAAAGAAATACAGGTCAAGCTTTACAAAATATGTTGCATTTGATCACTATTTGGCTTGAAATGCCAATAAAACCTAATTGTATATTTGTAGTGTGTCATACTCTGCTTTTTTTTTCTCAGGCTTTAAGGTTGCAGTGGGAGGAAGAGGCTAAGAGCATCCAGTCACATCTAAAGACATCTCTCTTAGAAACTCAGAGTAATCTGGCTAGCACTCAGACAGAACTGACCAGTACCCAGGCTTCTCTCACTCAGACCAACAAAGGTCTGGTTGACGCCCAAGCAGCTCTGTCACAGTCTGAGTCGGAGCTGCAAGAGGCACAAACCAGGCTGGAGGAACTCCAAACCTCCACTAAGGAGCAGGACAAAAAGCAAGAGGAGGAGCTGAAACAGTCCTGGGCTGACAGAGATGCTGCTGCTCGTGAGTTACACTATTTTCCAATCCTTCCAGTCTAACCTCGATCTACTGCATCGGATCCACTAACACTACTTTGAACTGTGTACTGTGATTTCTGATACCGATTACTTTGTCCTTTCTCACTGATGATTAGGTGCGTTGGAGGAATTGGTTTCTAGTCATAAGTTATTGCTGCAGGAGAAAGAGCAGCAAGTACTTCACCTAGAGGAGAAAGAGCGTCACCTGCAGCAAGAGGTTAGTTCACTCAAATACCCAAACACGTAGCTCAGTTTACATGCGTTTCTCAGTGTTGGACATACGTTACATGTTCATTAATGCAATCTAAAAAATATTTTACTCTTTTAAACAATGTCTAAGATGGTAAGAAGCTTAAATTCCCTAAATCTACGTACGGTGGTTTGTTTTGTTTTTAAATGCTGTTTTTTTCTCTGTCAAACAGCTGTTGTGCCTGCAGATGGAGAAGGACTTGCTGAAACAGAGCTCAGAACAGGAAACGGGTCAACTGTGGGCCCAGCTGGAGAGCATGAGAACTAGTCGCCAAGAGCTGGGAGGTGATTTTGATAAACTTATTACTAAGCTTTATTTTAATATATTGCATTGTTGTTAAATATTTTAAAAAGTGTCTGAAATACCATATTTATGTATGTCCATCTTAACCTTCTCTCTGTTTGCCTTATTGTCTCACAGAGCTGAAGGAACAGCTGCTTGCTCGTTCTTCCCGTGTCGATGACATTGAACGTCTAAAGACAGAGTTTAATGAACAAAAACAAGAAATCAAAAAACAGAATGAGGCTGAACTGGAAAGCCTGCGGAGGTGCGCGCACAATTTAAAGCATTTTTTCTCTCTCATAGTATTAGCCTGTGTTGGAATTGTGATGTGTAGAATAGAAACAGTCACTCTTATGATGCATGTGGTTTGCAGTCTCCAGGATAAATTTGTCATGTCTGTCCGTTTCCCCTTTCTTCCATTTCACTGACACTATGCAACTAAATGCGCTGCATCCATATAGGTATTTTGAGCAGAGGCTGCAGGCAGCAGAAGAGAGCTACAGAGAAGAAATAGCTCTGCTCCAGCTGAGGCTGGTAGAAGGTGCTTTAGAGGAATCTGTGATTAAAACGGCAGGTGACAGGTATGTCAGTAGGTCTGTATGGAAACGCATTTTATGGAAATGTAGTTTAAATTGACTTATTTGAATATCCATTACTTTCATCTGTTCCAGTTGTGTATCTCAAGGTGGAGCTAAAATGAATGAAGATATTGGCTCTGACAAACACAAGGTAAAAGTGCACGTATGTATGCAAAATATTAGCATAACATAACATATTTTCAGTTTGCTTTTGTCAGATCCATATGTGATATAGAGAGGTTTTAAATATACAACAAACTTTAATAACTTGAGATGTTTCACAAGTAGTGGAATAAACCTTACTGGACTAGTTTTTTTTGTGATCATCATTACTTGCGTTTTATGTCTGATCCAGGAATTGCTTGACAGTTTGGAGGAGAAACATTCTATGGAGCTCGCCAACCTACAGTCATCTTTGGCTCTTTCCTTTAAGGAGGAAGTGCAACAGGTCAGACACAAACTCAGTCTCGCAATATTTGATGCCTCCATTTCCACAAAATCAGAGACACTAATATGAAGAATTGTCTTCACTTAACTATTTGGGCTTTAGGTACAGTCAGACCTCACAGATCATTACTATGAAGAGCTGCAGGAGATGAAGACTTGTCATGCGCTGGAGCTACAGCAACTCAGAGCCAAACTTTCTGAAAGGCACTTACAAGGTGGATGTAACCATATATAAACATGCGCTGTTTGTCGCGAGAGTTAAAAAAATAGAGTATAACCATTTTTAATTTTATTATTGTAGAGCTGACCAGAGTCCATTTAGAAGCAGCAAGGCAAGTGGAGGTGAGAAGAGTGAATTAAAGTATCTATACAAGGATTGCTCATGGAATTTAATGGAACATATGATGCAAAGTTTTGGTAATTTTTTAATTAGGTGGAGGTTGAACACAGAATGTGGTGTCGTACTGAGGAGCTGCAGACGGCAAATACCATAATTCACACCCTGGAGAACAGACTGGCTACTTTGAGTAAACACCATTCTGCGGAAATACAAAAGGTAAACGTGTATAGGCCATGTCTAGAAAGGTGACGTATACAGTAAAAAAAACCATTAGCATGCACTGTAAATGTAAATAAAGATGTAGATGTGATACAATGGGTGACTTTCAGACATCAGATATTGAAACAGCATTTTCTATCCACCTCCGACAGTTGAAACAGCAGTTTTCTGAGGAGCTTGTCCATCTTGAGGAAGCTTTGAAACAGGAGAGGGGGACTATGCAGGCAGAGATGAAGAGGCTGAGGGGAGAGCTCCAAGAGAAACACAAGGCTGAACATGCTGCCATGAGGTCAGACAATGAGAAAGACAGTGAGGCTGCCCTGGACAATAATGAGAGTAAGTTCACTTTTGAAAGAATTGCATGGATTGTCAGTGAGTTAATTCTTTTAGTCAAAAGTCTTTTGATATTTAAATTTGAGTTTCTAACATGTTTTGTCTTTTAGGGCCTGAGGTTCTAATAGTGAAGCAGAGTCTGGAGGTGCAGCATGACCGTGCACTGCAAAAAGCAAAGAGCTGCATGGCAACAGAAGTCAAGGAGCTTACTCTTCTGCTGAAGCAGCAGGGTGAGGAGCAGTTACACCAAGCTCAAGAGAGGTGAGTTCTAAAGGCTAAAGAACAGATGGCCTTGAACGTACCAGGGCTTTGGCTCCATAGAATACAGTTAGATTGTTTGTATTGCTTTATGAAAAACTTTCTCTGGTTTTGTAGATACTTATCTGTGTGTAAAACATTCAGAAGATCTTTGTATTTGAGAAACTAATAAAAGATTGTCTTAATTTATTCAAGAGCAAAATGGACATATCCCATAAAAATTGTATGTTTTTAATTGTATTTACAAAAGCTGCAGTATTGTAGTCTGAAAACTAAATGCCAGGCAATGCCACGAGCCACTGAGGACTGATTTATTTACTATTATTTTAACTGTTGTCCATACCATGTGTGCAGGTTCCAAGAGGAGAAAACCATCTTGGAGCAGCATTTGAGTCAGAAATATGAAATCACTCTTGCAGAGTTGAAAAACACGCATCAAAATGAGCTGGAACGTGAGAGAGCAACACTGCTGAACAAACACTCCCAAGAGATGGACGCACTCGATGCCAAACACAAAGCACAAATGGATTCACTCAGTGCCAGTCACAGAGATCGGCTCGCGGCTACGGCCGCTGAGCTTGGATCCACACACAGTGCTGAGCTTGTTGCCTTGGAAGCAGCCCTTGATTCTAAACGAAAGGAAGACCTTGAATGCCTGGAGGCCTTGTTACAGGAGACCAATCAGGCTCAGCTTGAGGCTTTACAAGATGAGTTAACTCGAAAGCATCAGGAAGAGAGGGATGAGCTGGAAAAGAGGATGCTGGGTAATATGGACACTCTGGAGGCCACTTATCTGAAGGAAGTGCAGGTAAGGAGCTACAAATTTATGCAGTGAAAGATAATGTTATGCTTAATATGGACAAAGTTAATTTATGCCTTCAATAACAAGGATTGTATTCTGTTGCATAAATATGAGGCCTGAAAGGGTGATTTAAATTGCAAACATTTTAAATATTCTCTAGTCCTGTGGGAAACTGAAATGTGTGTGCCAAGAGCAAGTCAAACTTGCTAGCCAACATTGGTAGTAGTTTTCAACAAGTTTCTCTATTGTATTAAATTATAGGGAAATACTTAAAAGCTTGTTTATTTCCCCAGGCACTGCGTGATGAACTTGTGCAGCTCGAGGAGCAGCACCGTCAACATCTCAACTGCCAAAAATCTGAACATGGGCAGGTCATGGAGCTCCAAGCCGCGGAGCACCTGTCCATGAAGGAGGAACTAAGGAAAGAACTGGCTCAGTTGCACATGGAGAAGTTTAGTGCAATGGCAGCAGAGTTGAGCCATGTTCACAAGGTGAGAAATGACTGAATGCAGTCATGAGTGGGATTGAGTGCGTAGTGGACTAACGCCTGGTGTGCAGTCAACCAGGTCAACTGTCATACAGTCAATGAACACCTGTAACTGGCTGCTGCCAACTTTTATCAAAAGAGTGCTAATTTGTTTTTACAGATTGAACTGGCTGCTCAAAAAGAGGCGTTAGATACTGAACACTGCAAAATCCTAGAGCTCCTTAAGAATCAGGTATTTAGCCCCTTATTTCAACATTACATTGGTTTACAAATCAATTTGTGTGTTTTTAATTGGTTGTATGTGCGTGAAATTTGGGTCAAGAATAAAAAAATTATAAATGCCATTCTGACAGATCTGCAATTGATTGAGTGCCTGGTGAACCGTTTATGTATTGAATATTTAAATGTTGTTTATTTTATTCCTGGTTGATGTTTTAATCCTCAAAAAGAGATTTGTCTTTATATCCTGTGCTTTAACTCAGGTTTTAGAGCTTGAGCAGCAACATAGCATAGCTCTCAAGGAGCTTTCACAAAGCTACACTACTGAGAAAGAGCAACTTTTAGAACAGCACCAGCTTCAGCTACAGGTCAGTGTAACATACACATTTGAGTCCATGAGAGATATCTGTTTTTAACAGGGTGAATGAACATCACATGCTCTGCCAGCATTTCTAATGGTTGTTCCTAGAGCCTTGCTCTAGGAACCCATTTGAGAAGGGATTACAGAGTCATTGTCCATCCTTTTATATTAGTGTATTTATTTTGATGTTTTTTTCCAAAGAAGCCATTTAAATGGGTGTTTGACCAACTGTCTGCATGTTGTGGTATTTAACAAATACACTTGCCCTGCTGTAGGAGTTGAGGGGCATCTCTGCACGAGAATTGGAGGCATGCCGCAGGGAGCTTGAAGAAGAGTCGACAAGGCAACGTCAGCACTTCCTAGAAGAGGTGAAGCTCCTTAAGGTCCAATCAGAGGAGAGGCTGCAGGACAGGATTAATCAACTTAAGGTAAAAAGAGATTCTTGGGAGAGAAACATGACAAAGCGTGGATAGTTTGGAGGCAAAGCCTTTGGCTAGAAGTCTTGCACACCTTTTAAGGCAGCCATGTTATAGCCATGCAACATAATCAGTTTGTTAGTGAAAAATATAACTCCTGTCTTTCCCAACTCTTTATTTGAAGTTGTGAATGTATTTGACTCTGAGTACATGTTTGAAACATGATTATGTAATAGCTAAAGGATTAAAAGAAGCTGTAGTGTGTGTGTGTGTGTGTGTGTTTGTGGCGGCATCCCCCCTAAGCTCCAGCTGCACCAGTTCAGGCGTACATTAGTCCTTTCTCTTGGAATCTGTCCCACTGGAGCTTTAGTCAAACCCAGTTCCCACATAATCCCACCATCATATATGTTCCCTGTTCTCTGATTCTGCTGCTGGGTCATGCATGTTTGTTCAGATGGCAGCAACCGTGGCTAAATGGGATGGATCTAAGCTTTTTATCCTCTGATGCAGAAGGTTTTAAGGCTGAAGTTACTTTCCCCCCAGACATTTAGCATTTCACCCTCTGAAATGTGAAGCCAGTTGTAAGCAATAAGCTAGTGAGACACAACCTGAGCACTGTCGCTGAGGAACAAAGCCGCAGTTTATATTAGCATTATGACGTGATCTTTTATATTGATGTACCATCATCACTGACTTCTTTGAAGACGGAGTTTGAAGAGCAGAAGGAGGTGGAGCTTGGGGACCAGAGGCGGAGTTTCACATCTGAACAAGAAGAGAAGGAGTGCAGCTACACAGCCAAAATGAGCCAGCTGACGGCCCAACTGCAGCAGCTTGATGCTGTGGTAGCAAAGGTAACAAAAAACTCACACATACATTAAAAATACCTGTGTGCGCATATGTATTCCATTATTTCTTGCATACATTTTTATCTTTATAAATTTAGTCTTTTGTGACTGTGCAATATTGGAAATGCTATTTCACTTTACCAAGAATAGACAGGCCTCAGGCAAATTGTATTGTGGAAATTGATGTATAGGAAACAACTTTAATGAGAATAAAGTAAAAAAAAAGAAAGTTCTGGGAATTGGGAATAGATTTTCCTGTTTCTCTTGCGTTGGTTTACATCTTGTTGAAGAGATTGCCCTATCAAAGAATCACTGTGCTAATCTGTGGCGTGTATGTTTGTGTGTTCATAATCTCCGGTTTGAAACGGGCTGAAACAATTAGGTGATTCATCAGTGAGTTTAATATATTAACATCTTTAACTGAACTTGTGTTTTTGATAATATGGTCAGGTTTTGGGCTGCTGGCTGGACAAAAAATACATGTGTAATGAGTACTGACTGAGAAACTTTATACTATAAGTAAATTGCTGTATTAAAAAAAGGTCACCGCTCTGGCAAAGCACTAACACAGACTTCACCATTTATATTTTGATTTTGTGCCAGTATTTTGTCCTGTTGGAAGTCATTGGGGCAATGCCTCACTGATTTGGTTTGTTGTGGAGATGTAAAAGGTTGGTTTTTTTTTTCTGTAATCCTATTCATGGATCGTCATGGTTACTACCACTGTAATTGTTATTTCAAGTCTGTTTATTTCATTCAATGGATTTCTGTTGTAGCATTTCTTCCTGTGTCTAATCCTCTAAATCCATTTAATCTTAAAGCATAAATGCCCCTAATGTATGTGTATATTTTCACTGCACCTGCCTCTTCATAGTGGTACATTAACACACACTCATCGTCTAGCGAAGCTTAAGAGGTTGGGAGGGTGCTGTTGTCAGGCCAACAGCATTGTTGTTGAGGCAGGTGGCTGCATAAGACATGCTTGGTAAGCAGAGGGAAAAAGAGAGGGAAGATGTGGTGAAAGGGCAGGGACATATGAACTGCTTGACAAAGGAAAGGTTATAACAATTTGTACAGATCTGTACAGTAGGTGACTACTAAAGAGAGTTTTGCCTTATTCCTGCACTGATTTGGACCTTAAGTACAGTACCAAGGTGATCACCTTCTTGTGTGTTTAAATGTGTCTTACATTGAGTATATTATGTTTTTTTGGTATTAACGCTGAATGTTTAAAGTCGATTTCTGTGATAGTTGACATGTGTTTTTGATTCCCGGTGTTTCCCTATTGTATGCAGCACATGCCTTCTGTCTTTGTCATGCTCTTAACTCCATCAGGATGTTTTGTTTTGTTGACTAAATGGAAGTGGCTAGATTTGGGGTCATTTAATTTGTTTTTGAACTTTTTGACATGTCTGGTTTCAGTCTGTTTCTCTTCTCTTTGCTGTAATTTGCATACATAAATATACTTTTAATCAAGATAAGATTGTGAGTTTATTTTTTGCATTTTCCTTTCTAGCTACGGGCAGAAGTTGGTTGTCTACAGGGAGAGTTGGAAGGAAAGCGTGCAGAAATGGAGACCCTTGATACCCTCCTCCAGCGAAGAGAACGAGAAAGTCAGGAGGGAGGCAACCTTCTGCAGATGCTCACTGATGATTTACAGATTGCTAAAGACGAACGGTAAGTGAACAAATGTGAAGCACTTGACACTATGTAAAAGAGGGTAATTATCTCATCTCACAACATCACGTACTATGTGTCTGATCTGCATTTTTCCAGACGTAAACTGCATCAGGCCAATGCCAAGCTGAGTAAAGTGCTAATTGAGGTAGTTCGCTGCACCATTGGAACAGAAGAACTGATTGGACAAAAGATCAGTGCCAGAGTTAAAATGCCTCAGGTGGCAACGTATGAGAGCTTTACAGGGAATAAAGATGCACAAGAATCAGGTTTGTTAACCTTGCATATAATCTGAACTTTTAGAAAGAGACTTTGATTACTTCTGAGTTTAAGGGGGTTCTGTTATTGTTGCAATGCAAATTTTAACCCATTTAATTCTTATCTGCTGTTTTGATAGGGATTTCAGTTGCAGACCTCTCAACAGATGACTTGGAGCTGACTCAGATGCTCTGTGAGAGCCTGCTGGTTTCAGATAATCAGATCAGTCCAGGAGGAGAAGAAGCTGCTCTAAATGCCTGCAGCCGACTCCGCCGTACAGTAGACTCACTACTGGGACTACTGAACCAGGCCAATGCCCATGTAAATTGTGTATGGGTTTAACAATCTGTTATACTATATGGAGGGTATCCTAACGATCTACAATAAACATCTTTTTTAAATCTCTTTAGCTGGAACAGACTCACGGTGTCCATCTGTCTTTGGAGGAAAAGTTTTCCCAGGGTAGAGAAGAATCTGCCCAACTCCTTGAGCAGCACAAGCACTTACTGGAGCAGCTCGACCAGGAGTCAAAACAGAAGAGTCGGCTCCAGCTGGAGCTCCACAAGGCAGAGGGTAAGCACTGTATGCTAATTAGATCCTCTCTAATTGAATGAACCTAGAAAATTCTGCATGGCGACGACAACATCGCCAGCTCAGTTGGCGGGACAGTTAACCTAACCCCCAACCCAGGGTAAATTTCTAGTTCCCCTAACACCTGGTAACATGTTGAACTGGCCTTAGACCATTAAGAGGCTGCCTATTCACAAGAATTTCCCCAGGGGGATTAATAAAGTATTTATTATTAGCTGTGGCAGCAGTAGTAGCATGAATATTAATATATTATCTGCTTATGCTATGCCTATGTTTCAGTTTTATTACTTGTAGTAAAGTTGAAGCTAAATGCACCTATTTGTGATGCTGAATATAATGTTTTCTTTACAATATATTTGCATTTGCATTGTGTTTAGGGCTCTTGGAAGGCTATGTGGCAGAAAAAGCGATCCTAGAGGAATCCCTGCAGCAGAAGGAAGCACAAGAGGAGAAACTAGCAGAGGAACTGGAGGACCTGAAGGTGAAGCTGCATCAGATGCAGGGCCTTACTGCAGATCTGGAAAATCTCAGACTGAAGCATCAGGAGCTCAGTGAAGAGCACACAATTCTCTTGCGGCAGAAGGAGAATCTCACTGCTGGCCTTGGAGAAATAGAAAAAGGTGAGCAGAAGCAGCAACGAAACATAAATATGTTGAAATGTTCAGTGACATTTTCAGTACATTATGTAATCTTTGTGCTCAGATGTGTCTTCTGTTCTTAGGCCAGTGGCTCAGTTTAGATGCTGAAGCAGGTTTGTGGGTCAGAGTGTGGAGAGTGTTTTTTGTGCTGTGAGGTTCGGGGGGTGTAGATGCTGTATATTTGCAGTGCTGTGGGGTTGCTGTTTGGAATTAATAGTTTGTATAGGGCTGAGAGGTTTGACCAAATATCTAGATTACAGTATTTCCCTATGCATGAGTGGCTGTTCATATTCTTTTCCTTAGAGAAGAGCACCAGATCACAACAGAACGTTTCAGGTTTCCTTTCCTATGTAGCAGGTCTATACGTTGTCCTTTTATTAAACTACATAAAGAGACTCAAACAACAGATCTTATTTACCCGGTGATGTCGTATTGGCTTCTAAATGATATTCCTTTTTCTCCTGTATTTTATTGTATTTTTTTATGAAGCTCTACTTGCAGAGACAGAGAAGTTGTCCCAGGATAGGCTGGACTTGCAGCGGCAGGCGGAGAAGGACCACAGCTCTCTGTCTCAGCGGCTTGCTGTTCTGGAGAGAGAACTGGAAGAGCGGGAAACGAAGAGCCTCGAGACAGAGCTGCAACACAAAAGTCATTCTGAAGACCTCAACCAACATGTCCAAGCACTCGAGAAACAGCTGAAGCATAACCGGCAGTTCATAGAGGTGACTTTTTAAATGGATTTTCCACTTATCTTCTCTCATAGGAGTTTGTAAAATGTAAATTTCTCCTGAATTTTGTGCTTTTCTTTTACTGTTGAATAATCATAGTATTAGTAGTTAACGTAGTAGACACCATGACTATCTTTTCAATCAATTCCCACACATACAGGAGCAAGCTGTGGAGCGTGAACATGAGAGAGACGAGTTCCAGCAGGAAATCCGAAGGCTGGAGGTCCAACTTAGACTGACGGCAAATGTGGATAACAAAGGACATAAGGTGAGGACGGTTCACGTTCATGTGAGTGCAAATATATACAACAGGACATCATCCTTACTCTTTGTAGATGAAAAGGGAAGAGGTACATAGCATCTGCGGTGTGTGTGTGCTTTTGATGCATTTTTGTTTGGTTTTTATTGATTAGTCTTAACATTTTGCTGATGCGGAATATTAATAATTTGACCTGAGGAATGCATACTGATACTTAAGAGGTTGAAGTGATGAATGTGTTTATCAGTGAGCCTGACTTTTACCATGTGTTTATCCCTGTGCTGATCGGATTGCTGTAGTTTGAAGACTTGGTTCTGCAGGTATGACATCTAACTGTAGTGTACGTCTCTTAGCTCCTCTTACTTTTGTGCATGGTGTGTATTGTTTCATCATTTCAGCGCATTCATCGTAGTGGAATTCTAGTACATTTCCGTTCTTGCTATACAGCTGCATTCATTCCCATTCCATTGTCTGTTTGCTAAAATTAATTTGCTTCTGTTTTCCCTTTGACGTCTTTTTCCATGCCACTGCTCTCTGGAATGGCTTGACTTAATTGTTTGGCAACAGTGGCTGCAGATCCAGAATGGCTTATTTAGCGTGGCTCATTTTATGGTTTTTCATCGCAAATCAAAGTTTTTCCTACTTCCTGCTCTAGAAACTTCTTATGCAAATGTTGCCCCCCCCCCCCACTCCTTTGTTTACAGGTGGAGAGTCTGCAAGCTATTATCAGAGACAAAATCGAGGACCACACCTCATTGCTTGCAACCAATCAGCAAGCCCAACGTGATCTTGTGGAGCGCAATGATGAGATAGACAAGCTAGCTGGGCGCATCAGAGAGCTGGAGCAAGCCCTGCTTAACAGCACTGAGAGTAATCAGTCTATTAGTGAACTTGAACAAGAGCTCCACAGGGCAAAGTTGACAGTACAGGAGCTTATGCAAGTAAGACTAATGCACATTTGTCCTGTAAAAAAATGGATAGTTAACCTGAATATTGGTGTCAACTTAAATGTTCCTTTGCTCATACACGTTTTTACTGCTCTCAGGATAAGCAGGCATTGGAGCAGCAGCAACTGTCTAACAGGCTTCAGATCTCAGCCCTGCAGTCTAAGCTGGATGAGACCAGACACTGTTATCATGACAACACGCATGACCCCACCCAGGAGCTTAGGGATGCCCTGGACACTGCTGAACAGTGTCTACAGAGCAAAGAGCAAGAGGTCTGTAAGATTTTATGCAGACAAATGATGTTTTAAAACCACATTCATGCAGATAACGCATGAATGTCAGATAATCTTTCTTTTTTTTCTCAATTTCATTAATGTAATCTTTCAGGTTGAGGGCTTGCATGGTCAGCTAGAGAATGTTCAGAGAGACTTGAACATTAAAGAAGTTGAACTTAAACACCTGACATTACAGCTGGAGCTACTGACTAATCAGAATGCTGCTCATGTTAACGAGCTCCAAGAACAGATTGCTACCCTGAAGGTAAGAACGGTTTTGAGCCGATAAAAGTGCAAGAAAAAGTTATGAGATCGTCTAAAAAATGTTTAAAATATAGTCTCAAAACATCACTGAAAACAATACTGACTGGATGTTTACTTGTGTGTTAGTGATAATTCTAAATCTGGTGTTTTTTGGTCCTTGTAATTAAATCGACATGTCAGTAACCCCCTAAAAGAGGCAGGGACTAAAGAGCATTAGCTGCTATGACTCATGCCGCTTTCATGTGTTCTCATGTAGATATCTTAAAGCAGGTGTTTATGGGCATAGCAGTGGGGCAAAGGCATTTGGCAGCCACCAATTGTGCAATTTGTCCAACTTAAAAAGACAAGATATTGATTGTAAAACTGTGAGAGACAGAATGTAAAAAGGAAAATCCAGGAAATCGCATTGTGTAATATTTAAATTTGTATAGTGGTGCAGAAAATAAGTGTTTGGTCAATAACAAAAGTTCACCTCAGTGCTTTATAATATTGGCATTGATAGAGGTCATAAGATTTCTGTAGGTCTTCACCAGGTTTGCACACACTGTAGCTGGTATTTTGACCCATTTTTCCAGAACTTCTCTAGAGCGGTGATGTTTTTGGGCTGACTTTCAGCTTCCTCCACAGATTCTCTATTGGATTCAAGTCTGGAGACTGGCTAGGCCACTTCATAACCTTGAAATGCTTTTTACGTACCCACTCCTTCATTGCCCGGGCGGTGTGTTTGGGAACATTGTCATAATGGAAAATCCAACCATGTATGATCTTCAGTGCTCTTGCTGATCGAGGGAGGTTTTTACCTATGAAATCTCAGGATACGCTTCTTTATTCATCCTTTCCTAAATATGGATCAGTTTTCCTGTCCCCTTTGCAGAAAAACAACCCAAAAGCATAATGTTTCCACCTCTATGCTTCACAGTGGGTATGATGTTTTTAGGATGCAACTCAACATTACTGACCCTCCAAAAACGACGAGTGGCGTTTATACCAAAGGGTTCTATTTTGGTGTTGTCTGACCATATGACATTCTCCCAATCCTCCTCTGCATCATCCAGATGGTCTCTGTAGATAGACCTGGACATGTGATGGCTTAATCAGGGGGGGACCTTTCGTGCGCTGCAGGATTTTAATCCATGACGACCTAGTGTGTTAGTAATACTTAACTTTATTTTGCTGATGCTTTTTTAACCAAGGTGACTTACAAGGAGAAGACGCAAGCAATTACCATTTGGCTTCTGTAAATTCTCAGTTACTACCATCATTGAGACCCAATTTGCCAAGTCAAAGGACATATTAGGAATTGTTTAGTGCTAGACAGTCATTGTGAAGTGTGTGTGTGTATGTAAGACTCATTTGAAATACTTTTTTAACAAGTGAGTTTTCAAATCTTTTTTTAAAGCTGGTGATAGTCTCAGCTAGTTGAATAGAGCAGGGCAAATGAAACAAAGGAGAATAGACTCGATTGGGATTGGAGAACCCATGAAGAGGTAATAAACAGCAACCTTGGTTACTGTGGTCCCAGCTCTCTTCGGGTCATTGACCCGTTCCCCCTGTGTAGGTCTGGGTTTTTAGTTTCCTCAACATTCTCAAGATCACTTGTACCCCATTACCCTCTGGAGCCCCAGGTCAAGGGAAATTGTCAGTGGTCTTGTATTTATTCAATTTTCTAATAATTGCTCTGACAGGCTGTTTGCCTCTAGTGGATTTGGCTCATCCCAGTCTTGTGCAGGTGTACAATTTTGTCCCTGGTGTCCTTAGACAGCTCCCTGGTCTTGGCCATGGTGGAGGTTGGAGTCTGACTATTTGAACGTGAAGGTGTTTTTTAGACCGACAAAAAGTTCAAATGGTGCCATTAATACAGGTAACGAGTGCAGGATAGAAGAGCTTCTTAAAGAAGTAACAGGTAAGTGTAAGGGAAGGAATCCTTGCTTGTTTCTAGGTGCTAAATAATTATTTACTGCACCATTATTCCAGAAAGTTTTTTAAACCATACAATGTGTTTTCCTGTTTTTGTTGAAGTGTACCTATGATGAATTTTCATCATAGGTACACTTCAACTCATCTTTTTAGTGGGACAACTTGCACAATCGGTGGCTGCCAAATACTTTTTTGTCCCACTGTATTAGCAAGAATTGTTAGATTTGCATTGGTTAGTCATTAAATAATATCTGTTTTACCTCATAATTTAAATATATGTAAACTCTACTTGTAGGAGAACGTGTCTGCCCTTGCCGTAATAAAGGAGGAAAAAGAGGAAATAGGTGAGGTGGGCGACATGGAAGATGAGAACCTTCCTTCAGCATTACTCCAAGAGAAAAACCAGGAGATAGACCACCTCAGTAGTGAGATCCAAAGGCTTGAACAGGAGCTGGACAACACCAAGGACACAAAGGTCAGCATAAGCACATATCAGATACATGTAGCCAGTGTGCGAATACACGGTGATGAAAATCTAAATGTCTGCTTATCTTTCTGACAAAAGGCATTTGAGGTTGAGCTTGAGGATCTGCGCTCACAAGTGGAACACCTTCAATCTGAAGTCACAAGAGTGCGTCAGGACAAAGAGGAAGAAGAGGAGCGCCTTCATGAGGTCATCAGCACGTTGCAGGCCGAACTGGCCACACTAGGTCCCAACCTGCATGAGGTCAGCGACTCTCAGGATGGCGACAGCATCAATCCCTCACCTGCTCCCAGTCCAGAACCTCAACACGATGCCATCCAAGAACATGAGAGCAGAGGGGGGGCGAGCAGCCTGAAGCAGGAGCTCAGTCTGACTAATTCTAACTCTTGCTCACTTCGCTCACGCCTCAAAGCGCTTCGGAGTCAGCTGGAGACTGCAGTGGCGGAGAAAGAAGGACTGGAGAGACTATTGCTCACTCAGGAAGATGAGTACAGAGGACACGGGGAGGAGTTTGGAAGGAGGTTGAAAATTGAGAGAGAAAAGGCAGATGAGCTTCAGGGTCTTCTCATACTGAGGGAAGCTGAGCTGGAGGAGGTCAAAGCTCAGGTAGAAGAGGAGAATGAGAGGAGGAAACTGTCTGATGAGGAGAGGGATAGATGTAGAGCTAAAGCCCAGGAGGCAAGCACCCTGCATGAGGAGAATACCCACCTGCACTCTCTGGTTATGGAACTCCAACAGAAGGAACAAGACAGGGTGAGAGAGATTGAGTCTCTGAAAACAAAGGAGAAAGAGATGACGACAGAAATGGAAGCCATCAGGGAAACTAGCCTCACCCTTGAGAGACAAGTCCAGGAGATAAGAGCTGAAGTGGTAGACATGGAGGAATTGGTAGCTGACGAACGTGCAAAAAGGAAAAACTTCGAGACTGTGAAGGAAGAGCTTTCTGTTGAACGTGACGCGCTGAGGAGGAGGGAGGCACAACTGCAGGAGGAAATTGAAAGGCTGCGACAAGAAGTTGCTTCCATGAGAGACCTTATCCAGGACCTTAGACATCAGCTCAATGAGAAGGAAACAAGTCGAGCAGAGGCTCGAAAGGAGGTGCTGGTAGGTGTCTGTGCTGTTCAGCTCATAAAAGCCTGTTTCATAATGTGACAATAGATTTTTAAACTTAAGTTGTGAATAAATTACAGAAACGTTTCTTGTAAGCTTAGTAGCACATTAGGCCTTAACTTTCAGTTTTTAGTTTTTATATCTCTGTAAAGAGTTCTCATTGAGTCTGTCTAATGTTTTTAGGGGTAAGTTTTACGTTTTTACCCACAAAACCCATTAAACCTGCTTCAGTAGGAGGTTTCTTGCAGTCACTTTTTTTCATTTCTATTGTACAGCTGTACTAGCAACTGCAGGCAAGACTACATCTGGTTAGAATTAGGAGCGTAATGACGTGTTACAGCACTGAGAAGGCAGAGTCTCACTCCCACAGAGGAAGTGACATTAAAATGAGGAAGAAGGGTGAAAATCTTTGTTGGCTCTTTAAACGACTGTTCTGCTTTATTTTTCATTTTGATCTTGGCACAATCGGGTAAAGAGATGTTTTTGTAAAACTATAGCGACTTTAATGCGTTTGCTAGGTTGCAGCATGCGTTTGCATTCAGACACACTTTGTTTTTACTTGTGCTACTTGTGGTAAATGTCGCTCTTATTGTCACAATGTTGTGTAGCAGATATATTGCTGATCTAGTCTTTTTAAAGCAGGGATTACAGCATGTAACTCATATGGCTGTGATTAAAATGACCCTGCATTGAAAGCATGTAATAACGTGGTTATTTGACCTTTATCTAAAAAAGGTCTTTGGAAAAAACGACTGACGAGTGAATGCATTAACCAACCGAGGAGAGTAGCTATTGTACTCGCTAATGTGGATGTTTGTCTTTTTTCAGACGCACGCTGAGGTAACTCTGGCTAAAGCAGACACTGCCTTGAGACAAAAGGAGGCTGAGCTTGTTAAGCTAAGGCAAGATCATCAAGCATTGAGTGTGGAGCTGTCTGCTGTGAAATGTGGTCTAAATACCAGCACAGAAAGGGCTGACAGACTGCATGAAGAAGGACAGGTATGAGCATGTGACCTCGGACCACAGGGGTAGTTAATCCGACCTAACTTTCACACTCTGTATATTTAAATGTTTGTTTTTTTATTTGTAGAAGTACTTAAGTATTAAATTTGACAGCTGAATTGTGATGTTACTCGTATCTTTCAGACCAAAGACCGCGCTCTTGTTGACCTGGAGACGGACAACCATCAACTTAAGGTGGAGCTTCGTCGCCTGCAGGAGGACCTGGCTGTACAGGAGGAGGAACTGGCCTATCAGCAAAAAGAACTACAGCAACTGAGACAGCACTGTCAACAGGAGACGCTACATTCTCAACAAGCATGCTCACAGAAAGGTGAATATTTAATGTTATATTTTTACTATTTGACATGTAAAATGACTAGATAATATAACATTGTGTCTGAATCTTCTGTTTCGTGTATTGACAATTTTTTTTTTTTGTTTTATGATGTAGTGTTGTTGCCGTAGTGTATGTTTAAACATTGCTTAAAACATATTGCACCTCTGTGCTTAAATTAGGTACTTAGAAAATGAATCACAAACATGACATGAAAACGGAGACATGAGTGCCAGATAGGGAAGATGAGTCAATAACAAACTTAATATTATGCCTTACCTTTTAAAGGCAGTGGCGTTCCAACATGTTTTAATGATGAACATGATTTCATTTTCTCCTCAGATATTTCTCACAGTGCTTTTGTGGACAGTGTGAGCGCCTTTTGTGATGAAACCTCTCTGAGCTCACCAGAGGTTTTGAGAAGACTTGAATGCTCTGAGGACAGACTTCCAGAACACTTCCAAGCTTCTGTCCTCGCCTCCCGCCTGTCTGAGCTCAGCGCTCTGAACAGCACAGGCTTGGATCTCCCTCAGATCAAGGTCTCTCCCAGGGTTGTGATGGAACCTTCACACTCTAGGACCATCACACCAGAACCAGCCACACGGAGTTCCCACTCCCCACGTTCTGTGTCAGTGTCTGAGAACTTCTCCATGCTCGGTTCTCTGGATGCTAACAAAGTAAGATGTCTGACCCTTTAATGTATGCTACTTGGTTTATGGTCTTTGCTGTAGATCAGAGGTGAAACGTTTGGGTTTTGTTTTTTCTTAGGAGCTTGAGTTTGAAGGACTTGACCTAACAGAACCTCCATCTCCACTTGGTTCCACCTCCTCCCTGTCAGCCCCAGAATGGGCCAGTGATGGATATGGCAGCAGTAAGCATTGCTACACCATAATAGAATTATCATCTTTTTAGTTTTTTTTGTACTGTATATTGTAAAACTGTGATCATTAAAGAATATGAATAACTAACAATGTTTTAAGATATCATTCACCCTGAAGCGCATACAGATTTATCCTAAAGACATTAAACTATTTCCCTCTTGTGCTTCAGATGTGAGTTCAGAGTTGGGTGCAAGGTTGAGAGTGGAGCTTGAACAGACTGAAAGGCTGGATGCACAGTTTGTGGAGTACCTCCGCTGTCGAGGAATGAACCCCACTGCTAACACAGACAGTGCGGCAGGCAGCATGAGTTACAGCAATGACTTGTTATCACCTGAGCTTCAGGTATGGACCGCTCATACTTCTGTGGCCTTTTTTTTATTTTATCATTTCCATTTTTATTCAGTTTTGGTCTGTTTTTTTCCTTCAGGGCCTTCTATCAAAAGTATATCAAGAGAGCTGCAGAATTCTTACTTTGTCGCAACATCATCACACCCCTTCAACTCGGACTCATATCTCACACCTAAAAGCCACCTCTTCAAGTCGGACAGAGTATCATTCTGAAAGTGGCTCTGCACTACCAGACCACTCGGACAAATCATGCTCCAACCCTCCTATGAGTTGGCAGCAGGAGAAGAGAGCACTGCAGGAGACTGTGGTTGCTCTAAGAGAGCTGCTATGTCGAATGGCACAAAGACACACGCAAGTGAGTTATACGTTATAATAAAATGACGGCAGAGTGAAGGTTTGGTGATGCCTTGATAACCGCTTAAATAAGTGCAAGAGTTTTTCAAACTGCAGTTATGTTGAGTTTATGAACTGATGGTTCTTTTTACTTTTCTTTTCTTCAGACTGCTAATAGAGGTGATGCTGACTGGCAAATGGATCAACAACAAACAGATGCACAGTTAGAATCCCAGCTGAAGGCAGAAATGCTGCAGAGCCAAAAACGGCTGAAATGTGCCCATGATACACAGCAGGAGCAAAAGAGCAGAATAGAGTCACTCAGGTACAGCCACGTATCCATAGGATGAGAATTATGTTTCTTTATAACTTTTAGTGAATCTTGGTTATTCAGTTGTCCGTATAGGATTTTAATTACTTGTGAAGGTATCTTCTGTTTGCTGTTGCACTCACCTGATCTACGAGGTTAGAATTGTGCTTTTCTTCATTACACCACCAGACTTGCTTTAGAAGAAGGAGAAGATGCTTTAAAAAGAGAGCAGACCAAAATTCAGGAGCTTCAACAACAACTGGAGCAGGAAAGAGCTCTCAGCCTCCGTAAGAACAAAGAGGAAGAGGAGAGGAGAGAGGTAAGACGGTCACTAAAAAGATTGGAAGCATCAACACATAAGAGGAAACATACTTTGTGTAATTAAACTGCTCTGGACCTTTCCCTGCATTGTTTTGTGTTCAGGCTGTAGAAGTAGTCTCTGAGAAGCAAAGGTCAGAGGTCATGGCTCTAAAGGGACAAGTGGAGCAGGAGAGGGTGGCCGGTAGCAACCTCAGACGTGAGCTTCAGATTGAGCAGTCCCGCAGTCTGCTGCTGGAGAAACGGCTAACTGACTGTCAGAAGGAGCTGGAGGACGAACGGCAACGTTCTGCCCACCAACAAGACCTGAACATGCAGGATAAGGCTCATCTTCAGCGTCTCTTGACGGAAGCAGAATCTCGCCTAACAGAAGTTCACTCTAAGCTAGCAGATGCTCACAAGAATCTGGAGGAAGAGCGAGACCAATGGTCGAGGCAAATGGGTGAGGTGAGCCGCAGGCATGAGGCTGATGCTGCCAGAGACAGGAACTTTGTCTCTGACATGCGCATTCAGCTAGAGCAGGAGAGAAAGCAGGGGGAGGAACTGGCAGCTGTGATGGACAGGCTGAGGGGGGAGCTCCTGCAGAGCAGGAGAAACTGGGAAGAGGAGGACAGAAAGATTAGGGAGCAGCTCCAGAGAGAACAGGAGGCTGCCACACGAAATCGTATAGCTCTAGAAAGCTTAAACAAGCAGAAACGGGAAGAGAGCCGTGCTTTAGAGGTGGAGCGAGATCGGTACAGACGCCAAGAACTGGAGCTCAAAGAACTAAAGGAGAGACTTGGACTAATGAAGGAAAAAGAGAGGGAGAGAGGGGAACAATGGGAAAGGGAGAGGAGAAAGGGGAGGCAAGAGCAGATGGAGAAGGAGAGGCAACAGGAGAGGACCAATAACAAGCTGGTAAGATTTATTCACCCCAGCCCTCACAAATTTAGTCACACATTCTTAGGTCTGTATTTTAGATCCATTTGACATTTATTTTGGATATGAACAGTCCCTATGAACATTTTTTTACTTCAGCGTGAGTTGGAGATGCTGAGGCAACAGGACCAGCTGCGCGTGCAGGAACTGCAGCGCACTCTGGAAGAGCTCGAAATAGAGGAGAGGAAAATGACTGCTCAGAGACTTTCTGGGCTGACAACACAACAGCAGAAGGCTGCTACATATTCACAGCCTCCCCAGATTGACGGTGCCCAGACAGGAAGCACACAACAAAACCAGCAGGTGCGCAAGTTTTTCTCTACCTCACCCGCTTCGTGCACATGATCTATTGATTGGTAGTGGATGGTATCTGGCTTTTGAAGTCTCAAATGTAAAGTACTCTTCTCACCATAGATGCTGTCTACGTCATTGCCGTCCACAACGTCATCATCCAGCCTGCTGGAGAAGTTGTTAAAGGAGAATTCAGACTTGATGGAGCGTGTTACGTCACTAAGTCAAGAGAGAGCCACTCTGAAACATAGGCTCACCTTGTTGGAGCGTCAGCTTCGTTGCACAGAGGATGAGTTATCCAAGGTCACCACAGAAACGGAAAACAGACCCATCATTGATCTGACCAGTAACGGCAAGGTCAGAAGAAAACGCATACAGATTATATGTAGTTTTTTTTGTTTGTTTTCTAAGAAACAAAGATGCAATAAATGCAATGTGTTCTACATTGTTTTACATATTTTAGTCTTTGAATGATCCTGTTAATTTTTCACATCCTTCTCTGTACAGTAGATTAATATCGCCTGTAGCAGAATTGGAGCCACTGGTTTTTCACCAGTCTGTCAACAAATACAAACGAAATCTACTTAGATCAGAGGTTTTGTCAATGGGCTGTAAGAACATTGTAGTGTTTAAGAGCTTAAACTGTGTCACATATGGCCTCTGTCCAAACCTGACCTGATAGCTGAAATGATCTTGTAAAATATTTGTCTTCCTTAATGTAAGGTAGAGTATAATTACAATTTAAATGCAGCTTTACTGAACCCAAAGATGCTTAATGTTTAGTTAGTGGCAGTGGTATCACTAGGAAACATTCATTGTGATATCTGACAGTAACGGAATAATAACTTCTTTTTACTTCTCTGCAGGTTCAGCGTTTGTATGAGCGCTACCTGCGTGCTGAGAGCTTCAGGAAAGCTCTGGTCTACCAGAAGCGTTACCTGCTGCTGCTGTTAGGAGGGTTCCAGGAATGTGAACAGGTCACCCTGTGTTTAATCTCCCGCATGGGGGCACGACCCTCACCCCCACTCTCATCCCAGCCTAGACCCCTTGGGCGATTTAGGGCTGCTGTGCGAGTCGTCATTGCAGTCTCAAGGTGGGAAGTAAATTAGGTTATGACGATTTGAAGCTGTGCTTGTGTTTGAATTAAACTAACCCGGCTATATTTTTCAGAATGAGGTTCCTGACCAGAAAATGGCAGAAAGCGATCAGAAGGTTATCTGTATCTGGGACTGGGCAAGCTCAAGGTCAGCTCATTTAAGATTGTATGTACCACTTGACTCTTGAAATTTGTGACCGCTTGTCAAACATGTATGTTTCACTTTTAATGTCTTCCAGTGTCTAAAGCTGAGATTTTAAGGCAGCAACAGCCGAGATCAAATTCAGGCTCTCCACCCAATAGACACACGGTGTCGGCTCTGGTTCCACCCAGCAAATCACCCTTCAGGTTGCACAACAGGTTTGGCCTCCAATTCAGCAAAGACTGATTTTACTTTGAGTCTGTAGACATTAAAAAAAACATCAAGGTCATTATTTTTTTAAGTTTCTTCTTTCTTCAGGTCATACTCGAGCAACACTCTGGCCTCGGGTCATTCAGTTGGAATGTCTCAGGATCCAGAGAGATCCCTGACAGAGTATATTCACCATTTAGAAAAAGTTCAGCAGCGGTTGGTGGGAGTCAGGCAAGGTGAGAACCATTAAGTAAGGTGAAACGGGGTATAAGAAATGGAGTTGAATACACAGGTGCGGATAAGGGCTATCTATAAAGTTTCAAAACAACACAAACGCTTTTAGGGTTTGGAGCACCTAATGATGAAAATGCAGTGTTATGGTGGTATGGCACTGGGTGTATGGTTTTGATGTATGCTTCTTTTGCGAGACATGTTTTCCAGGAAGAGTTTGATATAAGGCAAGTAATTTAAGGACAAATTCTATATTTGTGATGTGCAAGAGCGGCTCTTCCTGGCAAAAACGGCATGTTACCAAATCCCACAACCCCTGTGCTCTATCATCTCCCAACCTAGTAAGCAAGACTCATTTAGCCGTGCTCCCTAAAGAGGAAAGGAGGATACAGTCAGCCTGTTCCCCTGATATGATTGGTTATCGGCAGCGCTGGCTGCAAGAGAACAGGACGTGGCTGTACCTGAGCTGCTTGTCACCGCTTTACCTGAACGGTCCAGGTGAGTGTGAGTGTAAAGTACTCACTCCACCAAAAAGCAAGCAGCACAGTGCACCTATCGGGATGAGTACTGACCTGTCAGCAGTCACTCGGTGCATTAGATCAGAATTAGTGACACTCATGGAGCGGACGTGCCCCGGAGTTTTCATACTCTGATACATCTTGTCAGTACATAATTACCATTGCTAATTTCTAAATCTTTTTTTGCACTTGCTGCTGTCCAGTTCCATCAGTTCTGCTTACTTGCCCTTTGTCTAACTTATTACAGTAATTGAGGCTTTTGGCAGCAGGAGTAGATTTCAGATTTTTGTCCCAGGACTGAGTTGCTAATTATCTAATTAAGTATCTCAATGCTGTTTTTTAACGAGAGTTTTATGGCAGAAGTATATTTTGACTACAAACTCTTGTTTGTACATTTGTATTATTCAGTTTTCTTTTACATTTAAAAATAACAACTGCATATTCTAGAACGTAACATCAGCAGACAGTTTGTGTGTACTTGATAAAATGATGGCTTTTTATTAATGCAACATAATCCTATATTCTACATACATCTGACGAAAATATGATGTGCACATTGAGTCATGTTTTTGTGTACTTGCAGGTTCATCTGCTTTCCAGTCGGATCCAAAGTAATGTGACCACTGAAGGAATGAATGTCCCCCTGTTCTAAAACTGTCCATACCATACACCTGTGTAGACACATGAAGAAAGAAATATCACACAAATTGTGAACTTTTTTTTTACTAAATTATTTTTTACACCTTTTTATTGTAAATGTTCTATTCTCTGTACCTCTTGATGTTGCAAGATAAAATGTTTATTATTTCAAGTGCTGCAGTTTGGTATGTTTCATAACTTAGCATTGCAATGTAAATAGCTCTGATTTTCATTACATGTGTCTGAATGCTCTCTAGTTTTATATTGGAAATCCATAATCACCATAACTAGTGAATACATTTTGCCTAAAAGTGAACAATATGTCTTTGTATATCTGTTTTTCCCATAACTTTAATAAATATTTCTAATTGACCTGATTTAAAATCAAACAGTTTTTGCTTTTTTATTATCATATATGTATGATGGTTGTTATAAGTAACGTGTGTATATTTTTCTTATATTGTATATAATAAGTGTGTGTGTGTGTGTGTGTTCTAATCTAAGATTCGAAGACTTTGGCCACAAATAGGATTTCAGCACACAAATAAATTGGTAATAAACTCTGTACTGTGTTTCACACAAGTAGTAATATAAGTATTACATTTTTTGGGGCACATACAGGTCCTTCTCAAAAAGTTAGCATATTGTGATAAAGTTCATTATTTTCTGTAATGTACTGAAAAACATTAGACTGTCATATATTTTAGATTCATTACACACAACTGAAGTAGTTCAGGGCCTTTCATTGTTT
>JAUMHF010000014.1:6008397-6023717 GCA_032359275.1 Microctenopoma steveboyesi | reverse complement strand
AGTCATTTCTGCAAAAGGATTCCCGACCAAGTATTGAGTGCATAACTGAACATAATTATTTGAAGGTTGACTTTTTTATCACTTATTATTTAGCATTTTAAATCATTTATCACATAAAACTATACCTTGACCTATACCTTACCTTATTTGTCTTTCCTTTGACGATGGAGCTATCTGTTATATTCTGTTTACATCTGACTATCTTCCTACAGAAGATAGAGAGATTACCATGTTAGTGCATGAGGGGGAGAGATTAAACTTTCAGTATCTAGCTTCCTTTTCCATTTTTAACTATAGAAATGGATAAGGTGTTGTACACCGCCAGTGTTGTACACCACTGGTGTTGTACACCGCCAGTATTGTACACCATCGGTGTTGTACACCGCCAGTGCTGTACACCACCGGTGTTGTACATCATCGGTGTTGTACACCGCCAGTGTTGTACACCATCGGTGTTGTACATCGCCAGTGTTTTACAACATCAGTGTTGACTGCATGCCAACACTTGACCAAACTGTCTGTTATCTTTTGAGAAAAAATAAATGTATGAAAATAGGGTGTAGGAGCAATTTACAAATCCAGGTAATCTCTTAGAGCAGACTTTGGTAATACATTTTAACATGGAAGTGAATGAGCTGCTTGAGCATTCAGACCATGAAATGTTGACACTTGACTATGCAATTGCAAAAACCAAAGGTCCTATCATTACAAGAAGCATATTTCTGGAAAGAAGACAACATTTCCTACATTTCTATGTATAATTTGTTTATGAAAGATGAAAGTTACTGAAAAAGAGAAGCAAAAAAGTTGATAAAAGTTGAAGGGCAGACCTTGGAGCGGGAGTGACATCACGCACTCTAGCTACACAAACACTTAGAACACACTAATAGAGAAGTAAAAAGCTGCTCAAATATCACACAAATCTTAAACTGCTCAAACGCAAAAAGTATAAAAGATACAAAGAAGCTTAAAGTAAGAATATAAAAAAAAATAAAAATCTCTAGATTTGTTTAAAGTTGAAATGACGTTTCTATGACGATACACGATGATGCCGAAAAGAGGAAAGTTGATGAGAAGTTGAACTTTGATTCCCATAGACGACAATGTTAAAAAAACGAAAAGTTGAGGAGCCTTATGTTTAGAGTGTGCAGGAACATGCATGGTATAAATGGGCGTTCACTGAATGGTAATTAGAATTGTAATAGATTACACGCTGTGTTGTTTTAAGTAGCAAATCTATTTCTTTATTTGAAATGTGAAACCCACCTCCACTGTGTTTGTTTTTGTTCTAAGCCACTGGAATGTTTACTATTATGTAACAAAGAATCGATTTTAGAGCAGCTCCGAAACAGCCAATTCCCGCCTGACTCGCTGCTGACGCTCTTTAGCGTCTATGTCAAAGGTTTGTTGGTTTATTAACTCCGCGAACGCCGATTGTGGTCGCTGTTCTGGCTCGTGTGTATCCAGTGTGCTGGCCTTTGGAGTCCCGCCCACACATTTGTCATTGATGTACAAAACATTCGCACTTTTCGAAACATCAACACGCTATGACGCATTTCCTTCGCATTTCACCACAGTGATGCTAAGCTACAGTAAAGGCACACGGCGTGTGTCGTAGATCGTTTTTTGACATCATATATTCGTCCTGGCCCGCGTAGAAGACCTCGTTACACTTGTCTCGTATTTGTCTGGGATGTATGGATGGATAGCTGACGGAATATCGTCGCTGTTTGAGCCCATTTCGGGAAAAGACTGTACCAAACAGTGGCCCGGGAAGGGTAACGTTAGCGCGGATATACCCACGCGAACCGGCGCTAAAGCGGGAGAAGTGATACAGGAGAGCCACGGAAGGCCGGCTAAACGGAACTACCAGAGGTCGGTAGCTGAGCCTGAAACAGTTTTTCTACTCTGTTGGAATTGTTGAATTGTAGGTGTACAACAGTGTCCTCTTAGTTGGGCTTCTGAGCATTTAGCTTATATGAATTAAGCCTGGGCGTGAAATGCGCGTGTCCTAACGTTCCCCGACGTTAACAAGCGTTAGCCAACATTAAATACCTAAAAACAAGATGCCAGTTAGGGACGTGGTATTTAGCCTAAAGCTGTTATATGGGCAACAGCTAGCTTAAACAGTCCATACAGCTACCATTTGCGTAGCTAACCTCTCTTAGACGTTAACGTAGCTAAGCTGTACGTTAACCGCTGCTGTTTTAACTTAGTGTTGTTTGCAATGTTTACCTAGCCTTAATTAGTGCATTCATATCCAGTAATCCTGCAAGTACTACCTTCACGGGGCTATAGTGCTCAGGTAATGAATAAACTGTAGTTGACAGATGGGGAGAGGGCTTAAACTAATGGTAAAATTGTGTTGTTTTGAGATGTGTTTAGAATATTGCAACTACTAACGTTTTCTGTTCAGTTAATCTACCTGTCATTTTAAATAACAATTTAATGTAATTGTTGGTTCTTTGTAATGTCAAAAGATATATGAAGGTTCATCCAGGTAAAGCTTTTTCGAGATGATGTCAAAAGACTTCCCAGACCCCAAGAATACATTGAGGCATTGAGGGTTGTTGATATCACCCACCTCAAATCATTGACTTTCTCTTTCCTGTTACAGTGTTGATCTTGGCGACAGTGTTTGCCAGAGTGACCCGGTAGAGGTGAAGAGACGTAGACGAGGTTTGTTTATTAAACTCAATCTGGATATTTATAATGTTTGTATAAATAAATAAAAATAAATAATTTATCAAATTTCTTTGTTTCAGATGTAGTGGTCAGCTTTGTGAGGAAGACCGTGGCTGGGGTAGCGAAACTACTTAGGCTGCGGAACCTGCTCACAATTAAGAGTGAGAAACCAAGACATTATGAAGAAACACAGGTTTGTGAGCCTGTTGTTATATTGGATAACGGATAAATGGATAACGATAAAATATTGGATACAAAATGTGAGCAAAGTCCACTTAAATTACAGTGGATACCTGAATCTTGTTTTATTCTTAAGGGTGAGGACAAGTAGACCAGGATTACAAATTACTTGAAATTAGGTCCAATACTGTGATATTATAGTTGTAGTCTCTAAATACCAAAGTTTCTCTGTAAATTCAGCCTGTCACCCTGATGGGGATAGATGAGCTCCACACCTCATGGCTGAACAGTACTGAATGGAGAATGGGTAAGCAAGAGCAACTGTTATTTCAAGACAATGCTAATTCTTGTCACTTTGTCTGTATGATTTAAAGGTCTCATCCACGTAATCATTAAGTTTTTCCTTGTCTTCAGATAAACCATTAGGTGGAGTAAATGATCGGAGTGGGAAGAATCCCTTTCAGAGCTCATCACCTCCTTTATTGAGGAAATTCAGGCAAGTGGGCTAACATTTGATGTGGCTTATATTTCTTGTGACCTTTAAGAATCTAGTTCACTTCGATTAAATGTTAATCTGGCTGATCTATTTGTATGTTTTTTTTTTCTTTCTTTTTGGTTTTCTTTTGTTAATGTACATAATGTTGTTAAATCTAGTGGGACAGCACTGCCTGCAGGGCTCCCAGACAGAGGGAAAGAAAGGGAGAGAAGAGGCTCCCTCCAGTTGCTACCATCAAGGTCTGCTGTGAGGGTGGGAACTGCTAACCCTGACCCAGCATGCAATGGTTTTGGACACAACCGCTGCTACAAACCCAGTCTTACTGTGGAAGAGGTATGTTTTGGGTTTACAGTTAGAATTTATGCTAAACTAGAAATTATATTAGGTATTTACTTTACTATACAACAAGAGATCACATTTTATGTAAATAAGAATATGCTTGATTTATACATAAACTATATATTGTTTGGTTATGCAGTGTAGCTGAAGCTAAATAAACTGATGATTACTTTACTAATGTTTTAAGACTAACATCATGTGTCTCTTTTCCTGCCTCTAGGCCATAAAGCAGAATAATAAGGAGCACTACAGGCGCTTGCTGGAGATGGTGACAGAAAAATACAGCAAAAGTCAACCACTACCTTTCAACCAAACAAAACCGCAAGAGTGATTATCATCTGCTTTTTGTCCATACTTTACTTTCAAAAATTGCCTTGGGACAGGACAAAAGCTCATTCATTAATTTCTCCTTTTGCTCTCAGTGAATTGCTGTCACAAGGTGATCACAAAACTGCTGCTTCAGGAAAAAGATTTGAATCAATTCATAGGAAGATAGGTAGCACAGGTAAGACACTTTTGTAATCCTGGCAAGTAGAATCTCTAAATATTTGTCTATTGTAGTATAAGTTATGCTTGACTTGCAGGTTTCAGTAAATTAGAATCATGTGTGCCCAGTGTTTTTATATTGCTTGTTTTGTTTAAAGATTTTTATGTGACAGCACACAAGATGTATAAATTTGACAACTGATTGATTTCACTTACATTTTTATCTTTTGCATAGCTGTCCCAACTGTGTTCACATGGAGAAATGCACCTGCAGCAAAGGACAGGTTGGTGTAGTGTATCTGTATACGTCTGTGTTTTATGCATTGCTAAATTTTATTTTTCTAACCTCCTGATGTTTATTCTTCAGGTGGGGTGGCTTGGCCTTTAATAAGCCATTTACTGGCAGCTGTGAGGACACACAGCCTTTTAGAAGTGTGAAGGTAGCCATTTCTCTCAGTCGCTCTCAACACATTGAAGCACTCGTTATGTTTTAAATATGGGTGGACATAAAAACTCTTGACTGCGTATCAGCAGAAACAGGCCCCTGAGTTGGACCTATCTACAGAAGTAGCTACTCGCCTCAATCTAGTGGACAGAGAGGCTCCAGGTCTCAACCTGCCTGACCCATACTCTGCACATAAAAGGCACGGTGATGAGGACATTCCAAGGCTGACCAAGGTGAAATCGAAATTAAATGTTTCAGTCTTGCTCATTGCTCACAACCAACTGATGATCTCTAGTCTTCCCATTTTTAAGAAAGCACAGTTTTTCAGTTTGTTTTTATTGCCTGTGTTTAGGAAATGGCAGCGGAGGTGAGTGGAGCTCTGACTCAGAGTGATCCCAACATTGTTCTTAGTGCAGCTTTCAAACTTCGCATCACACAGAGAGACCTGGCCACACTGCAGGAAGGTGGCTGGCTCAATGACGAGGTAAGGTTTAGTTCCTGAGAAGACAATTTGGGTTAGTGAAACACACTTGAATGGAATTCAAATTTTGTTTAATTTCTTCCTCCCCAAAGGTGATAAACTTCTACCTGTCCCTGGTAATGGAGCGGAGTTCGGGTGAAGCAACCGGATTAAAAGTCTATTCATTCAGCACCTTCTTCTTCCCTAAACTGCGAGGTGGAGGAGGTGGGCAGCCCAGCGGCCATGCTGCTGTGAAGCGCTGGACCAAAGCTGTTGACATCTTTCTCTACGACCTGATCCTGGTCCCTCTGCATATGGGTGTCCACTGGGCAATAGCTGTGAGTCAGAGCCACATTGACTCTTTGAAATTACACTGTGAAATAGTTCACATGTTTCCTTCTCAAACTTGCATCACTTATCATTTCAGGTGATAGATTTGAATTCTAAGACAGTGAGGTCATATGATTCGATGGGTCAGAGACATGATGACATCTGTAGTCTTTTACTGTAAGTCTTCATTATGATCTTTTATTGTTCTATCTCTTCGCCTTACCTTGTTTTTTCACCTTACCCTGTATTTATGCAAATTCTCCAGGGTCTACCTTAAAGAGGAGCACAAAGCAAAGAAAGGCAGAGAGCTTGACACCATCAAGTGGACAGTTGGAAGCTTGAGAGCCACTGTAAGTCAAACTGAGATAAATGCTTCAACACTTGAACATCTTGTGCTTCACTGTGAGATTAAGAGCTGATATTGTGTCTGCCTTTTAGGATATACCCCAGCAGAAAAACGGCAGTGACTGTGGGGTTTTTGCTTGTAAATATGCTGACTATATAGCAAAAGGAAGGCCTCTTACCTTCAAACAGGTATGTACTCTGTAGTCATTTACATAATTTGTGTTTTTATCATTTTGTATGAATGAAATTAATATTCTCTTAATACTCTTTTCTCTACAGTGTCACATGCCTCTATTCAGGAAGTTAATGATTTGGGAAATTCTCAATAAAATGCTGCTATAGATTGTATGGTCTAAAAACAGACATTTTCCCATTAGGAGCAACATCTGTGTGACAAAGTAAACAAATGGGCCAAAGAAGTGGACTTCACAGAAACCTAATCAAACACTAGTCTTATGTCCCCTCTTCCTGTCAGGGACATAGTAACATTTTCTAATCTCTGAGTTGTAATTAGAGACTGTATTGGGATGTATGAAGTTTATGTGTTAAGTATTGGCACTGCTGACTGTGTGCCTTTTGAAATTGAAATTGACTTTGCATTGTTAGTTTCGTTGATTGAAGTATTGCCTGAAGTGCCTTTAGTCCTCAGACACCAAGCAACGGTATGCTAGAGGATGTTTTTTTGTTTTTCGAAAATGGGCACGTACAACTCAAAGTCAGTATTGAGGTGAACTCCGAAATTATTTAGATTGCATTCACTGATATTTGTTGTAATTTCGATGGCAAATAACTATGATTAAAAGTAGTTATAGAACATGTAGACAATGAAACTTAAAATGCCTCCTTTTCAGACAAAATGCATGGTTGAGTGCTTGTAATGTCTGTTTTGCTATTATTTATGGCTCGACCGTATGATCGTTTTGGAGTGTGTATAGTTTTTTTTCTCCCAATGTGTGAAGTGTTAATGGTTATTTGTCCATACAGTATGTAAAATTTGGCGCTGTTAGGTCTATGAATCGTTTCCATGAGCATATTGCAAGTGGCTACTTAGGGCTATTACATTGACTAACAGTACTACATATCAAACTACTGTACACATGCATGTTTGAGTTCCTACTGTAAAAATTTGATTTTTATTTGTTTTTCTCTTGTAATAAAGTGTTTTATTTTTAAAATGGAGCATTGAGTTTTGGAGCATCAGCATAATACACAAATCACATTGTAATATTATCATTATAGAATTGTGGCATAAAAACGTGATTAGATTTGTGATTAGACATGATCTGACGCATGAGAACCAAAGAATTATGACGTTATGGCGTATGTGAAAAAATGAGGCAATAAAGCTACCATAAATACTGCTTATTTGTATTGTCTTCAAAAACAAATACCACCTAACAGTTATTGTTTGACATAATTAAGGTAAAATATCAGCTGTGTTATTCTTGACAAGTTGCACATGTTGGTAGTGCACTAGCTTGTTAATATGCAGGGTCTAAAGGCAGCACTGATGGCTCTGTGGGACATTTTCTGAATCAGGACAGGCTTCTCTACACTGTTAATATATGCTTTATTTGTGAAACCTGAATATTTAGAGAACAAAATAGAAAAAGAAGTTGAAGGGCAGAAGTCACAACCTTCCTAAGCTTTAACACAAACGTGGAAAATGTCCAAAAACAGCATAAATGTGAAAGGTATTAAAACTGAATGCTAGAGTAAGCAAGGATTTTTTTAGACCCCTTTAAAGTCTTAACTGTATCCGTATCTTTAGTTGAGTTTAGTTTAGTGATCTTTTATTTCAAACATGTGCATTCACGTACATTACATAACATAGATTCAAGTTTGAAAGGGAGTAAGCAGAAGTATTCACTTATCTTCTGTAACTATGCTGAACCAGTGAAAGCTCAGAGTACGCTAAAGATGATTTGCCTCCATTACCTTCCATTGTACAACATTGCTGAAAAAAGAGCTTGATATAAAAAGCCTAAATATTAGAAAATCGGGTTGCAGCATATTTAAAAAAAATCTAACATTTTTATAGCCGAATAGTTTCTGGGGTTCAAAGTACGCCTGTGAGTAAGAGGTCAGCATTCAGAATGCTTAAACAAAGCACTTATTTTGAAAATCACCCCAGAGCGGGGCAACAACCGTCTTAATGCGCTAGACGCTTCCATTGATCGCTGGTTCATTTTAAAGCGGTTTGCTTTGCGGTCATTTCGCCAGGCGAGTTGATAAAATCAGGCATTAACTCGACGTGCTTGTGACACAACTGGTGTCTTATTTCATTAATATGAGCGACAACGAGAAAGAATTCAGGGAAAAGGTGAGTTTTAATTATGAGAAAATAACGCCGTCAAAAAAATAAGCTAGCTAATGTTAACTAGCTAGCTTAGCTGGTAGCTGTATTCGCAGGTCTGGTAATAGAAACACATTTTGAAAACCGACATCAAACCTGAAAGACGTTTGTACACTGTGTAAGATGGAGTATTGATTTCGTAAATGCAACGCAGCTTAAATAATCGGTAGCCTTAATGTGAAAAATAGTGGTGTATCGTTAGCTAAGCTAGCTGTGCTAAAGCATGGAGGCCTACAAACTGCAATGGTGAAAGGTGGCCGCCGCATTGCCATGCTATTTTTCCACTTTACGACGTAATTGTTTTTTTTCGTTACTTGATGAGCTATTTCCTAGTTAATACCAACCAGTATAAAACGATAGCTAACGTTAGAAGTAGACAGATGCTTATTATTGTTCAGAATTGGGAAATTAAATGAAAATGTTACTTTAAAATCAATGAAGGCCACTAGAGCTGCAACTTGCGATTCCCTTAAGCTTTATCCATTTTAAAGGTGAACTGAAGGTTATTTGGGTAGTAAAATAGTGGTTACGTTTCAAACCTTCCCAAAACAATTTCCTGTCTTCAAACGTCCAGATCATTAAAATTGAAAAACAGTCAAAGCCGAAAACACTGAATGTAATGGAAGACAAAAAAACAAACAAAACATAAGTATTCACATTAAGGTCGTGAAGTATCATCAACTGATGATTAAAATTTGTTTCTGATTAGTTTTCCTGGGTAATCAGTGAGTCGACTGTTGCAGCTCTAAAGGCCACATCAAGCTAACAACATGTATTCAGTTAGTCTGTTTTTCTGGTTTTGCTGTTTTCTTTGTACCTTTTTGGTTTTAACAGAAACCAACATGCCTTATCACCCTTGTTTGTTCTTTGTTAAGGTTGAGGTTGGAAGAAAGAAAATTGCGGAAGACGTTTCAGATGTGAAGTTGTTATTGTTTGAAGCTGATGGTGTTGATGCATGCTAATGTAATGGATGCTGAAAAGAAGCAATCAAGATCTGTCCCCGCTACTAGTGTTGTAATGGCAGATGGTAAATGGGGGGAAGAGGAGGAAAAAAGAAGTCATAATGTCAAACAGAAGAAAGAAGAAATCATGGGTTGTTTTGAAGTAATGAAGTTCAAGAAGTTATGAAGTTAAGATCAGAAGTTTACCTGGGTATGAGTAATTTCCTAACAGCCTGCTATGTTATTATTCAATTTCATCTCGTTTCTTTCTTTTAAGCATGCACAGTTTATTTCCCTCTCTGTATCAGAAACATCACTGGTCAATCCTTCCATTCCTTTTAGGTTTATTTTTGTGCAGTTTAAATATCAGCTAAATTACATAATTTCTAATGCATTTGTTGCAATGTGTGACCTTCATGTAATCAAATTCCTAAAATCTGTGCCAAACCTGTTAAACACCCCAAATCTGGTGAGCTCTTTTGGAAGGGGCAAGCGCAGTTACCTCTAGTCCCTTTCTTCTTTTTTATAAGCTTTTGGCTTGAGTTTTTCTGACCTCAGTGTCTGGTCTGTCCAGGACTCACAGCCCGGCTCGAGGAGTGCATCCCCTCAGGGTTCTGTCAAGTCTGCCAGCCGTTCACCAGCATGCTCCAAAGATGGCTCCCATCGTTCTAGGTCTAGATCTCGTTCTCGATCCAGATCCAAGTCTAGGTGAGAAGAGTTCCAGTTTTCAGTTAGTTATCGATGTAAACTACATTTCTGAAGCCATTTTGTGTCTGATGCAATAGAATTGCATACAAATACTTACAGATATGCCTGTCCACAGGTCCCATTCTCATCGAAGCTCACGCAGGCACTACTCCCGCTCTCGTTCCCGCTCCCACAGACGGCGTTCCAGGAGCCGATCGCGCAGCTGGGAGTACCGTCGCCGTAGGAGTCACAGCCGTTCCCCCATGTCAACTCGACGCAGACACGTGGGCAACAGGGTATGTATTTTGTCCTTCTACATGATTGATTGTTTAAGGTTGTATCTTAAAACAATTACAGGTGTTGATCCTTTACATGCATGATCATTCAAGTACAACACACAGTTAAATGCACCCATATCTTGTATCTTTCTGACTGTGCAAATTTTATGAAGTAGAAAGTCTAAAAATACTAATCCAAATAAAATAAGAATTACAGGGCACAATTTATGCATAAGTGACCATACTTCTAACATGCACAGGTTCTAGATTTAACAACTTAATGCTAACTTCATGATTTAAAGTTAAAGCCCTTGTTGGTGTCCAATATTTATTAGTCCTCAACACTGACGATATCCTTAAATGTGGCCAGAAAAATCTGTACATGAACGTAGGCATGTGGCATAATTTTCTCTTTTGTTCCCTCTTTATTTTCACAGGCCAACCCAGACCCCAGCGCTTGTCTGGGTGTATTTGGACTGAGTCTGTACACCACTGAGAGGGATCTGAGAGAGGTTTTTTCTAAATATGGCCCTTTGGCTGACGTTAACATTGTGTATGACCAGCAGTCACGTCGCTCAAGAGGATTTGCCTTCGTCTATTTTGAAAACTCTGCAGACTCCAAGGAGGTAAAGAGGGTAAAACGAAGAAGCAATACATGTCTTTTTTTTTTTTTTTTGAGACAGTGATAGTTGAGTGTAACGTATCATCCTATAATCTTAATAGATCTGTTGTACTGTTTGTTTTTTAAGGCTAAGGAGCGTGCTAATGGAATGGAATTAGATGGGAGACGCATTCGAGTGGATTTCTCTATTACTAAACGAGCTCATACCCCAACTCCTGGAATCTACATGGGCCGTCCAACATAGTACGTAGCAGGGTTATTTGTTAAGGTGTCCAACATGCTGAACCTGATCACTAAAACTGTTTCTGTGTCTGCTCCACACACACCCACTTTTATGTCTGTCTGCGCAACACTGTCTATAATTCACTGTTTTTTACAGCCAATTCTGTAGCTGTTGTCTGACCTATCCTTTGTTATCAGTTTCTGAACTTTCAGAGATGCCACACAAGACCAGAAGCAAATACCTTGTTTGTGCTAGCATACGTGATGATTAAAGCTTGATTCTGATGTGTGTTCTGATTACAGTGGTGGAGGTGGTGGTGGGGGAGGAGGAGGTGGAGGTGGTGGTGGTGGAGGAGGAGGAGGTGGAGGAGGTGGCAGCGGTGGCTCATCGCGTCGTGTCTCAAGGGACTATGACCGGGGCTATGACCGGGGCTACGATAGAGGTTATGAGCGTGACTGTGATCGCTATGACGACCGAGAGTACAGATCATACAGGTGAGTTCTCTGTGGCTTTTTGGCTTAGTATTTGATGGGACACTGGTTAAATAATTATTCAAGAACATTTGAAATAAAGTATAGTATATGACTGAATGCCAGGTGTCTTAAACTCATTAAGTCATATTTGTCTTTTATAACTCAAATTCAATTCAGAGGTCCTGCTAAATCTGCTGCATTAAATGCTCCATGTTAAATGTTATGTTTTTGATTTTTTTTTTTTTTTTATTAAAGACGCAGATCCCCTTCTCCGTACTACAGTAGAGGGTACCGCTCTCGATCCCGATCACGGTCCTACTCACCACGTATGTCTAAACCTATAGTTCATATCATTTATTGGTCAGTTTATATGAAGTTGTATCAGACACTCTAGCAGTTTACATTTCATAAAGTCTTGTCACTTTCTCTCTTGTGCTTTCTGACTGTTTTCCTCTTTCTTCCACAGGTCACTATTAAGCAGTGAGAGAAATGTCAGCGACAGCTTTTAGATAACAGAATCATTGTTTGGATGTATGTTTATTTTTGTCATTTGATCAGATAATGTATGTGATAGGAATTCTGGATTTGTATATGTATTAAAAGTTTGAACAAAAATGCCATACAAATGCATTCTGAACGCAAGATTAGTGGGGAATCAGTCATCACCAGATTTGTAGGGAGAATCATGAAAAAAGTGTTAAGCCAAGAATGTAATTAGGCAGCAAATTGTAATCTGGTGTAAATAGGAAAGTTTTCAAAGCTGCATCAACTATAGATCAGTTCCTACTTCATTTCAAATTTGTGAAGTGGTTTTTGAAAATAAGGAGTGAAAACAGTCTGGTAGTGGAAATGAAATGGACCAGCTTGTTTTTAATTAGTTGCACAGACTTGTATTTCATATAAGCAGGATTTTTCTGGAGGGGTTATATAGCTGATTTTAATGTTTGTTGCAAATTTCTTAAATTGGCAAATGTCTAGGTTTTTTTTTCATAAGTTTTAAATACAATGTTTTTTTTTATTTTGTTTTTTTCTGGTGGGAAGTACTTTTTGGTTGTATATGAACATATATGCAATAAAATGTCACTTGGGTCATTTGCTCTGTTTAGTAACATTTTCTTGACAGAAAATAAGGTATTGCTTGACTACATACTACATGTCAGGCAGTAAGTAAAACATCTATATGTCAAAGTAATGTTGTTTAATAAAGCCCTCATGTTTAAATCCAGATCTTGATGAAAATGTAGACATTTTGCTGTTTTGGTCTTTCATCATTCTCTTTGACTGTAATTTCTTAGTGATGGTTTTGTTAAATTTATCTTTCATATTGGAAATGTTTAGCTATGTTTTTATAATTATCGGTTTAGTACACCTGTGCTTCATATTTAGAGCCTCAGTTACCTTTTATTTGTGGAATGATGCCAGGATTAAGTGGTGAGTTTATAATCTGTTCCTAATGGCTTTTCTTGTCCAGTTTTAGAAGCCAAAAGACTAAATCTAGTGGGTTGGGGGGATGCACCACAATCTTTATATATATTACTTCATTAAAGCGGGTGCATTACTTTAACATTTAAAGAAAGGCCTGTTAGTAATACCAGTTAGGGGTTATTTAGTTTTACTGAGTGATCCTATTTCACCTACTTTAGTTCCCTGTAAAATATAGGTAATGTTTTAAAGTCCTTCTCCTTACATATAAAGTACTAAATGATCAGACCTCTTCCCATTGATAAGACCGCATAGAACTATATTATCCCAGCAGAGCATTTTGCTGGTCTACCTGCATCTGGAGTTTACAAATGAACAATGGGAGTGTGGTGGTTCTCAAAATTTTTTCATCAATTTCCCGCCTCGACGTGCAAGCACCTGAAAAGCACAAAAGGCATTTCCTAAATGCTCTACGCTCCCCCAGCGTTGTTAACTAAGGAATGTTTTAAAATGTTTACATGCATGCGAGGTGTGTTATTATTTTTTAGTTTTCCTACCTACCCTGTGGAGTGTTTCATACACCCATTTGGGAAATTCTGCATTTCAGACTGTTGGATTTTTTTATATATATATATTTGCAAGATCTAAAGACCTAAACCTTGCCATGTAAAGTGCTTTGAAGTGACATTTGTTTGTGATGTGATTTTACAGTATACAAATAAAGATGAATTGAAAAATGTCATTTAAAAAAAATGGCCACGGCTCCAAACGTCTACCTCGTGTGTAGTTTCTTGAATGCATTTTGTAAAATGTCGACGTCTGGCGGTTCATCGCGATTACACATCCGCAACACACTATATACAGGTCAATAAAAACATTATAGTATAAAACTAAAATTATAACACAATTGAAACTGAACCCTTAAAGCTAATTCAGTCGTTCGTTTTTTTCTGACGCACTTTTTCACCAACCAATCAGAAACCTCTTACGTCAAAACACTTCCGCTATGCTCTCCAACTTGTCTTTCCACTGGAGCGGCCGGTGTGAGCAGATATCATCGTGAACACTACGTATCTCATAGGCTACAGACAGACATAGAGGTACTAAATGACAACTTTCCCAAGACAAATAGCTTTGTTACGACATCTATTGAGTGAAGAATCCAGACACAACTGTGTTTGTAGTCAGATATTATTATTATTTAGCATCTAGGAGTGGTTGCTATTAGCCGCTAGCTAACGTTAACATGGTCTGTTTGAATGAGCATATGACTAGAAATGTCTACACGTTTTTGCTGAAGCTCAGCAGGATAGAGCTACAAGACGATTTATAAACAGATTGAACTCTGTTTTATCAGTCTCAAACCTACTGTTGTAATTCTTGCAGATGCCCCCCAAAAAGGGAGAAGCCCCGAAGCAGCCTCCATTAATTGGACGATTTGGAACATCTCTGAAAATTGGAATTGTGGGATTACCTAATGTTGGGTATAAGCACAAATGAAATAACATGCATATTGCAAATGCATATTTATAGACATTGAAACCCTGGGTTACATATGAATAAACAAATGTTTGGTTTATTATTCGAACCTGATTTTTTTGTACTTAATCTTCTCACTGTAGGAAATCCACATTTTTCAACGTGCTGACAAAAAGCCAAGCTGCTGCAGAGAACTTTCCGTTCTGCACAATTGACCCAAATGAAAGCAGGGTACCTGTACCTGATGAGCGCTTTGACTTTCTCTGCCAGTATCACAAACCAGCCAGGTGGGTGTTATGACCCAACTCTGTATTTTTTCATATAGGATTGTATCCTCAACACAGCTGCACTAAACTGCTTCACATATGTAGAAAATTAGACAAAGAAATAAATATAGGCACACAGTCACACGGGACAGAAAAGGCCCATGGACACCTCACTATGTTTTAATTTAAATCACAAAAATCTGAGTAGAATAAAAGTCATATGGTGAGGTGAAAAATATATTATAGTTCTAAGCCAGCTACAGAGACAATATTTTGGTTATGTGGCAGATTTCCAGCTTCTTATTGTCCTGCTTGTCTGCTTGCTTTGTTATTTTAGTAAGGTTCCTGCTTTCCTAAACGTTGTTGACATTGCTGGTTTGGTGAAAGGAGCCCACTCAGGACAAGGACTTGGAAATGCCTTCCTATCGAACATAAGTGCCTGTGACGGCATCTTCCACATGACTCGTGAGTCTTCTTTAGCACAGTCTGCTGCAGCTGCTGTGTAGCAGCAACTGAGTGGAGTGGACAGGTGTTAAGACAGCCTTTAGTACAGTTCATGAAACTGAATCTGTGAATATGCATTAATGCTTTTATGGTACTGGCTGCATAATGTCAATGCTAAGCTTACATTGGATAACCTTAAATATTAATGCTTAGTTTTCCCATTCAATGAGTGTTACTTTACTTTACTTGGCATACGCTTTTAACCAAAGCGACTTGCAAGGAGTGTCTCAGGGACACACCTGGCAGGGGATGGACTAGGAGTCAGACTGGGATTCGAACCTGTGACCTGCTGCATTCCAGTCT
>JAUMHF010000014.1:5983219-6008331 GCA_032359275.1 Microctenopoma steveboyesi | reverse complement strand
ACACCTGGCAGGGGATGGACTAGGAGTCAGACTGGGATTCAAACCTGTGACCTGCTGCATTCCAGTCTGACGCTTAACCCATTGAGCCTATGCTGAGTGTTTGTAACACACTAGCAATGCTTATATGTTTTAGGTGCATTTGATGATGAAGATATTATCCATGTGGAGGGTAACGTTGACCCAGTGAGGGACATTGAGATCATCCACGAGGAACTGCGACTAAAAGATAAGGAAATGATTGATCCAATCATTGACAAACTGGAGAAAACTGCTGTCAGGGGAGGTGACAAAAAACTTAAGCCTGAATATGTAAGTAAAGTGTTTTTTTTGTTTTTTTTTATTTGTTGCACTTCTTCTAGTTTGTATGACTGCTGGAGAAAATGGGAAATCATAATATGTAATCAAAGTTACCTGCTGTTTTGTGCTTTAGGATATCATGTTAAAGGTAAAGAACTGGGTGGTAGAAGAGAAGAAACACATCAGATTTTACCATGAATGGAATGACAAAGAGGTATCTCATTGCTACTATGTGTTTGTTTGTCTGTCAGCCTATTGGCTAGTCTGTCTATAGCATTTGTACAAATCTATATTTCCAAAGAGAGTTATTACTAGGCTACTGTACAAACATGTGGAAAGATGTGAGGCGTTTGCTGTGTGTGCGTTAATGGTTATTATTTTTAGTCAAAAGGTCTGTGATTTAATACAAAAGCACCTGAGTCAAATGTAAAAACTCTATTTTTTTTGATTATTTGTATATTTATTTTTCCTCTAAAACAAGATGATGAGAACATAAAACCCAGGGTTTTGGGATTTGTCATTAACTGCTTTTATTTTAAATTTCCCCACAGATCGAAGTATTGAACAAATACCTTCTTCTGACATCTAAGCCCATGATTTACCTAGTGAATCTTTCAGAGAAGGACTACATCAAAAGAAAGAACAAGTGGTTAGTTTACTGTCACTGGCCATTACAATTTATGTCCCATACAATATTTAGTCACATATTTATACTGTGATGTCTTTTTTCCACAGGTTGGCCAAAATCAAGGAGTGGGTAGATGTTCATGATCCTGGCGCTATGGTCATCCCACTAAGTGGAGCTCTGGAGTATAAACTCCTGGACATGGAGGTGGAGGAGAGGGATAAGTACTGTGAAGAACTGAAGACACAGAGGTGAGAGATGCAGTCGAGGGTACAACAGAACAAATTTGCCTGGCGACCTTTGCTGCTGCTGTCTTCTTCAATGATGTATGCTTCTTAATCAAGTAAAGCTAACAATCCCAAAAAAAGAGCAGTACAGCTGTAAAACAATATCCCTCTGGGATCTATAAAGTTTGTTTTTTTAATGAATGGTGACATAAACATATACCGTACATATACAGAACACAGGGCGACATGTTCATACCTCAGTCACTGTGATGAGATTGTTACTTTTCATCTTGTTGGCTGGTAAATATTATGAGTCAACTAAATAGACCACTAAGTCTGTTCCACAGCAGGCATTTTGTAATGTAACAACAGGAAAGATGCAGCTGTGTCTAATAACATTTCTGATGGCTCTGTTTCAGTAAACACAATGCAAAGGCCTTGCAGCAGCCTAGTGACACTGTAACAGTTATATTCCTGTGTGTTCTCTGCTATAAGTTAAGATGTGTTAAGGTAAAAAGGCAGTGAATAAATATATCCTGAACTAAAATATCCTGAAAGAAACGATTGAATATTTGTTTATAATTGTAAAAATAACTGATCTGAATTTGAACCTTGAGTAAATGAGGTAACCTTAACCATAACTTTGTTTTTTAAACCGTTGCATAACTGTGTATACTTGTCTCTATGTTTTTAGTGTTCTGACTAAAATAATAAAAACCGGCTATGCAGCACTTCAACTGGAATACTTCTTTACAGCTGGACCAGATGAGGTGCGAGCGTGGACCATCAGGGTGAGTGCGAACAACTCTTTTCTTTCACTTTGTGTTATTTTTCTAGGTATTGTCTTTTAATAGATCCCCAACTGTAAAGCTTATTCCAGCGTTATCAGCAGCGTTGTTTATTATAAGCGGTATTAGTTATTAAAAGTTCATTAACAACAAAGCAGGAACCTTAAAAATAATCTTGTCATAGCACACATTTTTAAATGGTTTGTTAAAATTTTTTCCCTTTTTCTATTTAGCAAACTGCAAAAGCAAGCGCAAGTTTATTAATGTGTACTATACAACTATACCCATAATTTTAATATATTTCAATATTAATAAGGGCAATATGGGTGATCTGAAACAAACAATTCTATGCTTTTATGTATTACGGCTTAAATCAAAGGAAAGCTGAAATTATGAAGTGAATCCAAAGGTGCAAGCAAAAACAAATGAATTAGCTTTGTTGGTTCAGGAGGAGACTCTTTTGGTGGAAACTTAATAATCTTAAATGTGTCAGTATATTGCTACTATATCGTATATGCCTGTGAACGTTCATATACAGTATAAATCGTATATGCTTGGTAATATATACATCTGAAAACTCCTACATTTTATAATTTGCTAGACTTTTCACAGCATTTGTGGTTCTTTGAAAATCTAACATTTGAGCATCAGTTGAAGGGTCTGGAGTCACATTCCACAGCATTGATACCAAAGCAATGTTGCCATGTCTGTGCCTAGATGGAGCTAACAAAAGATCAAACAAGTATTCAGCTGAAGTATGATTAAACCTTTGGTGTATGTACGTGTACACTGTATGTAATACCTGACCAATGAGAGAGACCAGCTCTCACATGATTTGAAGTGACTCGTTTTGGTTCGCTTGGATTTTTCCCTGTGTGAAAGGAAACCAAACCAAGAGAAAAATGGTACAGGTTTTACAAACTCACCAGCTGATTTGGAATAAAGCAAGTGTACTAAGGTCCTCTTGCTTGTTAAAGTATTTGAAGCACAAAACATGTATTGTATGTATTTGTCCTCAGGAGCCATTTAACAATGCCTTCATTCATTTTACCGAACTTCTGAGAAACTGGTTGTAAATGTTTTCAGATTTTTGTGAAACCTATTTATAGATTTTAATGGTGTTTTCTTTCGATGAATTGAACAATGAAAAAACATGCTTCTGCTTGTTCCAACAGAAAGGTAGCAAGGCTCCTCAAGCTGCAGGAAAAATCCACACCGACTTTGAGAAAGGTTTTATCATGGCTGAGGTGATGAAGTTCAACGACTTCAAAGAGGAGGGCAGTGAAGGTGCAGCCAAGGTGTGTGTTTGTGTAGAGTCCAATTAAAAACAGCCACATTGTTGTAAGCCTTCCAGTAACTATTACTATTAAATTTCATTCCCTTTTCCTCAGGCTGCTGGGAAATACAGGCAACAGGGCCGAAACTACATCGTGGAGGACGGGGATATTATCTTTTTCAAATTCAACACACCCAACGCACCCAAAAAGAAATGAGACCACGCAGTCATCAGAAGGAAAACTCAGAATACAGTTTAGTCAAGTCCCTAAGAGCTACCACTGTCCCTGCTGGTTTTCATTACATATCTCTTGTGTTCAGGGGATCCATGTGCACCCTTGATTGGACAGAGACATTTACTCAATTGACTTCCCAGGTCTGGACTAGAATCTTGTGAAGAAAATTCTATAGTTCACAAACACTTCACACACCAGTCAAATAATTTCAGAAAACATTATAAAAAACCTAGATTTTATGATCTCATGGAAGAACAGTTGCCACTGAAACTAAAAGTACATACTTTTTTATTTTATTGAAAGCATACAAGAAACTTCAGCTGAATGCTCCTTTGTAATGTTACCAGCATATCCTGTAGGTTTTAAACATGCAAAAACAAAAACATATTTTTTGATTAGTTAAGCATGCCGCTCAAATATAACCACAAAAAATAAAAAGGTTTTCTTTACCCACCCAACTGATCTGGAAGCCTTGTTGGCCTCTGGTTCTTTGCAAACCTGTGACCACTTCTACTGTTAGGAAACAGAGTTTGATACAGCTGTTGCCTACATTTACAAACATTAGGCCATTCAGAAGTAGTTTTTTCCATAAAATAAGAAAAATGTACTTTTACAGTTTCATTCTGCCCTTTTCACAATTTACCTTCACATATTTGTGTTAAGTATATGATTTCTGTAAACATTTGACAATGATTCTTCTTCAGAGAATGAACTTGGACCATCAGTAAGTGCTTCGGGCCAGTACTGTTCTGTATTCTGGACAGGAATGATTCTGTTATTTAGAAAGGGCAAATAAGGTAAGTTTGGCAGTGCCTGGTCAAACATGTAAACAGAGAATGATGTTATGCCTGCTGCTTTATTGATTTATGTTTGAGCTCATAAAAAAAACAGACTATGCTTCATTGTGAATCAGGACAGCTATTGCTTTGGATTTGGATTGCTCTACGTTTCTTTTTTCACTCTCCTCATCGCCTAAACAGTATGAAAGTCTTTATTTACGTCCCCTCAACAAACATCTTGCCAAATTGTGGACAGATATCCAGCAGTGTTTACCAATCATACTGAGTTGCTGAGGAATAAGGCTGCACAGGAGAAACTTTAAAGGGAACAAGGATCTAATGTCACCCTTATTAATATGCATGTCTCAATAAAAGGAAACAAATCTCTGTCACTGCTCTGTATATTTATGACATTTACTTGTGTTTGATGCTCAAGTACTAATGATTGCATTAAATATTTAGTAGAATTTCATAGTAAAGTATTTGATTACAGAATACAAAGTACATGGGACACTTAGAGCAGTATTCACATGGGGTTTGTACGCACAAGAAAAGGGTTCAAATTCAAACCATATACAAAGATGATCTTTCAATGCTAATGTTTAATCTGGCTTAGGAAATCGCCTTTTAACTGGACAAAGCCCATCTGTTCACTGTATGCTATGATCAAAAGCAACATCTAATAAATCCCCTGGTAGTTAAGGTTTCCTGCACCAGTTAAAAGGAAATTACCTTTTTAGTTCATGAAATAATAGTTTGACCTCAACATAAAAACATTTTAACTTTTTTTAGGGCTCTTTGTTTGAAAAAGATTGGTATTTGTCTGCAGTTTCCTTCAACTGTAAAACAATGTCTTCATCAAAACAGATTTTCAAACTTTTCTGGGCAAACTTAATCTGATAACTGAAAATCACAATTATGTGGACAAAACAATTTAATTTTCAAAGGTTTATTTGTAAATTAAAGGTATGTTATTTATACATAGATTTCATAAGATATGTCAATGTTTTGCAATCTGATGGGGGACAGTATTTTAATACTAAGCTCAACAGTATAAAAGTAACTGCTGAAACACTGGGTGTCTTTTATTAAGTATAACGTTATATCATCAGTACGAATAAAATAAGCGTTGGTGGAGTGAAATTATGTGTTTATAGGCCCTGCTAGCAATGCTTTGGTTAACTGTGTGGGAGCGTATAAACTTCTGGAAACTGCCTGGTTGCAATAATGGAGGACAATTGACCATTTACAGCCAACATATGCATTTAAAACTTTTATAACGGACTCTTGTCGCACGTCGAAGATTGAACTGCGGGTAATGGAAATAACTCGTAATAAACAGCTAACATGTTGTCGATTATTTAAGTGTATTTTTCTTTAAAGGGTTACACTGATCGTGTAACACGAACGACAGACCACTGTTTTTCGAATATGTGTTCACAATTAAACTACATTCTTTCTCGTTTCTCTCAACAACAAACAGGAAACTCACGTCCCACAAAAAGTGATTGACAGCCCGGTTAAGCCACCCGCTTCTCACCGAAACTTCTGTTCAGCCAATCGCGTTAGACAAGAAGGGCGGGACGTCCTGTAATGTGATGCAAATTCGACGGTCAAGCTTGTTAGTCCCACCTTTTTGTGTTTCCCGCACCGTCAATCAAAATAGAAAAAATCGACCCGAATTCACCGATCAACACTAGCCCGCCTTTGATAAAATAATCATGTTCGGAGTTTAGTTGATCAGATAATCCTTTCGGTTACTACCATTCACGCTATGACTGGTACGTAAACATTTAGCGCATCGAAGCGTGCAACTAATCGGTGAGTTTGTGCAACCTACAGCGAAGCAAGCTGCGTCTTTTTATCTTTTGCTCTGCTGCTAACTAGCTAGATATGGTTAGCTAACGGAGCTAGTTCGCTAGCCACGGAGTTGACAAAGTAAACAGTCAGTCTGGGCCGAAATCGCCTCAGAATCTCAGCAGCAAAGTTCAGTTTCGCACTCGGCTCCTTTTGGACTGGAGAGTGGGGATGCTTTGCGGGCTTTTCTGGGAGGCAGGAGTTGAAGATTACAGAGTTTTGCTGAGTTTCCCCCTCTTTCCTTGCTAGCGCCAGAGCAGCCTCTGAAACAAGGAGAAATGGCGTCCGCGGACGTGGACAGCAGTCAAAGCGAGTTCCTGCAACCCGGCGGCGCAGCGGAAACACAGGTATCCGACATTTTCTAGCTCGTCTTTCTCGCTCGCTTTCGATTGCTGGTTGTGTTTTTGAGAGCATGAAGTTCACACGTTTTAAAATTTTGATGGCATGGGGTGAAAGCCGTACACTTCCTGTGTTCCCCTCAATAACGGCCACCCACTTTACCCCTGTAAAACCCGCCCATAGTGGGTAGGACACTGAAGTCAGTCACTTGGGTCGGCTCGCTGGAAGATAACCGGTATACCTTGGGCTTGGATGTTGCATGGGTGTGATAATATAGCAGGGATAGCGTCCGTAATCAAAACAGTAGCGTTCAGTTGTGGTGTAATGGCCACCCATCCCCCACACCCAGCTCTCTACCATTTCTGAGCCTGTTATCTTCAGTCTGTGATGGTGGTTACATCTGGCTTGTGCCTGTCCTATCGTCCATCCTACATGTTCCCCCACTGCATATGATTTACCCTGTCTTTGGTAAATCAGCCGCCTTTTAATGCATAACCGATTTACAGACAATAGCCGAACTGGTTCTCTTTGCCTCTGAGCTAATCTGACAGGAATGACTTTGTGTGAAAGTGTGGTCTGTTTTTTTTTCATCCAAATGTGAATCTTCTTCCTAGACAACAGACATGTCGGCCATTCAGCTGACAAGTTCAGACCGATGGGAGGTGTTAACTCCTGTCTCAACTGGAAAGGAAGACCAGGGAATTGTTCACATTCCAAATTCGGGAACTGTCACTTCCAGTGGGCAGTATGTGCTTCCTATTGGGGCTCTGCCCAACCAGCCCATTTATGTTGCAGCATCTGGGAATGAGCCTGCAGCCAACGGAGTGTCAGGCATACAGTATCAGGTAGGAAGAGTCACAGACAGAGCTTTCGTGGGTGTTCTATTCATGAGGTGATCATGCTCAAAGCTATCACTTTTCTTTCAGGTCATCCCCCAACTCCAAAATGCAGATGGGACACTTGCAGGATTCTCAACGCAGGGGTTGGATGATGGTACAGGGCAGATTCAGCTCCTTCAAGATGGCACCCAGGGGAGCATCGGGATCAGCTGTGCCACGTCAGGGTCCACAGACCTCTTGACGCAGGCAGGGCAAGTGCAGTCGATCCAAGGCCTCTCGCTGGCTGGTGGCTCAGCATACACTGGTACAGTACCTGTAGGGCTGCCCAGCAACATAACATTTGTCCCCATAAACAGTGTGGATCTGGAGTCGCTAGGGCTCACTGCAGCGCAAACAGTTCCTATAGCAACAGGGGTAACAGCTGAAGGTCAGCTGATCATGAGCAGCCATTCACTGGAGAGTCAGGGTCAGGACTCTGGCAGCAAACAACCGATGGTGACAGTGAGCGATGGCAGCACCAACCAAGAGCTCTATGTGCCAACGACCACTACTTCCTCGTCCAACTCTTCCCAGCTCCCCGAGACCATCGACGGCACAGGAGTTCTGACTCAAGCAACCGCCGTGTCTGCAGGCGTGTCCGACCCCTCCTCAGAGAACTTCAACTCCCACAACCACCTGCAGCAAATCCAGGTCAGACTGCCCGCCTTTGTCACGTGCATTTCTGTTAGGCCTGTAGGATTCATGACTGTGGTTGCCAAAGCTAAATCAGAGAGATTGCAGGTGCATTAAAGTGTAAGACAAAAATATCTTACTCTGTTTAACAAAATTATGTTTAATTTGAGTTGTTATTATCCTTATGACTTAAATATTCTTGTAAGTGAAAGAAAGTTCTGCTTGACTTCTCGCTTTCTAATTGAAAACAAAGCTATGATGCCAAAACACCACAGAATCCTTAGCTTTGTTTTATGTAAGTGTTGTAATTGTGGTACCGTAGCAACATTGTTATCTAAAAATATTGAATGATTCAGAGCTCTGTGAATTATGGTACTTAAATAGTGGTTAAAGGTTAGTTTTCAAAGCCTCGTGTAGGAGAATTACTACCTCAGTGTTTCAGCAATGCTTATTAATGGTATGTTTTTGTATTACTACACATTTAAATGTTTGACCTACGTAGGTCAACGAAATGGTCTGCACTTATATATGTCATCCACCCATTCACACTTAATCTTCCTCACAGTTATAAAAACACACTCGCGTTGATGACAGAGCTGCCGTGCAGCTTGGTTCAGTGTTTATTATAAGGAGGTCGTTGTCATACTGGAGTACATTACACTGAGGTTCACTAATGTTTTGACCACCTGGGCCAAAAACCTGGATGGCAGGATGGCAGTCGTATAAGTGATACCTAATGAAGTGGCCCGGGTGTGTTTGTACAAGCAAACATACACACAAACATGCACAGGCGGGTAGGATGATGAAAATCTACACTGGTGGTCAAACGTGTTCTTATTCCCTGCATCATAATAGAACATAATCCGAATGCTGCCTTCACAACTTTCGTGTGCTACTGTTTTGTATTGATTGCTGCTTACTTTACTCTGCAGGTGTCATCCTCCAGTGCCACCCCCATCTCACAGCCAATCCTGCAGCTGTCTGGGGACAGTCAGGCGCAGGTAGCCCAAGTGGCTCAGGGTCAGGACCTGACAGCAGCAGGCCAGACTCTACAAAGTGTTCAGTTGGTCAACCCTGGTACCTTCCTCATCCAGGCCCAAACTGTCACCGCTACCGGACAAATTCAGTGGCAAACCTTCCAGGTAAACTAGCTGTTCCATTGCCTGGCTACAGTAGCAGGCTGTGTTTTTGTGTGGTGTTATAGTGCTAACATATATCCACTATCACTCCCTAGGTCCAAGGTGTTCAGTCCCTCCAGGGGCTTCAGTTGCCCCAGGGGCAGGGGCAGGCCCAGCAGTTGACCTTAGCCCCTGTTCAGACCCTCCCTCTGGGCCAGGCAGGTCAGGTTAGCCTACCTAACCTCCAGACAGTCACCGTCAGCTCTGTTACACAGAGTGGAGTTCAGTACACACAGGGGGAAGATGCAAACAGTCCCGCTGGTACGGACACCTGTGTGTAATATTTTTTTTATTTTAAGTTCCTTTAAATACTAAATGTTTCATGTTCAATCACTAAATATCTAATAATCCTGTTCCAGGGATCCAGATAAAGGAGGAACCAGACTCAGAGGAGTGGCAGCTGGGTGGAGATTCTACACTGAACCCGAGTGACTTAAACAACCTGCGTGTTCAAATGGGGGATGAGGACATGGACATGCAGGGTGGGGAGGGCAAGAGGCTCCGCAGAGTAGCCTGCACCTGCCCCAACTGCAAAGAGTCTGGAGGAAGGTGAGAAAAACGGGACACTCAGATAAAAATGAGAAACGACTAAATGGTAACATTAGTTAACTATTCCAATTTGCTCATCGATTGTTGCTCCTATAGAGTTTCAGAACCTTTGCTACACTGGAAATGAGACGTTGAAACTAGTTTTACATTCAGTGTTTTATGTAAAACAGTTTTTTATTCCTGTTCATGTTCCCATGCAAACCCTTGTTTGCGTGGAAACAAATGAATTTAAATAAAAAATGCAAATGTTTAGGATTCCTCTGTCTTTCCACCAGCTTCCGTGTGGGACGAGCTCGGCCTTTGTGTTAACGGTTTCATGTTTCATGGCTTGGTCACTTACGATCTGTTCATTCCCAGTATCTTTTCCTTTGCCCCACAGAGGTTCAGGCGTGGGGAAGAAGAAGCAGCACATCTGCCACATCGCCGGCTGTGGCAAGGTTTATGGGAAGACGTCCCACCTCCGAGCTCACCTGCGCTGGCACAGCGGAGAGAGACCCTTCGTCTGCAACTGGATGTTCTGCGGGAAGAGGTTCACCAGGAGCGACGAGCTGCAGAGACACAGGAGGACACACACAGGTGAGTCTTTTGTGTGGTTGGACTTCGACTTCACATTTTATTATTGGCTATTTTGTTTTCCCACTTCATTTGCATGTCTTGCACGTGTGGTAGATGTGTGCAGCCGCCAATTGTTTTTGCTTACACACCGCTTAGCGATAAGAGGTGTTAAGCATGATCTCTAAAGTGAGAAAATCAGAACGTGTAGCAGCTCCAAAGTGAAATGCTTAGAAAATCTAGAGTCATACTCGGCTACGTCTGGCTGGATAACAATAATGTTTTATTTACATAGCACCAAATAATAACGGAATCATCTCAAGCCACTGCACATATTAAGGTCAATACCTTGTAGAGGTATGGAGAGAGAAACCCAACGACTCCCTATAACAGAGGCCCTCTCCAGCAGAACTAAGCGCGAGGTGGGCGACCATCTGCGTATACTGGTTGGGGTGAATCAAGCATGTTGGGCGATGTGACTATGTGACACTTCATATGATGCATGTGGTCACTAACGGTAATTAAAATGATCCAAGCAGCATAGCATCACCGAAGTGTTGATAGTATTTATTTTCTGCACTGAGAAAAGATGCAGGTTCACGTGCTAATGTTTTTATAAAATGTGTTTACATTTGGTTGTTTTGTCAGCTGATAACATTTCTAATCATCGCTTGTTAAGACTTGTAGTGTTAGATGTGTGCTGGCATACCCGACTTCACCACCAACGAATGTACCTTTTGTTATTATCGTTCTTTATGTGTTCTTCACAGGGATTGTTTCTTTGGCAAAAGTCTGCAAAATATGTTTAGAAACTGATTACGCAGAGTAACCAAGAGTCTTAAAAGGTATTTAAAGTCATAGGTTTAATGTAGGGGAGGCCTAAATATTACCCCTTGATCGCCATAGATGGTAACAACCCTTTTTTTAAATCTGATTTCGAGCTTCTGTAAGACAATGAAATCTTTAAACTAGAATTGGAATTTGTGCTGGAGTTTTAATCAATCTCTTAATTAATTGTAGGCTGCTTTGCTCATGTTAAAACACCATAGAAATCTGCAAGCGTTGCTGTTGTTACTAAATGATCAGAAACAGGTTTTTGGCCTTTCTGTTGCGCAATTTCTTGTTTGTTGGCACACGGATATCCACTCATACAGAGTTCAACTGAATTAATCCATTTGGCCCGTTAATCGTTTCAGTCATTGTTTCTTTCGGCTCCTGTTTAACCTTGGGTTTACTGTGACCTCTCAGGAGAGAAGAAGTTTGTGTGCACAGAGTGCGGGAAGAGGTTCATGCGGAGCGACCACCTGGCCAAGCACATAAAGACTCACCAGAATAAGAAAGGCGGGGTCACCGCATCCACGTCTCCGACCACCACAGATGCCGTCATCACCGCCGATGGAACCACGCTCATCCTCCAGACCTCCGCAGCCCACGATCTTGTTGCCAATCAGGAGATCCCCTTGCAACTGGTCACTGTGGCGCCTGGTGAGGTCATGGAATGAGGAGGTTTAGCTTTTTGAGAACTGGCCTGTCACAGGGACCTCTTGGGCTCTTCTCTTCCCCTCTTCCTTGTTTTTGTTTTTTTTACATATGAATATATACATAAATATATATGACAAATATATATATTTTAAGTAAGAGTTATCATGACTTTATGTTTGTTTTTTGCAGTCTTTTTATAGGCGGGCAAAAAAAAAAACATTACAATGTGGTTGCTATGTACACACACACACACACACACACTCACACACACATAGGAAAACATGCATTAAAACTCAAAACAACATGAATACTCAGTACAATGAAATGCCTTATTTTGTATCATACTCTTGTATAAAATGCTGGAGGTGCATGTGTTATTTTAAGCTTTGCAGATGATGTAATTGTAATGGATATATATGTGTTTGTGAAATGGAGATGATGGCGAAAAGGCGTTTCGGGATGAGAGACAAGGAAGTAACAAGCCCCTTTGTCTCTGGAGAGCTCTGACTAAACTGTTAAGTAGTACAACAACTGTGCTGAAATACTTTGTTTCTAAACGGACAGTTTGACCTTTTGGGGAAATTTGCACATTTATGTTCTTGCCGACTTCAAGAAGAGAAGACATGACTCGTGTTTTTGGACATTTCGTTTCTATCAACAGCAGCTAGTCTGGCTCTGTGAAAGGTCACAAAATCATCCAAACCCATTAGCTTGATGATGTTTAATCACGCAAAGAGCAAAGTGAAAACGGCTAGTTTCATGGAGGGTTATATTCCAGACCATTCCTAGCCAAGAAATCATCTGAACCCTAACTCCAAGCATAGCCAAACCATTTTCTGCCCTTTATTTGTGATTAAACAGGGAACATAAAATCTAATCAGCAGCAAGAAAGTGAATTGTTTTTCCCAAAATGTGGAACCTCTCCTTTAATAAGTGTGCAGCGCCTGTCGCCCCCCGTCACAGAGAGCCCACAGGATGGTGACACGGACGTCACGCCGAGCCAGAGGTTCGTCTGGTGGTCAGAGTAGGACGATGGCGCCGCCGTTAACTGAAGATTTCCACCTCGAGGAGGAAGGAAATGGATGCAACTTCTTCCAGAATGTGTCATCTGTCCCCACAAGCGCGCAATGCGCTGTGCTTGACCGCATCAAAACACATCTTTATTTTTCTCTCCTATATTCTATATTTTTTAATGTAAATGCACATTGTGTTAAACTTTTTTTTTTCTCCATGTATCGTTCCTGAACTGAGTGTCGTCTAAAACATAGCCACATAATGGCGGTTATAGATTTTTAAAGTGTAGAGAGGATAATTCCTGCAGGGCTGTTTTATTCGTGTCACACACACACATTCACACGCGGGAGGGAAACACGCACCAATGTTGCCATGTGGAGGAAACGGAGAAATGGATGCAACAAATCAGTGAACCCTCAAGGGCGTTTCTGTCGTTGAGTGTTGGAAACCAGATGATGTGGAGTTCTGCAATAACTGCTCTGTTGGTAATTCTGGCCAGATGTCACTCAAGTCAAAAGGAAAACAATCATGCCATTTTTTTCTTTTGTGTTTTTTTTTATTAAGTAATGTAATCTTTTCCTGAGTTTGTCTTTACGTTTGTAGCATTCATTTACATGTATATTATCTTATTTTCACCATGTTTATAGAAGCCATTACTTAGTTACCTGAATTTGTTGTATCAGAACCTTATTTTAAGTGATTTTTTTTAAAGAATTGGTGTAAAAATTGAATGTTACCTTTTGTAAAACCTTTTTTCAAATGGATCACAATAAAAGTCTAAAACCTTCCAGTAACAGAATTTGTGTGTGGAGGGCATCATTAAGGTGCCTTACATGCGGAACAACGAGGGACACGGTGTAAATCAGCTGCTGTATAACGACAGGTAAGAGGAGAGAAATGTCATGTTCAGCAGATTACGGAGCTGTTTCAGCTATTTCATTTAGCCAAATCTTTTTTTGTTAGCGTGTGACTCAGAGCTATTTCAACAGGTTATGCATTACTATCAGCTGTTTGTCCATCGCTAATGTTCTATCAACCCTTTACTTCAAGCTAACTTCACTTATCTTTAACTAACTGCAACTAAGAAAGTAGCAAGTACATCATATACATATATACAAGTACATACAGCAGATAGAAATATAACTACTTCATGCCAAAAGGTATTTAATTATAAATTACACAATGACGATACACTGCCGTTTCTTTATTGGGGATTTTATTCATCAAAAATGTTTGACAAGAAGAACAAATGGTAAACTTTATTGTCATTGTAGCTTGACTTTACCATAATCTTAATTTCAGGTAATAAACCCTCTCATTATTCATAGTTTATGCTGCAACTCTAAACTGTTTCCCTGTGAGTCACAGTGGCATTTATGTGACATTTTATTACATTCTAAGAGAAACTGGATTTAGTCCAGACCGCAGATGCTGTTTAAATGTTCAGTGCGACCCTAATTAACCACTAAATTATAAATTCCGTACACATTTACCTTACAACCGTTGTTAAATTAAGATTATGCATCTGCCATAAACTTAATGACATAGGACAAGCTAAGCAATCTCTGTAACATTGAAACCGTACCTGTGATGTAAATAAGAAGAGATGTAATATTATAAACCTAATATCCAAATTCAAAGTTCCTGTTACACTACTAAAAAACAAACGGAGTCATTCCAGTTTTTGTTTTTCATGTTTGAACCTTTAATCAGATGTCATCAATAACCAATTTTACTTCTTTAAGCCAGTTCCCTTATTTTCAGGTACTTTCAATGAATCTGCCATGTTAAAAAAAACGTAATTTCTGAAATCGATTTCAAACATTTGAGCTTTAGGGCCTCAATTTACGGTCCAAAATTGAGTACATCATTAACAACAGGTTTGAAAAGCATGTTTTATCCCAGTGAATGAGCAGAAATCCTTCCCACAAGCAGATGTTTGGTTTGCCAGAGATCAAAGCCCAAGTTAACCAACAGTGAGATTTTCTAAAGTCCGCCTCCCTTTGTGCTTCAACCACAGCCAGAACAAGAATTCCAATCAGTGCAAACATACACAGACTGACATCTATTACCAAGGAGAGAAAACCAGTCGGAAAAATAAAAGACTTTATGTCCACCTTACAAAATACATTCCCACCGCATACACACGAACTGAAAGAAATTCTTAAACGTGACCACTGTAACTCTCCTGCAGATTTTATAAAAAAAAAACAACCCAAAAATGATTTAGCACTGGTATGTGGTCAGGCTGTCAGCAGTCCCCGAGGCATGAGAGGAGCCTCTTCATGAAGCAGACTCTTTAAACAGAGTCCAGTTCAACGCCTCATCACACTGTTCACAACTCGCTGTGAACATCTGGCAGAGAGACAGAGCAGGACAGAAAACATTACTCATTGTTATTAATGCTCAAGCTGTAGCTGCACGAACGGGCTGGGAGCGCTCATTACCTGTGCCTTGCTGCCTTGTCCTGTGGTTTGCTCCCTCCTGAACTCTGGTGTGCAGACGTTTAATCTCCTGGTCATAATCTGTCCACTCAGCCACGATCCTCACAGCTGCCTGCAGCTTGGGCTCCTTGGTCATAGGGTTGTTGCACTGAAATCACACAGAACGAGAATGAACACGCAGTAAAATAATCAACACTTGGATAATGGCAGATGGAAACTGTTTACTATGTAGTTTGAGAAAGTCTTCAGGACAGGTGATAAAGACCCATTTCAGCCTGTTTCATCTTCTGAGTAGATTCTGACCTGATACCAGACCTGATACCAGCGGCCTGGTAGCTCAATGGGTTAAGCGTCAGACTGGGATGCAGAAGGTTGTGGGTTCAAACCCAGCAGACTCCTAATCTATTCCCCACCAGTGTCCCTGAGCCAGACACCCAGCGCTAGCGACTTACGCGTCTGCCAAGTAAACTAAAGTAAAGATCTAGTGTTGATGTGAGGACTCGTATGACACTCTATAGTGGGTTTACCATCTTTGTTAAATTATATATTTATTTTATGCCTGAAATTACTAAAAATTACAAAAAGATTCTGTAAGTGAAAATGGAGACTGTAACAGCTTTATACAAAGAAAAAAAAGGGGAGTTCCGCTTTACTTTCATTTGAACACCGAACTCATCTGTTGCTTGCAATCAGTCAGCACTCTATACCGCCCTCCAGTGGTGGTTAGGAGGCATGGCCCTGGTTAGAAATCCTCTCACTTCTCTCTACAGGGAGCTGCGAGTCTACCAAGACATATGTGTCGTCTTGATCTCAGCTATATATAAACAGACTGTTATTACCAAGTCTATCGTTTTAGCGCCCTTCTTGGAGCTGTCATCGCACCAGGTCTCACACCACAGCCACTCCTGTGGCAGAGACTTTATGGGCACTTGGTGGATCATATTGTTGGGCAGATCCTGAAAAAAAGGAAAACACAAAGGCAAGACCAATGAGAAAGTGCCATGAGCTTTTCACAAAGATTTAACAGCTTTTTGATTCTTTTTAATCACACCAGGACACTTTATGCCAGAGCTGTAGATTAATTATTAACAGAATTTACTATTAAATCATGATATTAAGGTTAATCATTAGTGCACTGTCCCAGAAGAATCTGCTTAACTATTACTTCCAAAACTCTGATTTAGAAGGGAAAACATCTGTGGAAAAACAAACACTTGATCATTTCTCACATTGAAATTGCTGCTGCTGCACAACCAACTCTCCATCTGACAGTGTCACTATAACTTATTAAAGTGATTAGAGAATGGAAGGTGATAATGTGAGCGGTAGACAGTTCCAGACCTGGTCCAGGTTGGAAAGGCTGTTGGGGTCTTGGCTGAGTCCCTGGTATTGTCCCCTGAGCCGGTCTCCTGCAGCTATTTTCCTGAACTTCTTCAGGTCGACCACATACAGGGCGCTGCAGAGGATAAATGACAGCAACGCATGAAATATGCAGGAAAAATGCTCTGGAAAAGAGTTTTGTTTTTGACACAGCACTGACTCATGCAGCACAGAGCAGCTGAACCATCACTGCGTACCTGATGTGGTATTTACGGCCAGCGAGGTGACTCGCCCAGTAGCCCGACTTCCAGAAGCGGTAGCCGTCCATCTCCCTCCGACTCTCGCAGAAAGGGGTGTAACCGTACGGAGCTCCCTCCAAGTCAAAGTCACGCAGCTCCTTCAGGTCTGTGCGCACAATCTGAAGCAGAAGAGAACGAGGCATGAACTGATCAATTAAGGGAGCACATGATTACTTTCTTGATCGATTGTGCAAATAAAACTATTTTTCTCTAGAAACCGAGGTGCTGTAAAAAATTTGAATTGATTATGTTGTTGTTCAACCAACAGCCATAGACCAGGAGATTTTAGATTTAATTTAGTAACAAAAAAGCTGCAAATCCTATTCAGAGTTACGTCTTGCAGTTTTTCCTCATGAAATATGACGTCAATCTTAAAAGCTCTGCATCATTGTGCTACTTGGCCGTCAGCGAAACTATATCAGTATTAGATGAAGTCAAAGGGTCCCCCAAACACCAAAGAATGTGAATCATTGTGTAGCAGACCTGAATATTTCATTCATGGTAATAGATATTGGATAGAGGCAGAATGAATGTCAGCTACACATGAGCTCACCTGATCAGCATCCACAAAGAGGATCTTGTCAACAGCAAGAGGAAACAACACATCCAGAAACAGGATCTTATAGCCCCAGATGATCCTCTGTTTCTCCGTCTGCTGGTGTAACCAGCGCGGCCACTTATACTGCACCAGCTCATACTGGAAACCATATTCCTTCGCCATGTGGGGAATGAACTCCTGCAAAGAGGTCACACGCGAAAACAGACCAAATCAGTTGGAGTACTCATCGGTATCAATCTTTTTTCCAGCAGTACATGAAGGGAATTGCTCTAACATGGAGTATTATAATTACATCATGGTGAAGTTGAATGGAAACTACACTCTTTAATTGTGTTGGGCTTTTCAGAGGTGACAAGACGTTAATGTTTTCTCCATTTCTTTTTACCTTACATAAAACTCCATCATAAGAAAACGCGTGTAAATGAATCCTGTAATGAAACATGAATTCACCTTGAAAGTTGGGGACAGGTAGTTCTTCAGGAACCAGAACTTAACGGGAGTTTTCGTGTTCTTCAGAACTGACAGCATCATGATCCTGAGAGGAAAGAGGAAGGAACAAAGTCACTTCCATCAATAGAGTCCGGGTACATGTAAGAAGCAGAGAGGATTCCCCTCTTCTTCATCTGGTCACACATCTGACACTCACCTTAGGAACCTCTCATACAGATGCCCCGAGGCCACAGAGAAGATGTTGATCACATTGTCTTTCTCCTGCTTTGGCTCCTCTGTGTTTCCTCCACCAGTGAAGCCCCTGAAAGACGGAAGAATACAAGACATATGGGAGTTAGTAACTGTAGCTGTCCTACAGGATGAAAGTTAAAAAGTACCGATATAGAAGGTTAAAGGCAACTCAGGTTACAGCTGCTGATAGGGATCATTTTAAGAAGAAAGAAACTAGCAGTAGAGGCTGTGTTTACTGTCGAGTATGAACACGGTCTCCTCGTGATCTAATATCCTGTTGTGTATTTTAGATCAACTAACCTCATCACCTGGATGAGAGAGAATCTTAATCAGCTGTTTCTTACTACGGTAAGGGAGGTTATTCATGTCACAACGACTCCCAGGACTGGAGCTCTGTGCAAACAAAGATGTACCTGGTCAGAGATTTCCAGAAGCCAGCGTCGTCCTCTTCAGTCCCATCACTCAGCAGCTCCTCGTTAAGCTTGTCTGGTTTCTTCTGAACCTGGTTTTACACAGTGTATTTTGTTTATCCAGTTAACATTTATCTTTACTTCCTAAATTAACATAATCGTTCTCAGCAGGACAACACGCGGCTTGATTGGAAGTAAGCATGTGGGAATTTGCATTTGTCTCCTATGTGCCACAGTAATTATTTCAGCTGTTAATGCTGTTGATTATTTTCGCGCAAAGGTAATTGCGACACACTGCACAGAACAGGTGCCGCGTTGACGCTGTGATGCAGATTTGTCAGCATGGATCTGTAACAGCTGGTGAAAGATGTTTGTTGATGTGTCAGAAGAACAAATCAAAGAAACATGAATCTGGCAGCTCCTAATGGTACCGCCCGAAAAATTCACTGCGGCAGACGATGGTAAAACAAATGAATCTGCCTATAATTTATAACTTCATTTACTTAGAAACTCTGATTTTATTTGTCTCTTTATTCATTAATTCAGTGGCTTCTTATTCATTTGTGAACTTATTTGTTTCGTTAGTTACAGTTAACACGTATAGTCTCCTCTCTGTGTTAAAATTCATGAGTAAGCAGAGACATTGAGGACTGGAAGTGTTGACACTAACTAGCTGTCCTGAATTTATTTGAGGACAAAGGTTCACCTACGTTTCTGTCACCGTTTCCATGCTATTGTACCAGACAGCCATCCCGTTCTCACAGCTAAACTAACCTTGACTTTAATGATCCTGCTCTTGAAGCTGTTCAGGACGACGATGATGTCGTCCGAGTCTGCTGGAGAATCTGTGCCGTCGTGGCTGAAACATTAAGAAGGGAAAGAGAAGGAGGAAGAAAAATCATCAGAACATAAAGAGCACAGGCTGAAGATAAAACACAGAGAAGACATTTGAACTCTGATTTGACACAGTTCACACTCTCACCTGTAAATCTTGTAGATGTCATCAGAGCGTCCTTTCCTCAGCTTCAACATCCAGGCGCCAGGGTTGGCCTTCAGCTGGAAGTAACCCTACAGAGCACAACAAAGGGGACTTTTGTATAAAAAAGTAAAGAAAACACTGATTAACATGCAGTAAAGCACTAAGAAGTATAAACATATTTCTGATGCTGCAACATTGCGCTGTAGAGTGTTAAACTAAAGACAGTTAGGATGGAGTTAGAATCGTACCAGGTTTGCCATAACAATTGTGTCCACGATTACTGGCTCGGAGGCGGTTCCCAGGGTGAACTGCAGGCCACGCGGTGGCTGACCTGAGCTGACATCGAAACAATGGCCTTCCAGCAGAAGATCCTCCAATTCATACACTGCCGCTACAATATTCTCCACCTGCAAACACCAGTCCAAACAAAAAGCAAAGCTTATTTTGTGCAGCTCAGTATTCGAGGGCTTTAAAGACACATAGTAAAGGCGGTTTGAGGATGAATAAAAGGTTAAAACAAACAAATCCTCAGCAAATAAGCTAATAATCAAAAACGCCAAAACAAATATTATAATACTCTCCTCCACTTGGATTCTAACGGGGACAAGCTACAGAGAAGCTGCTCGATATTGAACCCAGAGAGATTTTCTGTACCTCCTGCAGGTAGATGTTGTCCAGGTCATATCGGGTGTGCACAGACTCGACCATCCAGCTCTCGGGAGTGTTAAGATTCAGGGTGAAGAGCGGAGACTGAGGCATGTCCAGGAACTTGGCCATGGGGCCAGGAGAGAAACTGCCGTCAGCCTGAAACACCACCTCCGGTTCCAATACGTAACGGTAAAAACTAGAAGAAAACATGGGGGAAATCATTTGTTACACACGAAGAAATAGACTGATTTAAAATACTTAACATCAAGTTTATTAACTAGCTTTTGTAATCTCACCTTGAGATTTCAACCAATAGCAAAATGTTAAAATTTCTGAAACGTGTTACAGATTAAATCTTGACAGCTGCTGAGCAAATTCCACCCAATTATATATATATAAAGAAAAAACAAGAAGTTGAATTCTTGTGAGATTTCAGTCTTAAGCTGCACACTTAAACACGCAGGCTGGTTCTTCTTAGTAGATTTGGTAAAGTAAACAGAAAATGACTGTTTAAAAACAATCAGTGTTCAAAACTTGCAAGGTTTTTGTAATATTGATTTTGAGAATCAACTTCACTTGTTGATACACTATATTGTCAAAAATATTGGGACACTCCTCCTAATCAATATGTCCAGTGCACAAAGTTCCATAATGAAAAAAGGTTTAGTGCGGAGTAACTTCACTGGCCTCTGCTGACCTCAACCTGATAAAACACCTTCAGGATGAATTAGAGCAGGGACTGCGTGTCTGACCTCACAAACGTTCTCCTGAAAGAATGGGCGTACACGCATTCCTCCTAGCACATTTTAAAAGAGAGAAAACGTGCCCTCACCTCTTCAGAGGCATGTCTGACAGTTTGGATTGGCAGTTCATGAAGACGCGCAAGTTCACATTTATCAGCTGTTTCAGAACCTGCGGGTGAAGAGCGGGAGACACGTTGACGGCAGGACAATGACGACGGATTAGAAATAAAAGCCAGATGATCCAGTGAAAACAAGGAACCACATTCAACCCACCAATAGGAGAGGAGCTATTTTTTGCGCGTCCCTGGTAACTGGATCTAGCACAGCAACAACATCAAAGTACATGTCTCCCTCTTTAGGGCGGATCTTCACAGCACTGCCAAAAAACGGACACAAAGGATAGGTAAACAATTATTTAATACTTTTTGTTTTCATACTACCGTTTCAAGTTATACAACTTTACCTGTAGCGATCATCTGCAAAGCCATATTCTACCCTGGCTTCTCCTTTGGGTTGAGATGAGAGCAGAGCGTCCACCTTCATCACAAGGTCACTAGCCCTGAGAGAAAGCTCGTGTTATCTCACAAAACCCAACCAAAACATTTCTTTGTGAGGTTCCCGGAGACGCTGGAGACTACTTGTAAAAGCAAAATGTACCTACCTGTCCTCCTTGATTCCAAACTGCTGCACCTTGCTTTTGATTCGCTCTCCCGACGTCTTTAGGATGATGCTCTCTAAAAGCAGGAAGTCATCCTGGTTAAACACCTCCTCATCCTCAAGTGGACCTATGATCTGGAAATAGGAAGCACAAGTATCGATTAAGCAGCTATAGTCACTGCGGGAAGAATATTTTTATTATTTTAATAACACAAGAATGTGACTCACTCTTCCGTTGCTGATGACCGCTCTCTGTCCTTTCTTCAGTTTGAGCACGTCTCGGCAGTAGGCAGCGTGGGAGAGCAGGAAGTCAAATCTGGGACTTTCATATGCATTCTTGAACAATGACACATCCATGCCCTGAAGGAACATTAGATAACATGTAGGCAGATGATAAGTGTTATTATTTCAGTCCTGAGAATCGTGGCGGCACTTTGACCGCTGAGAAAAATGTTCACAATCCTGCGTGAACGAGAGAAGTGAAGTCTTCCCTCACCCCTACAGCAAACTCTCCAACATCCACTCCCTTCTCCAGGGCGACAGCGGCTTCTTCTTTAGCCATTTTGGTGATGAAGTTTTTCGCATTGTTGGCAGTTTGTGTCTGCATGGCCGCCCAGATCGCTCTGGCCACACGGCTCGTCTCAACAGATGGAGCAGCTGATGGGTTGTTGATCATCCCCAGACGGGCATTATTGCTGGTTTTCTGTTGTTGAGTTATGGAAGAATTTGTCATTAGTTTACTGGTTAAACAGAAAATATGTTGGTGACAGGAAAGCAAAACGGAAGAACTAGTGTTTGTAAATGTATAGTGTGAGATTTCATTTAGTGAAGGTCATGATAATATTTACACTGTAATAGACAGTGAACGTTTTAGAAAATGTACTTATTTACATACTAATTGTTACTCTTATAAAACCACAATCAGTGTGATTTTGTTTTATAGGTTACTATTTATACCTAAACTTAAAACTTCAAGTAAACTTTAATTGAAATCATTATTTCAAATTGGGACAATATTAGATATTATATATTCCTATAAATACAATTCCAGCTAAAAATAGTCTGTAGACATTTAATAAGAAGGGGGTTTTATACCATGTGTCTGATGGCATCGTAAAGGAGCTGACGTCCTGAGGGCTTGTCAAAGTCTCCAACTACCCAGAAGGTCACAGGACGTATGAAGCTGTCATCTGACAATCACAGAAGAAGAACGACAGGTGGTCAGAGCACGGGTGAAAAGACGAGTCATATTGTTTTAAGCGAACGTCTACAAACACGAGCATGTTACTGAGCTGTAAGAAATAAAGAAATATCTTCATCATCAGAACCTTCAAATCTTTGTCATGTCCAAAAGCTAATGAAACAACATTTCATTCTCCATGCAGCTACAAGAACCAAACCAGACCAAATGAACACCTGGTGAACTGTCATGCTCTCCGTGTGAAAAAATGGAAAAGGCAGTTAAGTGAGAACATTCTTTAATAGTCATACTTCAGACCTTAATACGCAGTCATCACATGCGTAAACGAGTCGTTTGTGTCCTCTGAGAAATGCAACACAGATGGAGCGATGGTGGATTCACAAACACACATCTAAGCTCTGCCAATGTTGTTCACAAAGAGCAGGAAAAAAAAAGAGCAAGTGAGGAGGAGAGGTAATAATGCGGAAGAGAAGGGCGATTACCATGCCGGTTGGTGGTGGTCATCCCTGATTCACGAACAGTTTTCAAACACATAAATAAGAGGAGGAGAATACACGAAGAGAGGTTTTAGGCATGAAGATCACTCGACTGTCTTCTCTAAAACCAACCAAACATGCAGTGTTTGTTTTCATATCACCAGCTGCCAGCTGTCACACGAAGCCGTGTCACACATTCTATACCTTTCTTGGTCATGTAGTTCATGCTGTTCGCCACAGCAGCGCTCCTCTGTGCGACGTCCAGAGTCGAGAAGCGGGCATAGTCGTCTACAAAGAAGTTATCTGCAAAAAGCCGGGCGGGGGTGGGAGAGTAAGTGAACTGAAGCTCACGTAGCACATATCAAATATCATATCTGTGAAATCTTAGTTGTGAAAACAGGCAAATATTCACTTGATATCATCTGTATGAATATTACTCATGTTTACTGACTTGTATCAGACAGGTCCAGGTATGTTCTGCTGGTGGACAGGACTCTGGGGTTGATGCGAGGAACCACGCTGGGTTGGTTCATGATGAAGTCTACAACATCATGATCTGTTGCCAACTCGCCCTGTGAGCCACATGATTCAGGAGGGTAAAGGAGTCACCGTGAGAGGACATTCTTCACCATTACTGCAGAGCCGACAGTGATACAGGAGCTCCTTTTCCTGTCTGCTTTTCATCCCAAGCCCTCGCAAGTGGTAATAGCCTTTTCACTGCAGTAACTGATGCTCGTGTATCGACTGAAAAGTTTTCCTCCAAACAAGTTCGGATTAAAGATTAAAAAGGAGAAAACAAGAGTAATGACTAACACTCCAGTCTACTAAGACGAAGACGAGGCAAACAAATTAAACACTCCCAACTGCGGTCAAATGCCTTAGAAAACACCATTTCAAAGATTTGGCTCGTCTGAGTGCTGGGACAACATTAAAACAGGTGACAGATGGCATGCGCACAAGGATCCCAACTGAAAGAGAATTTATTTAATCAGCACAATCCCTGACAGTGTGCTCGTAAAAATGAACAACTCTTTTCAATCGCTCGACTTAAAAGAAACAAGTGATTTAGAGCTCTTCGGCTCATTTCCATTCAGTTTGCAGGTTTCTTTAAATCAAACTATATTATATATGCTTTGTAATAGACTGAGCAAATTAGAAACAAATGGATACCTCCCAGTGGTATTAATCACAAATTAACTACTTGTAAAAATGTAGCCTGCTTTGTTAAGAATACTTGATGAGATCAATGCTGTCTGTCTGCCTTTATTTACAGTTTTGTATGTACTCTCACTGCAGTGATAGATCACTTCAGGTGTGTGCGCGTGTGTGTGTGCGCTTTAACTGACCAGGTAGACGGCTCTCTGATAGAAGGAGGTTGTCTCCAGGATCTTTTGCATGGTAACCGTCTCCAGTTCGTCTGGATCCAGCTGTTCACGCTGGTACGGTATGCCGTTGTACATGACCACAGGCAACGGGCCCACTCCCGTCTGCTCAAAGTATGCTCGTCCTTCCTGTAAGAGGAAACATCAGGAGGTATTTCTTTAATTTTCATGAACACCCGTGTCTAAGCAGAACCTGAAAAAGCTAATCCATGCTGTTATGTTAAATAGATTTGACTATTTTGACATTTTTGTCAGGTTAACCCAAAAAAACTTGTAGCACACACCTGCCAGAGCTCTAATAAGAAACAACCTTTTAATTCAATTCAATTCATCTTTATTTGTATAGCGCCAAATCATAACGAAAGTCATTTCAGGGTACTTTACATAGCAAGGTTTAGGACCTTTCAAAAATAAATAATAATAATAATAATAATAATAATAATAATAATAAAGTGTGCATGTAAACAAAATTATGCAAAAAACCCAACAGTCCCTTTTGAGCAAGCACTGAGGCAACAGTGGAGAGAAAAAACTCCCTTTAGGAGGAAGAAACCTCCAGCAGAACCAGGCTCAGGGTGGGCGGCCATCTGCCTCGACCGGTTGG
>JAUMHF010000014.1:5951103-5983119 GCA_032359275.1 Microctenopoma steveboyesi | reverse complement strand
TTAGGTTTCATAGATAAATATAGCTGGGTGTCATCTGCATAGCAATGGAAGTTTATTGAGTGTTTTCTTATAATATTGCCAAGCGGAGACATGTATAGAGTAAAGAGAATTGGTCCAAGCACAGAACCCTGTGGGACCCCATAATTAACTTTTGTATGCATTGAGGATTTATCTTGATCCTGATTTTAAACATGTATAAATCAGAATGTTTACACTATTTAATGCTCTTGCAGTACTCTGCAGTCTTACTTCAATTTCACTGTTCTCACATGTATTGTGTTTTGACATTTATGTGAAATTATTTTGCATTATACGTGTGTCTAAAATGTCAAGACAATATGAAACGTAGTAGAGGTATCAAGAAAAAAGAGGACGCTTTGGGCCCGTCTCACCTTCCTGTTGCCATCATAGCTAGAGTCAGCTCCCAGGACACTGCTGACCTCCACATAGGGAAACTTCTTCTCCAGGACTTTAACTACGTCCCCAACACTCAGCTGTCCACCGACAGGCACACGGTTAAACATCTAAAAATAAAGAGGGTAACGGGAAGGTCAACATTATCGACATTGTTTTATAAACAACATCAGGACTTTCCATATATGGTCAGTGATGTACTCATTATGTTAAGAAGTGTTCGTCGTAACAGTTGTGTAAAATGTCAACTTACTGAGATAATGGCTTCAAACGCACCCTGACTATCCACCTCATCCCTGATGTAGTTAAAAGCTCGGACCAGCGCCACACCTGCGTCCTGCATACCATCTATGTCGTCATCATCCGACACCACAAACACCAACCCAATCCTAAAACGCAGACATTACAGATGTTCCCAAGCCAGTCTCTTCCATGTATATACACTGGACAGTTAAAATTCAAAGTGTGTGCCGACTGCTTCATCAGTATTCAAACAAACCTTAACATCCCAAGACACCACATGCAGAGAGGTTTCAAAGGTCTACCACAAATGCCTGACAACATTTAAATGGATTTTAAAAGCACTTCTCAGATGACTGCATCTGCAATGTCTCTTTTGATTTTCTTTGTTTTTTTCGTTACCATTAAGCAATAAACATGTATTTGGTTGCTTTGTTCTTGACATATTTATCAGAAAATACATTTAATGTCCATTACATATAGATTTGATTATAAGAGGAACAGTCTACAATTTCCCTGATGACACAAATACCAACCTGAGTGGGATGTTGTTAGCATAAAACATCTCTGCAACGCCCAGCAGCTCAGAAGTGTTCTCCTGGGTTGGGTCCAAAAGAATCACCTAAAAAAACAATTTATACTTAGAGAACATTTTCACAATGATTCAAACCCATTTTGATTCTTATTATTAGTTACCAAATCAACAAATTTAGACTTAACAAGTTTAGACTCACCAGATTGTGGAAGTTCTTGCGGATCTGTCTAATGACTCCAGGAAAGGTCGGTCTGAGCAGCTCTTGAACATTGTACGGCCACGAGCTGTACCTGTGGTCTGTCTCCAAATTGTTGATCCACTAAAAAAAACAGAATAGAGAAATTATGTGGCCCAAAAGAGACAACTAAATAGCTAAACGGCAAGTTCCCAAATGATACAGATATAATCTTAAGATATTCAAATTACTGTCAGGAAAAAGAGAATATAATTTTAGTTTATTCAATATAAAAACGTATGCGCATTTTTCTCTTACTGAGATTCAACAATTCAACTGTACTATGTGTTCTCAGGATAAAAGCTTAATCAAACGTGTGATTAGTTTGAAGGGATTTGAGTTATGCGATGTCTTACGCTGATTGCAGAGTTGCGGATGTCGACGGCGTAGTCAGAGTCAGAGGGCTGGACGTTGAGCTTCAGGATGTCGTGGATGTAGAGGGACTCGATCTGCAGGGAGCGCAGACCCTCCATCACCCTCGCCTCACTGCGCAGGACCTCAAACACGCTGCAGGTAACGAGTGACAAAAGTGAGGGTAGGCAGGATTTTATGTAGTGTCTAATTTACAAATATGACTGCTGACAGACAGAAAGAGCTCATTATAGTATTTTTTATAAGGACGTAAAAATTACTTTAAATACAAATTGAATTGAATAACTTCAGCTTTTGGATTGTTTGTGAGACAACGTTAGCTCAATATAAGGCGGCTTGGTATTCCAGTGGTTTAGCCAACCAAAAAGTCACCAGGTACAGTTCTCTGATGGCAAGAATTACAGTTTTAAATGTAATTTATTTGGAAATTAAATGTTGTTTTAAAACAAGATTATTTGTGGCTAATTGGGCTTAAAATGTTGATAAACTAATAAAGAAAATGCATAAGACTCAATTCTAAATCAAACCGTGAAACATCTATCACAGTACCCTAGAGTCTGAGTCAACAGGTGCTCACATGTGAGAGGTTTAAGTTGTTATAGGACTATCTCAAAAAAAGGTTTATCCGATAGCAACTGGACTTGTAGGTTTCTTGACAACGTTTCGCCCTTCTATCCAGAGGGCTTTCATGACCTGGATGACTGAGAACCTTCACAGTTATAAGACTAGTTGAGCATGAATTTTCTGTCAGCTGATTAATAGGTTAACTGACTAGTAAGTGTGGCACTAAACTGGTGCTAAAAGAAGAAATTAATGCATCCACTGCATTTTTGTGGGTGAAACAGAACTAAAGACATTTTACACAAATGATTAAATCAAAGAAAAAATATGTGTGTGTACCTGAAGATGTCTTGTGTGTCCAGATCTATATGCAGCCCATTGATAAAGAGGGCTGAATCTCCAGGCTGGAGCCCCAGAGTTCCCTTGAAAAACTACAGAGAGACAAACATCAACATGACATCCTGTTCACATCAAACCCTTTGACTTCACAGTCATCACCGGCTGAGGAGATGGCCGCGCTGTGTAGCGAGTATCATCAAAGCTGACCATCAAGTAGTCAATTATACTGTAGAACTAAAGGCAACAGTCAATACAAAGCCGTAACAAGGCATGCTGACAGCTCCAAACAAGCACTGACAGCTCTGTTTAAAGTCCGTCTGTTTGGGGCGATCAAAACCCGCACTAAACAAATCTAATTATTAGAGAAAGAGTGTGTGAATGTGTGTTTGTACTGTGTGAAAAGTTGCGTGTATCTGTCTGCCTGCAAAGGGAAAGCTCAAAGTCGTTCTGGCACAGTCCAATCTCATTATAGAAAGACAAAGACATCAGGTTAATCATATTCTAGACACTGCAATTACAACAAGACATGATTAACACAAATATTGTTCATCCCACTTAAACAGTGTGTGTGAGGCAGAGACACGTCGGCGCGCAAGTGCATGTGTCCAAACTGCTTCAATCAATAATCATTTCTCGCTGCTGGATTCGCTGCTCCTGCCGAATGAATCACCAATTCAGTAATTACGACGTTTGCTGCTCAACCCCACCACCCACCCAAGCTCCTGTCTGCACACCAAGATAATGTGAGCACAGCTTGAGGAGGGGGGGGGGCATTTGACAAGAAAAAGGGTGATTACGTTTTCCATTAGCAGGGCAAAGCAAACACACTGTCAGAAACTGAATGTGTTTCACGTCAGATGTTGTTTACAGTTTATCACATAATAAAAAGTGAGTGGAACAAAATAAAAACAACAAGGGCAGATCTCATTTTGAGAAGGCGACGAAAAAAGAGGCTGAGAAGTCGTGGTTGTGACTGTATACTGGTTCTCTTCATTGTTCTCCCTTATTAGATTAGACTGGACCTAAATTATCCCTGAGTGCTCAACAACAGTCAGCAGGAAGGTAAGAATAACAACAAGACAAACGAAAGGGGATAAAGATGTCAAGAAGCAGCGACGAGGGGAAATCTGTCCCTCATGATCTGTGTATTATCGTCCAACATCAATATTTAGACGGTCAGGTTTTTATATATTTGGAATCGTGACATAAATGTCATAATTCTGTTTCTGCACACCACCACAATAGATCAGACATGACACAAAATGTGCTTAAGGTGTGAACAGGCATTTTTTATTTGGAAGTTTGAGCCATGTGCAAGTTGAAGCCATTTCCTTACAATGACAACTTTGCCACTGTCCAAATATATTTGAACCAGAGTATTTATACTGTAACGTTTCCTCAAACTACATTCACAATAAGCTACAAAAATATTTTTTCTATCCATTTTGTCCAGAAAAAAACTAGAATTTCTCAAGAACAACTGGAGTGTGACAACATTTACAACAGCAATAAAACGGCAGCAGCAGAGTGTCCTGGTGATCTACGGATTTAAGATGTTGACCGTGTGTTTCATGTCATCTCATCTCCTCTCTCTCTCTCTCTCTCTCCCCCATTTTTGTCAGATCTCTACCATCATAATCTAAAGAGACGGGTCATCAACATGCAGCATATTCTAAAGTCTAATGATCTGACTTTAAAACATACCTGGCAATATACTTTAATTTAGTCACTGTCAACAAAAGGCCTAAGCCACAATGCATTGATCCATTTCTGCAGCTCTTTAGTTTATAATGTCTCCCTCCCACAGGGCTTCATTTAAACTGTGTGGAGTTGGCATTGGGAGCACTTGTTTCCATCCACTGTAGTTTTTTCCTTAGTTATTGTTACATACTTAGTGCTGTAAATATTTACTAGACTACTATATGTGTATTAACTCATAGCTGGTCCCAAACGAATGCATTTTTTATATTGTTTCAGCAATTGTGGCTAAAAAGTACCCAGCGTTGCCTTTTCAGTGTAGTAGTTAGCCATTTTAAAAATGTAAACAATATGTCATTAAAAATGTATGCCTTCAGTAGTAAGAGATGAGGATAAGGCTAAATGCCACAGACAGAAAAGTAACACAGGAAAGACAGAGATGGACTAACACCCAGTTGGTTTTGATAATGGAAAACATGTGAAACAGTAGGTACTACCTCACACATTAATGTGTTAAAAATGGGGATAAATAGGACTGAATAAACATGTACCTTCTGATTTTCGCTGATCTCTTTCCGTATCTCAGAGTTGACCACAGTTTTAGTGATGGATCTGTGGGAAAAACAGGCAAACTGAACCGCAAAACTGCAGACTAATCGATATCTGTGTAGCCCAACCCTTTCTGCTATAGCTACTGTTTTTGGTTTCATTATTTCCTTACCTGGCTTTGGTAGGGAAGTTCTGACTGAGATCCTTCATAACGTTGAGGGCATCAACAACAGGAGCAGCAAGAATACGAGCAGCTGTCTGGAAACTGAGATCTATGACATAAAAGGCGAAGCAGGTTACAAGGAAGAAAGAGATGAGGGAAAATTCCGACAAAGTAAAACCAACGTGATCACTTGTTCTTCTGTGTGTGCCGAGAATAATAAAATAATAGTTAACAGATTTCAGTCAACGGCTCCAATAGTTTGGCTGTGTCACTAAAAGTGGTTTCTATTAATCAACAAAACTGTCGTCATAAACCAGAGTACTGATCAAACTACAACTTTGATCTGATGAAAAGTCAATCACCAAAGTGAAAACAAATCATCCTGAATGGGAAATAAATGTATGTGCCAGATGTCAAGACAATGAATCCAATACTTGTTGAGGCATTTCCCAAAAAACCAAAAACATCATAAAAGTCAACATTGCACTGACACTAGAGAACAAGTGAGGAGACCACTAGAGTCAAAGAGAACCAACCTCTCTGAAGAATGACATTTAAAAAAACATTGGTGATCAGAGTGCTTTGGTAACCTAATGGTTAGTGCACACGTCCCCGGTTTGAATCCAGTATTTGAGGCAGGATTTAGCAAAAAGGCTTTTACTTGGCTAAAAGTGAGTGTTGTGAGGATTATTTCAATGCAGTGAGGTCTTGTAGCTTATGTGATTATTAGCCTCTGGAGGTCTTCCTCTCTTTGTAAACACGCTAAGCTAATGAGCCCCAGTGGGATAAAAGATAAAGACAGGTGCCCACACGAGAGTCGAGCTGAACCGACTCTCATCTGTTCAGATCCTTTATTCACCATTTCACAGTCGTGCTTACATCCTGATCACAAAAAAAGCTTTCTGTATATGAACCAGGAAACACAGAAAGGCCTTGATGTATAATATGTGTGAGCCAAGAAAAACGGACGCAACATTTCAAAGGGCTTACAATTAAGCCTTAGATTCAATAGGTGATGTAATCCTAATCAATAATGCTTTAATACTGCAGCAGACACTGATATGACTCAAATGTATCAAGAGGACAGTGATCGACTGCAGTTATTGATTACAGAACTAGACGGATACATTTTCAGCTGCAGAGGTTGATTCACTAATGCTGTGATATTGTTGTTAAAGTAATGGAAGTCCATATTAATTCTCTTTTATTGATTTATGACTAATGTATATGGGAAATAAATCAAACTGCAGCGGGGATGCAAATTCTTCCAATGGAATTAGTTTCAAAGCTTTTAGCAAACAGAGTTACACGGGGCATAATTACAAAGAAATATTTTATCATCAAAGAAACCAAGCAGCATTTCACATACTGTAGTGTGCATTTAAGGTGCTTTCACGCATGCAGACTGATTTATTTGGTTCTCACTGTGAAAAAAAAAACTGTTGCAGTAAAATTGAAGTTGTACTGGCTGACAGGTTTAGCACTGATTGGACAATTTTGATGACTCACTCTCACAAATTGTGGTGACTGATGGCATGTCATGCAGTGTTTTACAGCACTTTGATTAAATGTCCAGTGGTTAAAAAGCTTACATCAAGAAATAATTGATTATGAAAATTAATTATAACTGCAACCAGAACTCAAATGCAGGCGAACAGGTTGACTGCGGAAAAAGAAGTGTCCTGCACAGTGTAATATACGGTGTGGCCGCATTTACATTTTATCAAGAAGCTGCTAATATGTCTAATATATCTAAGAAAATGCTGCAGTTACGTGTTGCTGCACATACATATTACCAGGATGTTGAATAAATATGTAGTGCTCATAAACAGGACTTGTAAGACTGTTCTTAATAGAATCATTTATTTTCTCTACTGGACAAAGAGCTCGTATTGTGTCCTGAGGGTATATTCACGGGGTCATACATTTAATTCCCCCAATCTTGATTTAAGTCAGGATACTTGTGCCTGAAGCTGTGAACTGTTAGCTGAGGAAGAGTTTGACCCGATGTGGTCAACATGCACAAATAAATACTTCCTGTGTGGCTTGTTTTTATTGACAATTCCAATTATGGTGCAGGCGGAAGCAGAAAACAAATCAATCTGTTGAGAATATGATAAGGAGATTATTAAGGACTCACCTTGCATTTGCCAGACTTTCAGAGGTGCCATCTCATTGGTGCTTTCTACTAAATGTTTCCTCAATTCTTTCAACTGCTCTTTCAACTCTGGGTATAGAGTCCTGGACAAAGAACAAGGCGTAAAACAAAGGATAACAGAAAGTATGCACCTACTGCTAAATGCCCAAATTATGGGAGAGTGGTTGGCTTCATGGATTTGTGTCTTTTTAGGTTAGTTTCACTGAGACAAAAGGTTATGATCAGTGCTTTCAGAGGAGAGCCTAAGGAAGAATCTTGGCTAGAATGAGCGCAGTGCAGTTCTTGGAATGAGTCCAAGCTTTTTTATCTTGGTCTGACACAGAACCACTCACTTGAGTTTGCCAAAGAGAAATCCCTGGACCTCGTCCACTGGATCGTTCTCTCCGATCACTGTAGTGTTCACCTCCGCCCCTGAAAGCATAATCAATTAACTCGTTATTCACATCAGGACTCCTCTGGGATTACACCATGATGCGCAATGGCATGTGTGTATATATACAGTGTGTGTTCTTGTGTATGTGCACCTTGGACTTGTGTGTCGTCCTTTGCCTTATACTCCTGGTTTTTGATTGCCAGCTCCACTCCATACCCAGAAAGATGAACCTTCTTCTCACTTGGATTCTACAGGAAAAGAAATAGGTGCTGTGGTGATCATCTTTACCTTTAATGGACGTCTGTCACTTCACTTGATGATGTTACATATTTAATGCTTAAATGTATGACGGTAGTTCAATTTGTTTGACAGCAACCAAGGTGTTTAATTTTACTGCAGCTGCACTGATGTAAATATTCCATTTCAAATCAAAATACATCCAAGGAACCAATAAAATGTTCACGCATTTGGCTTCTATGCTAATCTTTGTGTTCAGCTTCATCTTCGTTATATATACAGCAGACAAACCCACAAACACACGTGCATGCTGTCTTCTCTGACAGCTGTCACAGTGCGGTTGTTGCTCGCTAACTGCTGAAGACAAATTGTCCCCTGACTGGCCCTGAGTTTTGAAGTAAAAAGAAAAGGTACTGTAAGTGTTACAACCCCTCCAGTGTCTGGGAATTCATGCTCAGCTGACAGATGGTGGGAATAATTTAGCATAATTACAGGGGAAAAACTTATCAACTGTATTTGCATGTGAGAAAGGAGGCAATCCAACTTTGCAATGCGATAAATTGGAGAAGCACTTTTCGTCCCAGGTGTAAATGAGGAGTCCAATTAAACTACAAACTAAACTAAACTGTTTTTCACAATACGTTTTTTAAAATCACCATCTTGCTTTGTGTTCACTAACTCTTATATAGAATTCATTCACTTATAGGTTCAATTATGACTTTCAGTTTTCATAGGGTGGTTTTCCACTAGTCAACTTATTATTAAATATTATTTATATATTATTTGTCTGGTCTTTCAAATGTTTGAAACTGCCCTTCACAATCTCTTGAAGTCCTGTGCTAACTAATGCTCTTGTATTATTTGACCAAGTTTGCTCTTTTACCACATCTTGCCACATTATACATCATGCTGCAGGTTACAGACACAAACATAATCAAAACATATCAATGTATTGTTTATTTTTAACTACCTCTAGTTGGATGTTTGTAAAAGGTGTGACATAAAATAGTAACTGAACCTGACTATACGGTGTATAATCTATGTGATGTGTATGTCTATAGTACTGTCAATATATTAACATGTTGTCAACTTTTTCTTGAGTGTGAAGAGCACCTACAGCCAGATAATGACGAAGCACGTATGTCGCCTGTCCGTTGTAGGCTTTGGGTGTTATGATTTGGTGAAGCCTCTGGAAATCTGGCTTTCCAAACTCAGCATAGAGAATGACAACAGGAGCATCTAGATTTGATCCTGGGTATACGTGATCACCTTTGAAAAGGTATGGCTTTGGCCTGAAAGAGAGATAATGAAGTCACTTACGTTTATTACCAGTATAACTCTCATTCAGTCTTCTTTACTTGTATCTTGAATTACCTTTCAGGTGCAGTTTTCAGCAAAGCTGCTAAACTTTCTGCATTGCACGTCTTCTCCCCATGGACGCTAAAAAAAGCTGAGCAGCCAGATGGAGGAGGCTCATTGGACGCTATCTGAAAATATGAAGAACATCATTGGCATTCAGTGTCTGTCACTTGTTAAGCCGTCAGAAGCTAAATTTAAGCCACCCTGCTGTTACCTGTTGGAAGGAGTGTACTGTTGCAGAGTAGGCTCTCAGGGACAGGGCAAACTTTAGCATGTTCACCTGGACGGAGCTGAGCAAGGCACTGGCTTTCTTAACAATCAGATCATAGTAGGCCTGATCTGTGTCTGCACATACAGAAGTCATTTGTAAATACTTTGTTAATTTGGCCATGGTTGTATAAACACTGCTTATTAAACTCTGGCTATGGAATTAAACACACATTTGTTACACGACTGAAACAAAAATCAAATAAAGTATACACAACTTTTCTCTATCATGTTACTGCTTGCATAAGTGCTTGACCAAAAGACAGAGGTTGCATTTACTGCAAAGAGTATTGCATGCACATCATGGATCATGATGCAGCACAAAACAGAAACTAAAAGTTAAACAGGTTTAGAGAGGCAGAAGCAGCTTTACTTTACCATCATGCTGCCCTTCTATATTTTGATTGGCTTCGATAAAGTCCCAGAACTTCTCCTGACTCTCCTCTGCCAGGAACTCACTGGGGGGGAAGATAAAGATGAATGTTTCATAAGATGCACATGTATTTGCAACACACTTTGTGTTTATTGTATGTAAATCAAGAGAAAGTTTACATCTTGCACAAGTGAAAGCACTGGATCAGCCCCACAAACAGTAGAGCGACTGAATCATTTAAATATTTAGTCTTGCTCAAGGAGACAACAACGACAGATAAGTTTAAAATGACTTAGAGGACAGTCCTAGTAATGACCATACAAACCCTCAGGACATTGATTTATCTATTATTCGCTTCCTAAATTTAATGTCAGCCAAATTGATGCTACTGCAGTGTGGTACCTGGCCTCCAGCAGCAAAGGAGTATCAGCCCATTTGGTTGTGAGGGTGGTGGTGACAGCTTTGGAGTCTGCACCTCCACGCACTGCAGAGAGCAGGGACAGCAGCAGGACCCCCAGAAGCCACATTCTCAAGCAAATGCCTGGAAAAACAGTAGATGGAAGCTTCAGTTGGGAAGTGGTGTAGAATGAGATGAGTAATCATATCATATATACATATATACAGAGACACTTATCAGAAAATGTCCTTATTCAGATTTCAATATCAGATGTGCTGCCAGCGGTGATTGGCAAATCCAACACTTGTGCTTTAGCTAGGGCGATGTGCTAGCTACAGCCAGTAGATGCAATACAGATGTCATGTCAAGCAAACGGTGGAAATTTACTGATCTTTCAACTCAAACATCATCACAATAAAGAGATGATCATGGCAGATAACAACAATAAAACAAGTAATCACAGGAATGAAATTGAGGGGGACTGAGGGAGTGGCATTGTGTTGAGCCAAAGACAAACAAAACTGTAATAAGGACCACAGATACAACATGGTGTCAGGGAAGTTTTTATTTACTTAACTGAATTAAATTAATGTTCACTGATACTGTTGTAATTAATTTCATTATTATAGAAAATATCGTCATAGGCTTATAGTTTATATCACCCACCCCTATTGTTATATCTATAGCTTTATATCCCAGACTTATCATCAGGCCTTAGTTATTTTACGACCAAAAACATTTTTGTGCTCACATAGTGCAGGTTTCCAGTCAATATGTGTTATGTGTAATTCCAAAAACTAATGCAGAGTGAATTTTGGGGCAAGTTGTCTACACTATACAGATCGCATGTACCTGAAAGAAATCAGGACCAACAGCCATAAAGGGAACCAAATGGGAGGATCGTGATCTCACTCATTATTCCAGACACCTCAAACAAGAGGATGGTGTTTCAGGAGTTCTTAGAGTGGTTTTCAGAGGTAAACATAGAGCTCGACGGTCTCTCTCCAATAGGAAGGTTCAGCGTGTCTCCTCCGTCCAATGAATGCTCAGTGTGGACATCCTGACTGTTTCACTGACAATCCTCAGTGTTGTCGCAAACGCTATACTGAACAGTAAACAGCTGACTTCATGTATGAAAGTCTGAGTGGTGAAAGCTTTACTGTAAGTTTTTTTTTATCTCTATAGTCATGAAAGAGTCTTTGAAAACACGTCCACTAACGCCACCTGGAATTCAACGTTAGCTAAAAAGCTGCAGCAGCTAGCTAACGCAGCCTACACACGGGAGAAACTACGTGCTTGTATCAGTTTTCGTTTACTCACAGCCAGCTAAAGTCACCGTAATAAAAACCGATCAACAAGCAATCCTTAAATACATTCCCTCAGTTTCATCACATGTAATAAATGATTTATTCTCACCGAAGCCGGCTCCGCAGCTTCCTGTATCCATGACCCGCTGAGAGTGGATGGGTCCTGACAACCGGATTAGGTAACTGCAACGTTGCCTGCTCAAAATTGAAATGAAAGGACTGAAATCCTCCGAGCACTGATGTGAAAATCTCAAACGTGTCTTGAACACAAAACAGCACATTTCACTGAGAGACAATTAAAAACTGGAGAGTGGGGAAAGTGAATCTAATGTAGCAATTAACTTCTCCGCCTAACCCCTGCCCCACAAACTAACAAAAGAATAATTAAACGTTGTTTTTTTCATACTCAATTAAAAGTTTAGATTAGAGTATTAAAACAGAAGAACAGACTGTCTGCCAAAAACACTATATTCCCGTTTAAAAATCAGAATTTCACAAATGTATATAAACGCTAGGAGACGCTACATCGATGCCACCACCCACATACATTAAATCATACTGTAGATTTCATAACTACATAACTTCTGTTTTTGGTTTAGCAGTGTGTCAGTGGATTAAATGTAAATACCAATAACCCTAAATGCATTTTAATATGTGCAGCAACTTTGAACAGCAAAATTAAGATTAAATACCATATACAACAGTATGCAGCTATACATTTTAGCGAAATTCTTTTTATGGAATTAGTATCTTTAATTAATGATAGGCTTTATTTAGGTTTTCACATTAAAACTGAAAGCCTCTCTACATTTGACCTGTTTGCTGCAGCCTATAGGATCACATCACGCTCACATTTTGTGTGAGTGTCACCATGAACTTCTAAGATTCATTTTCTAAATATTTACCTTGAGTTTGTGTGGTATTTTTCATTTTAGGATAGACTTTCCCTTTGGGGCAGTTTGATTAAACATGCCATGCTATCTGTCTACCTGTTGTCTGGTCTTGATAAAACGAAGATGAAAGGTAAAGAGACTCTGTCCCAGGGTGTGAAGACATGGGTCTTGCGTTTTCATTTAAACGCTCTACAGCCTAAATTAAATTGGACAGCTGATCCTCCAGAGGGAGCAGTTCCAGGGTTTGATTTAACATTATATAAAAAGCAGCAACATTAATTATCCTGTTGGATTTGACCTTCACTTTTTTAAGCGCAAGCTCGGACACTTCGCACGTGTAGAGTCATGCACACACACACACTCACAAAAATCATCTGTAGGCCTATTTCAAAGAGGACAGGCCAAAAAGTCCTCAGACACATAGCTAAATCCAGCCTCACACACTCTAACACATGCTGCCCACAGGGCCTGTTCATCTGTCAAGGAGGTGACATCTTCAGATGAATTATGGGAGATGGTTGTCATCTTCTCTGAGGTCACATACGAAATGGCGAACCCAGGCTGTGGGCTCCCTCTCCTCACACTATCCCACATCAGCCATTTTAGAGGTTGAAAGCCTCGACGGGGGACCAAAACGACCTCAATTAAACCTCCATTAATATTAATACATTTTGTCGTTTCACGTGAGTTGCCGCTAATTAAATGTGTCCCTGACTGTATAATGGGGGTCAGCCAGGGTCTCCTACATGAAGCTAATTCACAACATTACAGCCACAAAACACCGGGCTGGTCCAGATGGATAAGAGGGCAGTCTTGGTTACCTTGCTGTTTATAAACGCACCTACTTAGGACTCTAAAGACTCTTTTTTTAGGATTATTCACTTTTTCTGCTCTCTTGGTTGACTTCATGCATATAAAGAGAAAATATTAGCTCCTCAGGAGCGTTGAGATTTAATGCTTGGCCCCAACCAATCCTGCTACCCTGCTACATTTCTCCAACATCAACATCTATCAGACTTTTACTATGTAGAGATAAAAAGCATGTACTGGAGCAGCTTTTTATTAGCTGCTGGTTCACAGCTGCACACACACAAGACAATAAGCACACATTTTAGACCATAATGGGATCGTGGGATTCCTTAGATTGGACTCCCACTGGTGTCAGAGCACTCTGTGCCTGGAAGGTTGGTTTCCTCAGTTCAATCCTTTAATATCACGCAGAATGATTTGGTGTTAACCCAGGAGATTAGACAACCCTGGAGTAGGAGGTCAAATAATGGCCCTGTATGTCCAATCTACTCATATTCATTTTATTAGCCAAAGAAAAAAAGTGCACTCTGTCATGAGGTTGCTCTGTCATCGCCCTCTGCATTTACAAAACAGGCTATTGAAATTCTGCAAATTGTCGCGCTCAGAGATTTATCCTGTATTGTATATTTGATGATGAAGGCCTAAGCCAGGCCACGGCTGGAAATAACGCAACCAGAAATAAAAGACCAAACCCCATCACAAACCAGCACCAGAGCCAACAGGGCAATGCTCCAGGAATACAATAGCTGGGCTCTGATGTATGTAACAAAGCACTCAATATGAACTTATCAGCAGAATTCCACACTGAAAATAAACAATAATAATGCCAGAGCTTCTTTGTTTGCATGAAAGCAGCATGGGACCAGCAATGAGGAGTTGCGGCGAGTTTGACCTCCTAATAGTGGACTGCAGCCAGAGCCCATACAATTACTCCGAGCCGGATTCCCACTGCAGGAGTGAGCAAGCACTTTCTCTCAAACACTGACATGCACATGTTCAGCCAAACAAAAGCTGTCCAGCTCTCTGCAGTAGCTGAACCATTATTGTTTGTTTAGTCCAGCTGCACTTGAAATGACAGCGACCCAGGGCTACAGGGAGGATTAAACACTGCGTTTAGTCTAAAACACCGTGTACCAGCTGCCAGAGAGGCTGTGCAGCCTTTTTCTCCGTCTCCTGCTCCCCATCATTTCTCATTCTCTGCTCATATGTCGGGCACAAAAACATCCTCTCTTTCCTCCTGTCTTACATAAAAGCACTCTCTGATTCCCCTTCTCTCTTACACTCTTGTTCTCGTTGGCGCTGTGGACCCGCTCTGATCTCCCTCCAGCCAATTGTCTCTGCTCGTCTCTCGCCAGGTAAATTCTTTTTCTGCCCTTGCCTTTGTCAAAGTTGAGGCCTGCTCAGTCAAGGATAGAGAATGATTTTCAGACTAGAAGCACAGATAAAAGTATGTTTGTGTGTGTGTGTTCGTGTGTGTGTTAGATGGTCCCAGAGCATCTGCAGATTGAATCAGGTTGTAGATCATGACAACAGCACTCAAGTTGTCATTAGGGGGAAACATGGTGCTTCATGAGGTCATGGTCCTGTGGTTAGTCAAGGCGAGTTGTCAAAATCACTAACCGAGTGAGTTTTAATTGAATATGCGGACGCATTTCAGGTTAGTGCCTTGGATGCAAGTTCCATCCCAAAAAATAAATGCTTGCGTTTGTGACCAAGTGTGTGACAGAGCTGAAAACATTGGAAATGATACACAGTGACATCCACAGCACACTCAGATTTGTAAAAATGAAATATTTTAATTGGTGGCTTGATGATTCATTTTTGCAATCATAAGAAACAAACCCAGAATGATGCATACAGAAGGAGCCAGAGACAGACGGCACACCAACCCCGCCCCCCCAAAAAATCCCTCTATCACACTCTCTTTAACACATCTTTCAAAATAAAAACCCAAATAACAAAACATGATAACGCCGACAACACCAGGGTTGTTCCACTGTCACAAAGGAAACGCTTTTAAGACATCAGTTTACATGGTGACATGATATAACAAATTTGAGGATAGCTTTACAGCATCAGCTTCTGGAATCATTTCATTGAACAGAGTTTTACGTTCACACACTGTCCAGGTACAGGGAATATTTTTGAGGATTGCTTTAAGTCACTTGAAACTGAAACACTGGGAAAAAAACAACCTCTAGAGGCAGCTAACCAGTGCTGTATCCTGTTTTTAACCCCTAATGCAGAGCCAGACCCACGGTTTAAAACTAGTCTGACGCAGAAAAACAAGTTGTGGGCAAGATGCCTGGAGCTGCAATGTTTTTTTTTTTCAGTCTCCAGTTTCAAGAGCACAATGGAGGGGACATTAATGGAAACAAAAAGGGATTTCCATTTCCTCAGTGCATATTGCGGTGCTTTGAAGGCTACACAAAAAGCAGCATTTTAACTGTGGATGTGTCACAATATCTTTCATCACCCCCCCTTGTTCGTCTCTCCTTCCTTCATAAATCCTCCTGACTCAAAAGGAGCTGATCAAAAAGAAGGACATGGGCGTATCCTGGGTAATTAGTTGAAATTTAGAAGGATAGTAGGCAGTTAAATTGTTTTCCCATCACTCTGACTTAAAGAAAAATTGTTAACAACAAGATGCAACATGTCTTAATAACAAGTGCTGCACCTAACCTGCACGTTTCCTCCCATTGCCCTGTGGATGACACTGAATCTGCACTACATTCAGTTTGATTTAACCCCTCTGAACCGCGTCTTTTTCCTCTTTCCACCTTTACATTCAACCTCCTCCACCGTTTTGTTTTTTTCTCTCATCTTATTGCTTAGATTCCTCTGCTTGTAGTTAGGGTTGGGTTTCAATAGCATTTGATCAAATCCAAACCTGTCTTAGATCTAAGGGAACTAAGAGTCATGGACGTGCACCTTTTGTTCGGTTTGTTAAACACAAACGTGAACAGATGCAGTTTCACTCTGCTCGCAAGCTACAAACTCAAAACGTCTGGAGGTCTCTATTATTTGGACACTCTTGAAATATGGATAATTTATGTCTAGAGGTTCAACTCAAATGCTGACAAAAATCACATAATGCACTTGCAGCTATAGAGCAGCCAAAGTTTAATTTGTTGTCTCAAAGAATTTAAATATCTTATATCACATGCGCTTCGTATAGGAATAACTGTGACTTCAGCATTCTGTATGTTCCTCCAGGATTTGGTCACATAGCTTTTCCTCCGTAAACCTTGGGGAAAAGATCAAAATGTTACTATACTATTTCATTACTATTATGATCTAGTATTGTGACTTCAAAGTAATTTTGGAGTAATAAACTGCTGGGTTTTTCCACAGGCTTCCTCCGTGCTGCGACATAATAAATCACCTGGGCCATGCCTAGCTGTCACAACTTATGGAAAGTTTCAATTGAAATGTTATATTTGCCACTGGCAAACACGTTATCTTTCCACACAGACAGGTTACACCTGTGGAGTCGGAAAATGCCTTTGAAGATACAACTTGGTGCTGGATTTATTAAAAAATAGGGCTTGATTTCTCCCCTTTGCATAGGGAACGCTACATTACTGAATTACAATTTAGCATACAGACAGCTCAGGTCACAGACGGGTCATCAGTTTAACCAGCAAGTCCAATCAGCGATTTGCTGGAACCAGTGCTCAAGAAGCAATGCTGAATCGAAATCTGTGATTCATGAACATGAACCGAAATTTCTCATTCCTGAACACATTACAGAAATTTATGCAATGTCTGATTATTTTGAATTATAAAATATTTTGAAGATAGCTATTGCAGCCCAACCCTACTTCATTTTCCTGCCAGGTGTAAAAAAAAAGTCACAAGGGCAGATTTGTTAAAAATATAAATTAAGAATTTCGCTAATTACAGATAAAGTTATGGGGAGGATACAAGAAAAGGGGGATGAGATCAGTTAATGGAGTATTTCTGGCTTGAATCACTGTGATAGTCACACTGCTATGACTTGCTGTCTGATTTTGTTCGACTTTGTTGCCCTGTCCTCCACCACCAAGAAATGATAAGATAATTGGTCATGAAACCAGTCATTCACAAAATTCAACAGACATCCTCTCTCTCAGTCAGGCAAACTATTTACAAAGGCATACACATACGCCAATCAAAGGCATACCGTACATATTATTTACACATACACTCACCCACACAGACACATAAGTAGTCAGAGAAGTTACTTAAGTATAATGCAGACTTAATATCTGGCAATAATTATGCAGACTATGCTGACTGCTACCACGCCCCATTCATTCTGCAAGGTAGAAACCAAGTAAAACTAAAGGTCACCGGCACTGTGTGCGCCCTTTCAGCAGGTGGGACTCAGGCTTGTTTGAGACCGCTGCTTTTACAATGCAGCTCTAGGTAAGACGAAAAAATAAAAATAAAAACTAGAAATGCCAACCACTGCATCAAGGGCTCACATTGCCATGGCGACCAGCAGTTCCACAACTCCCATCTCGAGCATTTGTCTAGAGTTAAGGTTTCCAAAGCGCTTGTTGCTCGTACAGCACAGTTCCTGGCAAAACCCTGTAGCGGGCGGCCTCCTCTGCCTGACTTTGATTTCTTCACACCTATGTGAACTTCAGCTCTGTAATTGGCCGTCGTTCTCTGCAGGACTGTGGCACAAAAAAGCAGAGAAAGAGAGAAATAATGAACTTGTTATGCAACAGGAGCTTTGGGAGCCTTTAACTGAGAAACAGGCCACACCCCCCCCCCCACAAGATGCAAGGCTTTAGTAATGGCTATGGTCCATTGTACATCAATCCAATTCATTAGCTTTGACTTAGAAAACAAACAAAAAATAAAGAAAAAAGGAATCACTTTTCTTTAGGCAGCAATATTGGTCTCAGTGTTATTACAATTCTGCTTTTAAAAAAGCATAAACACAAAAGAAAAATACAAATGAAATCATCCTAAAATGAGACTATTTCATGACCAAAGCGTGTCCACGGGCCAAATGGCTGATTTTTTTTTAAAGCAGAAAGCTTTTATTACACAATTCAGCCCAACTTTCCTGTGCTCTCTGCTTCTCTCCACCAGGCTCAGTCTCTCATGTACTCTCACCCCTTCCTTTGTCCACGTCGGCCATTTGCATACTTTCATAGCTTTCCCGGTTCCTTTGAAATTGGAGCATCCGCAGAGTAGACTGGTCCTTAGCAAGGATTAGTGGGAATTCACAGACTTAATTTTTAATTTTCTCATGCTCCGTATCAGGCCAGAGAGAACGAGAAGAATACAGGCGGAGGAGGGGAGGCAGGAAATTTGGATGAGATACTCCGCTGTCAGCAACTTTTAATATCTCTCCCCTGCTCAGTCATTAATGATGATGGGAGAGGCAGAGAAACTTGGGAGGGAGTTGCAAAGGACAAACTGGAAAAACTGGGAAAAACCTAAATAATGCGAGTTGATGCAATCAACCAAGCCCAGGTCTCTATAGCAACCACTTGGACTCTCATTCCTGCACCTCAACTCTCCTGTAAAGTCCTGTGCGTCAGTCATTCAGGAGCCACTTCCTGTGTATGTACGTGCGTCTGAGTTTATGTGTATGTGTTTCACATTACATGTGCATGGAGGTGTGTTTGCAATTGTTCTGCTGCTACCAGCGGTTGATGATCTGGTTCATATAGTCCTCAGTGGGAAGCCTACTGCCTGCCTCCTCCGTTCTGCCCCCCTCCTCACCCTCCTCCCGCTCTTCCCTCTCTAGCTCGCCGTCCTCTAGTGTGAACGAGGAGCTCGGCCGACTTCCAGAGGGCCACAGATTGACGCCCAGGCCCAGACCCTGGTGGCTCTGCTGCATGTGGTTCCTTATGCGCTGCTGCCGCCTCTCCTGCTGCCTCGTGTACTGGTAGCGCTGCTGAAACAGGTCCCTGGCGTAGTCGTAAAACTCCATGTCCAGTTCGTTCAGCTCCTCTATACGCTGGACCTAATGAGCAAAGCAAAGACAAAATGTCTTAAATAATACTGAAAAGGGTAGGTCTGGGCAGAGAAGAGATTATAGACAGTAAGAAAAAGGGGATTCAGAAAATAAAAAATGAATTTTAAAAGCTTTGATGAATTTGTTTCAGGATCTATGTAATCAAAGGATTATTATTGCATGTTGCAGTGAGTTCTTCCTGTTTCCCATTGTGTCTACAAGTGTTTGGGGCACTGGCATCAAAGTGTGAATAGTTTTTATTGTTAACATATAGCAAATAATATCTAAGCTTCTCGCTCCATTGGGACTAGTGGCACCTAGAGCTTCTGTATCAGTAAGACTGAGCATAGCAAACTGTGGGCTGATTGTGCTACTCTCAGAGCAGGTGCTTTAAAGCAGCCATTTTCAACCAAAGTGTTTGATAAAAGGAAGTAACTTAAGGAAATGACAGTAACATGTGGGCTGCAAATTTCACATAAACACAGTGCTGTAATTTATTGGTTATTAATGTATACCTTAGTACAATAAATAACACGTTCATTATCATGCTACGATATGATTTAGTTTCCAGTGTCAATAAACAGCTAAAATTGTGGCACTAGATCATACACACACATGGTAGACATACGTTTAGCGGCAGCGTGTGTTTGCAATCATCATCACGTAGTGGAATCATAAGGAGCTAAATATAATCCCTGGTTCCTCGTGAGGTGAAGTTCCAGATTTCCCTGGAAAATTCCTCTGGTGAATACGCTCCATTGTGATAAAGCACAGAGAGCGACCGGGGAGAGTGTTGGCAACGTGTGAAGTGAGACAACAGAAACGTGTTTGATGTTATGTTGTGCAGTGCAGCTGGCTTCACTGTATCATCTGCTATGTGTGAACATGGAGGGGAAACTGTATTTAATTAAGACAATCCCTTTTGAAAACTGTGATGGGGTGCTGGATATCATTAGTGAACAACGTGTGCGATAACTTAGAGATGTTTGATTGGCAACATGGGGGGAAACTGGCACAAAGGCAAGAAGATAGCGCTGGTGTCAACTCAAAGACTTCATGTATTAGGGAACAGTAAAAAACGGTTTTAATCAGGGTATAAGGGGGATTTCAGCAGTCTCCTGTCTGCTGATATAATTATTTGACTTTTTTAAAGTAATTAAATAATGACAACATTTCACTCGGTGCCTTCAGAGGCATTTAATTTGGAAGCTAATTTGAAAAACTTTTCATTTTGTACTCAAAATGCCACACACAGACTCTCCTAGTTGTCAGACTCCAAACTCTCCCCACTTTATTTTGTCTTCTCGTGTGATAATAATCATTGGTCCACAGCATCTGTCAGCTGGGCATACTTTATTTTCTCTTCTCCTTTCTGGTTTTGATGTATAAATCACCAGCCTGGTGTGCACTGGAGGTTTATTTTTCGCTGGGAATTGAGCCTAAGAACTCCCACATTGGACCAATCAAAGTGTGAAGAACATGTTTAAAGCTGCTGTTTTTTTTAAAACGGCGACAATCATCACAACTCATTTCACAGCAATATAAAACCACAATGTTTACCCTCCGTGTCTCTGTTCTTCTCGTTTCCTATTTTCTACCTATTTCCTCACATAATCTTTCACTTTAGGATTTTTTTTACGTTCCTTAAAATGACTGCAGTACAGCTTCCGCACATTCTTTCAAAATCACAGGAAATAAGATATTTTTCATTTTAATTTAAACAAAACACCCTTGTTCATTTCATAATATGTGTTTGTCTTATTATGTACATTAAGCGCTACTGCAGATGTACTCTCCAGCAGGTATTGCTCATGCAGAACTACATCTACAAAAGGACTAACCGTGGCATTGTCCAGGTCCACTCCTGCAGCTCGGGTGCTGTTGTACTGCATGAAGGGCCTGATGAAGCGCAACCTGAAGGTTCGTTCAAACAGGAACTGCGTTTTCCTCTGGTACTCCGTCAGGCCAAAGAAGGCCATGTCTCGTAGGTTCTTCTTTGCTGAATCCAGTAGAAGCTGGGCCCTCTTCTTATCTGGAACGGTGGACATGTTGTAGCACCCGACGAGGCTCAGGTCAGCTAGCATACGGACCTAGAGACACAATGTTTTATATGAACAATAACAACAGAAAATGGAAGAAAGACCAGACCTGACCCTGAACACCATCATTTCCTAAATGTTTCCCACCTACATATTATTAACAACTTGCTAGACCGGAGATTACTACTGTGAAGAACAAGCTGGATTTACAGGAGTACACTGTGCGTACTTCAGCCTGTAGCTTTTCCAGGATGCCCAAAGTGAATGTGTGTTACACTTAGAAATCATGAGACCCTGAGTAATAACATCCCCAGGCTGAGATGTGATAAGCTGGCCGACACGTTTAGGTGGAAGACTGTGATAGCATGAGAAAAGAAGGCGTGAATTTGAGGTGTTTATGGCCAGCAGGCGAGTTACACACTATGTATAGGTATACGTGTGTGTGCGAGGGGAGAAAGTAAAATACATTTCATCTATTAATGACAATATTACAAGTTAAGGTACTGATACCTGGCTGAGAATCTCCATAGGTTAAAATTAAATCCAATGTTTGTAAGGATGATTCCCATGTTTGAGCATTTTATCAGCAGGGAAAATGATCAGAGAGATGTTGGGTCGCATGTGGAGATGCAGGTCGGACTGGAATCTGCTGCACTTGTTTGCAGTGACACTGAAGAAGCGCACAAGCAAAGCTGAATAACTGAGGTCTTATTCAGCTCTGTGAATATCACCCTCCCACCCTGTGTCCTTTAAAATCTTCTTCTCACCTGTCTGTTGTTGGCCAGGTTGTATGGACAGTCCATGAACTGCTGCAGGGTGCACCCCGACCAGTCGGAGCCCTCGTAGCAGGAGGGCAGCTCCTCGGGCGTCGGAGTCCGTCCATCACACATGTGCAGGGACGTTTTCCACGTGGCCCCTCTCTGCACATGTCTCCACTCACTGAGGTATCGAGACACTGGGTCCCTCAGCAGAGTGATGTAGTAGAACTTCCTGTTAGGCGAGAAAAAAAGGAGAGAAAAGATAAATGGAGATGGAGAAGAATGCTACACATAAATTGTCCTAATTGTTCATATAAGCATATTCTGTATAGGCTTGATCAATAACACAGTAATTAAGAGGACATGAACACCCCCCCCACACACACAAAAACAGAAAAAAAAAGCTCACAAGTGTTTCATCTGCAAACTGAATGTTATTCACTTTCTCCTTTTTGTTCTCCGTAGTGAATGAATAATTACTTGATTGTTCAGATCAAGTGGAACAGTGGAGATGAGAAGCAAAAGCATTAATACTTTCTAAAGCGCTCCATCGAGTGTAGTTCTGCAACCGTCCATCTGGCGGCACTGTTTACAACAGTTTACTGCAGCCATTTATTCTGCATCGTGGTACTCGGTAGGAGACAGGCTACAGACTGAGGTTGTCATACTTCATAGCATATTATTTGCATTTACGGGAAGCAGCCCAGAGATGCACAAAAGAGGTCTGGGCAGCAGGAAGGAAGTGAATTAACAAATGAGCAGGATGAGGCGGAGGTGAGGCCGAGGGTTGATTTGTCAGGTCAGTGTTCAGGCCACAATGTGCAGGAAAGGAAAGTGCTGGCACAAGCACATCCCGGTTCGCAGCACACATCTTCATGCTGTAAACATCCTTATGTCTCAGACACATACACAGCAAACATGCTTCCTCTCGTCTCGCAACCACACAGAGTATTAGATCTGCCTCGCAGAGATGACTCATCCCACATCTGAGATTTGGATGGGACTGTTTCTGTGGTGTGTGTGACTAACGTAATGGTGCATAGCACAGTTCAATGTCTCTCCAGAGGGGACACTCCCACCAGAGCGCAGACCTTTCCAGGCCTTCACACTCCAGCTAATTACTGCAGTCAAATCAATCAACACATCCTCATTAACCACACAACACATGCAACCTGTGCATGTGTGGCTATGTGCCTGCACAACGTCTGGAAGTGAGGTTATGGATTTGTCTGGGAAACAGACAAATGCCGCCAGTCAAAAACACACACACACACACACACACATTGCCATCCTCTCCTGGGCTTGCATCATGTCAGAGGAATGTTTGCAGAGAAAAATCTTGTGTGCTGACAGGAGTCTATGAAAATCACCCGATCTGCAAAAGCTGCCTCATATAAACACACACGCAGTCATATCTAGACAGCAACAGAGTCTAGATATTTAACTAAAAAAGGGTCTAAACCTCGAAATCTAGCGGGAGTGGAGAGATCCTGGCCAACAAAACAACTAAACCCTAAATCTAGCAACAGCTGAGAGATGGTTCATAACAAAAACAACCAAACCCTAAATCCAGCAGTGGTGAGGAGATGCTGAACAACAAAACAAAACTCCAAAACAAATTTCATCTGGGAGACCCTTCAAAACAAAACAACCACACCCTGAATTTAGCTGCAGCATCAAGAGATTCCTGCAAATGAATACAAATCTAGTAGCAGCGGGGGGATCATGCACAATGAAACGACTAAACCCTAAATCCAGTGGCAGCTGGGAGATCCCAGGCAACGAACCAAACAGACCCTGAATCCGAGGACAGCGGGGGGATCACGACCATAGAAACAAGTATCTAAACTCTAAATCCCATCAACCTAAACCTAAGTCTCATCCTCTAGTCTAATCAAAAGCAGAGAGGAGAGGCACAGGAAAACTGGAGCCTGCAGGAGAGCAGGGCACATTATCGAGATTCCTATGATGACATTATCAGGATTCCTAACACTCCCCAGAGTGCAGTGTGTGTTTGTGTGTGTGATCCTGCTGTGTGTGTTTCTGAGTAACACTACGCCTATTAAATCAGTGATGACATTTTCCCCTCTTGGCTCCTGCTCCACAGAAAAAAAAAACACGGCACTGTTTGGCCCTTGCTACAGCGAAGGAAGGACAGAATGAGGGAATGGGTGAAAAACAGTGAAAGTAAATGAAAGAGAAGAAAGCGCGAACGGGAGAGAGGGGAGGGGGCGGAAGAGAATTTCAATTAGTTTTCTAATACTGTGAAAGCAGTGAGGGCCCCGAGCCCAAGTGATTTATCAAAGTTATGGCTCCGGCTATAATGAAGGCTCAGGCATATTACCAGGCTAAATAAATAAATAACATGCACACAAACACACCCAAGACGCAACCCACAACAACACGCACATACAGGCATACATGCAAACCCAAATAAATGATCTTAGATGGCTTGCCTGCCTGTCGTGTCAGAGAGACTGCAAGACTGGTGCTGTGGAGACTTTCTCGCCTTAAAGCCTAATGATGTCTGGCCGTGTACTCAGATCCCTAGGTAATGATGTTTCAACCCACAAAGACACACACACACACACACACACTCACTCACTCACCAGTAAGTTCACTCCTTTTAACCCACATGTACATACTCCACCGATTCCGAGGTGACAGGACATTACTGCATATATTTTATTTTCCCCCCCAGAGTCGATGTTGCTGAGTTGTAATGTACCTGCACGTGTCAAATTAACTTCAAAGCTAATAGGCAGCGCTCAATCGCTCACTGTCAACACTAAGGTGCATCATCCTCTGGCTGAGTGCTGAAGGTTTCTTCGTGCACACGACATTTATGTGCATTTTCACAAACCCTCGACAGCGTGTAACAAATGGAAAGAAACACCCATAGCACAAAAACATTAAAAACTGCATATATCAAGTGTCAAATATGTTGACTAATTTGCAAGCACTTTATTGCTTTATTGATTTCTCCTATCAGATGGCTGCGTGGAGTAGGCTGGTAAAAAGCAATTGTTCTGGCAGGGAGAAGTGTGAAGCAGCTATTGTCTGGACCACTGTGGAAATGAGATTGAACGAGGCCAGTTTTGTGTTTTCTCTCTCATTTTCTGTTTTGTTTTTTTTTTGTTCTGATCAAAATGTAAGTTTAAAGTTAGGTGCACGAGCAGCATAGTTGACTGAAAGCAAAAGCAGCAAGAAGCAATAATTTAAATAAATTCAGCAAACTCTCCGCTTATCTTTTCGGTTCGTTTTCTGACATTTAGCCTCTTTTTCTCATTATTTCTGCCATCTCCTGTGCACAGCTGTGTGTTTATGAAATGAGACGCCTGTGAGTCTTTTCCACTTTGCCAAGAGTAAATTATGGGAGGAATTACTGAATTCTTCTAATACTTCACCATTTTTGGTTTAGCAGTCATCTAATGTAAAAGATAATGAGATAAACAAAACTCGTTTCAACAAAGTTGTAGTAGTCAAAGGGTTAGTACATGAGAGCGCGCTGAGCTTTATCAAGAGGAAACATATAGTGCCTGGGCTTGTTATGGCTTTTAAGAGTCCAGGGAAAATAAACCCTTTGCCTGTTTCCTGTGGGTCACAAATCACCACTTGTACAACCTCCACCTTCTCTCTTTAACCTCTCTCCCCTTTGTGTTTAAATCTTTCCCTTTCTGTCACCCGTCTTCCTTCAGCCACTCTCTTTTTTGTTCTTCTCCCCCCTGGGAGCTGCTTATGGTGAAATCTCAAATCATTGAAGAATGGTGAGAATCAAATCACGAACCTTCTGAAGCAGTTCAGTTTAGCATAGTTGGTTATCATAGCTGCTTTCTGGTTAAGGTTTCACGCCAATTAGGGTTTTTATAGGCGTTTTAATATGAACGAGAGCAAAAACAGGAGCACAAAAATACTGGAGGTGGTTTGTGGCAGCAACACACAAGAGATACAAAGTCTTTTCCCTCAAGACAGTGTAAAAAAGTTTAGATGCCTTGTTTAAATATACGGTATGATTTACACGTTTACGGGCGCACACATACGTGGTGACGCCAACAGCATCCCACCAAGTGCAGCAGCCGTGATTTATTAATAGTTCATGGATGTTTGTTGATGCCAGATCCCCTCAACAACGCAGCTCTTTCCCCACTTCTAAAAATGGACCTCGATTCAAACAACTTTTTACCTGCCACGTGTTGTATTTGTGGCTGCCCATCAGAATGACAACACGCAAGCTATTGAGAACACACCAGAATTAAACCACATTTGGCAAAACAGACAACAGAATCTAATATAATGGAAAGACAGAGAAAACAAGGTTTACCGTTAGAGGCTGGATGCCTGTGTGTTTCTTGCTCTGGTTTAACTAATACCTGCTGGAAGCTGCGACGTGCAAACAATCCATAACCTGCAATAACTCACTGGATGGTACTTTGAAGACTGGGTCTTTGTTAGAACTTGGTATGGAGAGGCACTGAGTTCTAAATTGGAAACGATATTAAATGTATTAAGAGACTAACCTGACTTAGGGGATCAGGTGGACTGAAGGGAAAAGGCATTGATTTGCATTTTCCTTTGCCAAGAACTTACTGGTAGTTGAAAATTGGACTTTAAAAAACGAACATAAATATAATAGAACAGTTAACACAGAAATAAATGTAATTTATCTTACAGAGCTATGCTTTAACTTGGCTGTTTCAACCACACTAAAGCCAACTCCTCTGTTAACTTGATATTACCTTTTTAGCCACACATGTCAGGAATAGGATTAGGGTGCAGTATTTCAAAGTTGTCAAGAAGACCTCTGTGATGGTCTTCACAGCAGCAGGACACATGCAGGGTTTCTAAACAGTCATAGCTAAATGTATAGTTCTCTTTTTTTAAATTACCCTTCAAAACCAAAAACGAAGATCTGAAACAAACCAGAATAAATAAGCAGTAATGAAACCAAACAGAACCCAGACCTAACCCTCTTCTGTGTAAATGTTTAGAAAAAGTCCTGGCCTATTATTTGCCCTCCACCTTAGCTTTCAGAGGAATGGTCCCAAAGAATTTGCTGGCAGCACATGTCGATGATAACAACCAATTGGATATGCCAGTATGAAACGTCAGGCTCTATAGATTTCCCAAGTTCTTCCTGTTTCTTGCTTGTCAAAGAGGGGGGTAACTTTGGATTCAGTGTTGCCCATGGACATTTAGACATATGACAGGAGGAGCCTGGAGTCGAACCACTATAGGGTACGGGACCAGACTGAAAAGGTCCCTCCCTTCATATTTTTATCTTTTGTCTGCAGCGCCAAATTAACAGTGATCTCTGTAGACTAAACTTAACCCTTTACTCTCCTTCCTAATCCCCCTTTCCTCCCCTGAGCAGCCGTCATCTCATCCCATGTGCCCTGGATGTCTTCTGTCCAATAATGACGCATCGAGACAGAAATAGACCCTCCAGTTCAGACAAGCTCTCGAGGCATCTTCTCTGACGGCCTCAGTCTTCCTCCTGGTACCTCTCACTGTCTCTTTCTTTCTTTCTCTCTGTTAGTCGATCAATAAAAGCCTCAGGACTCAGTCAGTCTGCCTCCGTAGCTTGAACTTTAAACACAGAGGATGTACAAGAGACAGAGAGAAAAAAAGAGTAGAGTAGAAGAGATGGAGAGAAGGTGTGATGCTAGCCAAGGTGTTGAAGAGAGACGAGAAGGCGGGGGGGGGGGGGGTTACACTGGAGTGAAGCAGACATCCATCAGATTGTGGTAAATATGAGGAAACTTGAGGAAATTATTTCTTTCTGTGCAAAGGGAAAGATTTTGCCAAGAAGTTATGGGATTGTGCCAAGAAGAGTATGGTTTCTGAATATTTTCCATTGAAACAGTCCATATTTTCTATATATGACATCATTGTGCCTGTGATTTGCAGACGTTTGGATGTAATTTGATATTATGTGCGCTGATGTGTGGCCAAGCAATGTAACTGGGACACGTCGGACAAGTCTGGACTTCATTATGCATTAAAAACCTATGCAGTTAGGCTGTAACTAAAGTTTATAAATCCATCTAATGTATACAATTTTCAAACAACGATCAGTGGTTTCCTGAAACCAAAGGTGATGTCAAATAATTGAGCAGCACGTCATCATGTGTTAGAATTTAATTAATAAAAAAACAAACATTATCAATTATCGATTACTGAAATAGCTGAGAATTATTTTTGTCTTCTAATTGATTTCAGTGTTAGTGTCATTAGTGTTAATACTAATACTAATTCTCCACATCAATTCAATTTATGTGTTAATCCACTGATTATTTGGTAAATAGAAAGCATGGAAACAGTGTCCACTGACAGCTACACTGTAGCTCGCATCAAAAGGGGAATACCAAAATATTATTTCGCTACCTCAGCTAACTACATAGAAACATGGGAATGGGTAACTCCTCACATGTAAGAAGTTGCAACAGAACTAAACTAATCATGGTAAGTAAATGTCGTGTCAAGTGAGAAACCGTCTTGACTGAAAGATTCCTTCTAGCACAGAACCATCACTGAAAAGTATTAAAGTGAGTTCCTCTCTGCGTGAAAGGTACTTTTTATAACAGAAAAAGCAACTTGGCAACACAACTGAGAGTTGGCGTGTGTGAAAACTTAGCTTATGTCATGAGTGCAAAATAATGCATGGCTGACTGCATCTGAGCACAGAAAAAAAAGCATCTTTCTTGTGATTATCTGACAAAAAAAAGTAGCAAACGAGGATGTAAGCCTGCGATGGAAGTGTAGCCCACCGCTCGATTTGGACGCTGTCAGACAGAAATGGACAAAAACAAAGACAGGGCAGAGACAGAGACTGGGGAGGGAATCCCCTGAGTGCAAAGCTATGTTCAGCAGGAATGTTCTGCCGCCTGTTCTCTCATGTAATGTGCCTGGCAACAGCCCAGAAAGCTGTCTGACAGATACACAGAGAAGGAGAGAGGGAGGTATATGTGGAAAATGGTGAGAGCAAGAGTGGAGGACCAGAAGAGTTGCACAAGTAATCTCAGTACATTTTTTCACATTTTCACAATTCAGAGTTATGTATTCTAGAGAGTTGAGTGATATGAAGACATAAAACACTGCAAAGCTTTTGCAATAGATTTCCAACAAGTATTTCTCATATTAACATCTCTGAATATTTAAGGGCATTGCTGGAAAAACTGCAAAACTAACATTTATTTATATTTATTTCATATTTTAACAATTATAAAAATAGTTTCACACTAAATTCCTATCGAATCAGTCTAAGGACTTTTTATGAGATATTTAATTCAGATTTAATTCTGGGAGTGTCAGGTGTTTCCTTTACTGGGTATAAAAAATAATATTTTAATCATAGATTTACAGCATCATGATATTTATCAATCTTATTAGATAAAACTAAAACCACACATTAAACCACTCCTAATCTTTGAAAAAATAAATATTTTATGTCTGCCATGTTGCCACAGTTTGAAAAGCAGAGCACATCTTGCAAAAGTCTCAGTTTATTTTTGGTTAAGTTTGCTTTTGGGTTGTGCCTGTGCCCCAAAGTAATAAAAGAAATCATTATTAGCTGAATTTGATACATAAGACTGTAGTACAAGTAAAACTCTCAGCATCTTGGAGTAATACTGCAAACACATAAAGCGAAAATGTATGCTGCAAAAAACCCAATAAACCAATCTGCTGTCGTTTCCTGCAGAGAGATAATTATCATTATAAATGTGAACGTGAGAAGGAGAAGGTGGAGCTTAAGGCTGCTCATGGTAACCAAATCAACGTGTTAAACCTGTGTACATGTGCCTGTCTGCATACACCCAAGTACAAATTCCCATCTGACTGGCATCATATATTAATTTGCCTCCTGATACTGAGGTCAAAGCAATCACTTTGCTAATACGGTGACATATGTGCATCTGCACGTTATGACACAATCCTTTCTGTATGTAGTGATGTCAGATTATTGATACGTCCCCATAGCTCACTTAACATGATGAAGAGAAGGCACCAGGAGAAAAGGAAGGGGTGAAGAGAAGGAGAAGGAGGAGGAGACATGATGCAGAGTTTGGGGGCAATTAAAAGGCTGGGTAACGAGGCTAATGAGTAGACAGGTGGCCCCATTACAGAAGCAGCCCCACACACACACACACACACACACACACACACACACTATTAACACACTCGCACACACATAAAACCTACCCTCTGGCTGGGATTACTGTGTGCAAGTGTGTGTGTTTGAGAGAGACAGAGAGACAGAGAGAGAGAGAGAGAGAGACCCCATGTATCCCTGCTAATCAGTCGTCGCATACAAGACTGGAGGCAACAGGGTGTTTCTGTGCATGTGCATTGTGTTTGTGTGACTGGAGGCGAGAGTGTGAAATTGGAGTGATAAGGCAGTTAACATTCAAACCTCCGCACCTGCCCTGTGTAACCTCACACTGAGACACACACACACACACACACAGATAGAAAGACGCTTCAGCAGTTGTTCCTTTCTCTCTCCACTCAAGTACTACATGTATATGTGTGTGCATGTGTGTGAAAAAGGCATAGGCAGTTGTTTGTATGAATAAACAGGATAATGAGATATCGCTGAGCCAGTAGCAGTGGCAGGTAGTTGCTATACGAATAAGTGTGTGTATGTGTGTGTGTGTGCGGGTAAAAGAGGGAGAAAATGACAGAAGGCAGAAGCAAGATTTTCTTTTGAAGCAAACACTCTTTCAAGGCAAGGTAGTGTCAAGTCTTTGCCCAGGAAGGAAGAAAACAGGCTGATGTGGCTGTAATTACACAGACATCGGTACAGTGATGGTTAACGTTTACCCAAAGAGCTCTGCAGATGCACACACATAACACAAACACAAAGCAGCAGAGTCGCATGAGGATAATTTCGTCTCTCGGTATCCTTGAAAAGTAAAAGCAAGAAATAGGAATAGAAATCTCTTTCTCTGTAGGTTAAAAAATTCCTCGACAACCAAGACACAGGGAAGCACAAAGACTCTAGTTGGGAAAGCGCCAGAGTTATGACAAAAAAGAAGAAAAGACGTTGTTGAGGGCGAGGTGGAGAGCAGAGAGAAAAGCAGGCGAGGAGCTAGAGGAGCCAGCGGCGAGAACAACCCGGTGACATCTGGGGGATACGTCTGCATATCAATGGAGCTTGTATGGGTAGTGGTTGTTATTATCTTTTGACAGAGAAAGGAAAGAGAGGAGATAGTAGGCAGTGGGTGGGGGTGCGTGGAGGGGGGCAGCCAGAGGGCCAGTCAGACAGGCCTGAAGACAGGCCTAGGGCTGGATTTACACTGTCCAGCCCAGTGGCTGCAGCCTCACCCTGGGGAGTACAAAGGGGACAATTGGCTCTTTAAGAATGTAGGGAACGGCATGAAGTGGGTGGTGAATATGACTGGTGTGTGTGTGTGTGTGTGTGTGTAAGGGGTCCTCCAAGCCCAATTAGGCCTGACTGCATGTCAGAGGGCTGTGCCAAACATGCCCCACCTGTTTAGAGAGGGCCAGGGGGCTAATGAGCGCTGCATGGAGGGAGGGAATAGCATAAAAAACACTCAGAGGAAAATAGGAGAGAAAATTCCTGGGATTTAAAGAATAAGTGTGACATTCCCCTGTTCCTGTCCGCCTGCATTTTCATCACGATGCTGCCACAACTCTGAGTCACAATGTCAGAGGGATTTCACAGCTAAAATTAGCCTTTGTTATCATATGCAATCACACAGTACAGGACAGATACAAGCGGCAATCAGTCAGACATAAACACGCAGCCAAGAAAATTAAAACCAGAAACCAGCGCGGAGAGGAAGGCGAGCGGAGCAGGAAGAAGGCGGCATAATGAAATAATAAGAGCCAAATATTGTGCAACAGGAGCAACAACAGTTTGAGAGAGGAGGTCTCTGTGTGTTGTGTGTGTGTGTGTGTGTGTGTGTGTGTGTGTGTGTGTGTGTGTGTGTGTGTGTGTGTGTGTGTGTGTGTGT
>JAUMHF010000014.1:5927929-5949313 GCA_032359275.1 Microctenopoma steveboyesi | reverse complement strand
TGTGTGTGTGTGTGTGTGTGTGTGTGTGTGTGTGTGTGTGTGTGTGTGTGTGTGTGTGTGTGTGTGTGTGTCCGCTGTTCCAAGGCAGACTCTTGCCTGAGTTTCCAATGCTAGATCACATGCAGGGGAATGTGAAGTCAGAGCAGCTGTCAGTCTGGCAACACGCTTTGCCAACCAAGCGGTTATAGAAACTTATCAAGCATCAACACCCAGACATTAAACACAGCAGAGGACAGTGTACATGCACTGTGTGTGTGTGTGTGAAAGAGAGCTTTAATAAACATTCACGTCAGGAACCATTAGGCATTCTGCTGAAGACCCCACCCAGAATGATTTAGTCAGAATTCGAAAGCAGGACAAATGTAAATGATGGCATTTGGAACATTTTACCATCAATAAATCAGCACTAAAATAATTTTGAGCCTGGCAGCCTCTACAGTTCCTTTCACAATTTGTGCCACCTGGTTAGATTTGGCAGGAAATCCGCTCGTTTGCCTTATACTGTAGAAATCAACTGGCATAAAGCTGCTGCAAAATTGGGCCCAAGCGTTGGAGGGGTTAGCTCACAATGGATGATGAACAAAATGGAAAACAACAAGAGGAATCTGATGGAAAAAATAATACATAATGGCTGACATGTTTATCCGATCCACTAAAATAAAAGCAAGCAGAGACCAAGGGTCAAAACCAGAGAGCTTCTTTCAGAGAAGCACAGAAATCTCAAAAGGAGAGTAGAGATTTCCCTCCAAAGGTCACACGCGATACACTAGTCCTCAGTACAATTAAAGTTGACTTTAAGACAGGAACAGGTGATTGTAGCCACAGGCATTGTAGCACGTGCATTTCTGAGGTAATGTAAGTCTTTATAGTGGGTAATACCAAAAATCAGGGAGATTCTTTGAGGAAACATTTTGTCTCGTTTGAAAATTACTTTGAAAGTAGATAATTGAAGCCAACTGCAGAGATCTTGAAAGTGAAAGACAGAACACAACCAGTCTTACAAGTTTTAGAGAAATCCCCAGTAAGCATTTCCTGTAACACTTCACAATGACGAATGCAGTCATTAACAGCAGAAATTACTTTTTGTTTTCTGATAAAAAATAATACTTATTTCATCTCTGGGGAAAACATGCCGCGGCATTAATCACGCAGCCAAAGCCACGCGGTTAATGAGTAAGACGGATGTATAATACTACATTAATTAAGATTATGAAATTGATGAATAGATGACATATGTATGACATATCTGTCTTATTTAGCTGAGCACTGATTGCTCAATCACACCTTACACATGTTCACTGTGCAGTAATTCATTAGAGCAGCCTGTTGCACGATATAAAGACAAACTGTTTTTACAAGTCGCTTACCACCTCTGCTAAATGATTTCCTGGGTAAACCAAGCCTCGTCTGTACTGGCAGTTTAGGCTGCGAAAAAAGATAATTACTGTTTGAACTGGTTCATATTTAGTGCACACAAATTTCCCCAGAAGCTCTTCTTTAACATCTGGTTTTACTTTCATATAATGTAATGTAACCACACTTTGTAGTGATGTTCTATCTCAGACATTACTTAGAAATGCTAATTTTTTGAGAAGGACCTGTATATAGGACTGGGCACTTAGTTATAACAGTTAAGTCTTGGGCCTTGGAGTTATCAATGGAATGTCTACATAGCAGCAGTAGTATCAGTATGTGTAAATGTTTTGCTGAACATCCTACCCTCAACGAGGCTAACAATGCAGGATTGTGTCTTCTTGGAAGATATCAAAGACTGTGTGGGTGGATGCTGATATGTAATTAAACTTGTGCCCAGCCAGACAGCACATTGCAAAAATGGGGCAAAATGTGCTGAATTTGAGAGAATCCAAAACAAATTCTTGGATCATATGCTGTGGTAGGGGTTGCATGAGGGCGGAAAAATGCAATATGTGCGCTAGGATGAGAGACTATGCGGTTAAAGGTTAGAGACGGAGCCAGAGTGTGTATGTTCTTGTGCTGTTCACCAGAGAGAGATTGACTATATTATGGCTAAAACTCACAAGGGACCACATGCCAGGGGAACAATACACTATGCAAATGAAGTTACTCCATATGGTGAGAATCCACTCAGCTCACAGACTTGCGCGTGCCGAGAAACATGCCTACTTTGAAGAGCCAAGTACTCTCCCTCATGTTTATGCTAAATCTGCAAAGACTTGTAACAGCTATCTCTGTCTGTAACAGAAAAAAAGGGAAATGGATGAGAGGAAATCTGAATGAGAAGTGAGGACAAGAGATGGATAACGAGGAAAAAAGCAGGCGCTTAATAAGACGAAATAGGAGAAACCGGCCAAAACTGTCTTCTGCTGTCACTGATTAGCATTCAGTAGGAACTAGAGGAAACAGTTAGCCGTCTGGCCCTTATCAGAGCCGGCCTGAATCCCTCCCACACTGGGTCACAAAGCTGAAAGCTTAGAGTGTCTTTCTCCAATGTCTTCCAACTGCATATTTTCTGTTAATCCACCCACACTGGTTCATCCCAATGTAACAGGAAACATTATAAACTGCTGAAAAAAGATCCACCTTAAGACACGTTAAGAAAAGCAAAGGAGACCCAGAAGGCTGCAGGACAGGTTCATGCATCCAGCCAATGCTATGTTGTCTTGCCTTAACAACTGGACAGATGTATCCTCAGTGCTTTGGACAGCAACCCTGTGAGCTCCCAACGTGGCCCCAGGTGGAGTGATGGCGGGACAGAGGGATAAGGAAGAAATAGGAGAGATGGGAGAATATATAGAACTCCATAAAGGTCAAGCGTGATATGGCGCAGAGAACATGTACTAAAGATTTTCTGCTGTTACAGAAGGATTTCAGCAGCTCTGTCCATTTTTAGTGTGTAACCTGCCAGCTGCTGGCAGGAGCTTCAATCTCACAAACTTAAATCCTTGTAAAAAGTAAATAAAACCACATGTGAAGGTTGGAGGTAACACTGCTCTCCAGAGGCAAGGTTGGGAGATAAATCCTTCCCTAAACATTACCCCATTATGGTTTCACAGCAAAGAATGTTTGACTTGAATGTGCATGTGAATGTGTGTATGGTGCGTTTGCTAAAAAAAAAAAAAAAAAAGGTAAGCGGCGGTGGAATGATGATCCTGTCAGTTCCCCCAGGGTCACATCTGCCCTCATTGAGTGGGCCGTCCCTAAAGATCCCTGTCGGACATTCCTGGAGCATTCCGCCAGCATGCATCACCCTCTCCAAGACCCCTATGCAAAACCCCCATGCACCCCTGCAGTGTATTTTCCTCCTTCACTAAACACCTCCGAAGCTGGATCCAGCAATGTCCTGAATGTCTGCTGTGAGACTTGCCAGAGCCAGAGCACGATCCCTCCCTGCAGCACTGGGGTCATTGTTCATGCGTCTCTGTTCATTCCTCAACCATTGCTAAGGCCATACCTTCTCTCTTTTCTCCACCACTGCGGGGAGTTGCGGCTCTCTAATAGAGGCATCCACCATGTCCCACTAACTGCTGGAACAGCTGGAGCTGGAATGTGTGCGGAGTGCTGCCTGTTTTGTGTGTGTATGTGTGTAGAAGGGGTTTGTGATTGTGTGTGCACAGGCGAACATCTGTGCTGAGAAGAGCAATGGGAAATGATGTTGGAAGAGCTTAGCTAGAAATATCTGTCACACTCTGACATATTGACGCGTATGACTGCAGGCACACACGAACATGCACGTCAGAGGATGGCTGCGTTCAGCCTCGTCAACAGGACAGAGTCTGTTTTTTTAATCGCACAACATAATTCATCCATCTATTAATTGTCTTCGACTTCCCTGGTCGCCGACTATCTGCTCCTTGACACCCAGCCTATATAACTGACAAACAGTGCCCTTGTCACCGATCGTCCTGGGTTACCAGCTCATTTATCAGGGGCCATTCATCCCTTTAGGAGTGGTTTCTGCCTGACAAACCCCTAAAAGTTTTATAAGCTGAAGGTGGGCATGAACTTCCATATTTAGCCACTACTGTCACAGTCTAATTTAGCACCACAGGCAACTGCACGTGGCGAACTGTAGGGAGGGGTAGAATATGTTATACTGAATAGCAGTGCAGTGATATCTCCCCTTTACTGCTAAAACAATGCATCACCGCCAAACACTTTTCACTGAGACAGCAGCATCAAAGCAAGAATAATGGATCCTTGCAGAAACCTCAGCTCGATAGTTGGAGAAACAAAGCTCTCATTGTAATCTCAGGCTCTTTCCCTCCTCTTGTGCATTCATCCCCACGTTAATCCTTTTCATATTACTCTACTGTAGGACATTAGAAGAGGGGAATTAGAATTCTACAGTAGATTTCTAATCTGTTTCATTCCATTGTACTCTCATGTTCAATCAGCATTTGGCAGCAAAATAAAGAAAAGCAAGAAACCAGTAAAGACAGACATGACAGAACCTTGTTCGGGTGTTCACTGAAATCAAACCCTAGTTGAGTTTGTGATACATCCAATTTCAGACCATACCATATTATTTTTGGTTGATGCAAACAAACACCTGTTTCTACAGCTAGTAGTTTCACTTCAGATTCAAGCCTAGACGAATTTGTTGTTTTGAAGCTTTTGCTCGTATCACACAAGCAAGGCAATGGTCAAAATGAGTTAAGTCTTGAAATTGGGAAAATGTCCGTAAAGTACTTGGATGAAATAGAAATCTAGAGGGAAAAAAATAAAGTTCCAATCTTAATGTCTGACATGGTGACTGATAATTGTGCCAAAGAAAAAAAGGGTACAAAACACATTTAAGACAAATTACTGTGGCCAAGGACAAGGACTGTCAATGTAGAATATTTTCCAACTCAGGCTTCAAAAACAAAGCATTAGATTTCCTATTAAGTTCATAGAAGCTGTGCTGCAGGCTTTGAAATGTATCACTGATTATTGGTCACATATGTAGCTTTGATGAACAATTTTATTCGAACACACATTGACAGGCAGCAATCTTTCACTGATTGGACTGATTACATTTTTAACTCTCACACGTGATAACTGGAAGTCTATACTGTACCGTAGAATTCCTGACCACAGGGTTAAAAAGAACTGACCACAGATACAAAACTACAGAATGCTATTGACTCCAGCTCCACAGATCCATAGCCACCGGACCAGAGCTGGCCTGCCAGGGGAAAAAGGCCAGGCTGGAAAAATAGATGGGGGACTCTGATGTACAGTATCTTCTAAGCACCAGGGGGCTTCAGAGATCATAGTGATGATCATAATAGGTTTTGCAGAGTTTCCCAAACAGGAGTGTTTCGGCAAAGAGCGGCTCCAAATTCAGCTTAAAGGCAGGAATCGGAATTTTGTGTGTGTAAGCATGTCATGTAGCAAAGACTGAGATATTCAACACTGAAATCAAAAAGGTAGACATAATCTAAAAAAGACAGGACACTGCTATCTAAGTGAATGCAATACCCACCTCTCTATACACCGTTCGGTTGAATAGTCCAAAATAAATTGAAACCTTATCTCGTCTTAATGAAGAATATTAAAGTAGAAACAGTGAGGGGAAATTAAGAAATAGCCGTTTGAAGATTAATTTCGTCTAGATATTTTTGCTTCATTAGAGCACAGCTGAGAGTGTCAGCAAAGATCCAGGAGGTAATTGAGTGGAGCAACACGATTCAAATGTGATTCTGCTAACAGACATTTTCGGTGCATCTACATATGCAGATACAGAGTAGCTGGCTGTACTTGGCTTTTCACGAACCTGCAGTTACGTTGTGTTTCTGTATAATCTGCATATTCTGTCCGACCTGGAAAGTTTTCTTACGTACACGCTATTTTTTCCCGCTTGCGTTACTCTGCGTAACATCTCAAAGATGCATGGTGAAGAACTGGTAAGCCACGACGGCAACTCAGTTTCCGAAGAACTCAAGATGACTACAGTTGTCTGTAAAGATTCTCAGTCATCCAGGTGAAGTTGTCTGGAAGTTGAGTCACGGCAGCTGGACTGCAATTGGATCTGGTGCTGGTGCATACTTTGTCAGACTATATTTGCATAAAGCTGGGCCTTTCTTCTCCCTGTAGCATGACTTGGCACTTTCAGAATCTGTCAAGCTCTGCAGGGGGTTTACAGCTGCGAAGCCAGGTTTCATTTACAACAGCTGACGCTGATCCATCTTTTAGAATCTGTACGTGTGAATGGCCCATTTTTCTGAGAATTCAGGCTCATTTGTCTGTACTGGATGACCACATTACCAATCACCCCTGCAGGACACATTTCAAAAGCTCTGAGTTATTATGCAGCCCGAAGCTTTTGAGCTGTTGGTATCTATTATGTGATTATGAGGGTATTCGCGGTTCTCTGGGGGCATGGGAAGGTGTGGCTTTGAGGCAGCCATGTATCGCCCAAGGACTTCAGGTAAGAATTTGCCTTCCACACAGACTCTGCTGACAGGTAGATCCCCATTTTCCTAGGAGAAATACGTAAACAGGCCTTCAAGCTCAAGGGCAGTCTTCCCATTTGGTATAATTGTGGGAATTCATATTTTTATGGGGTGCTTGTGTATTAGACAGGCCTGGATTTATTTCCCATCCTTATATGTTGTAATTTAGCTTTAGTGTGTAAACAAATTCACAAATACAGGTTCACTGTTTGCATGCAGATGCAGCAAATACTAGTATTCAATGGTAAGACTGCAAGCTAGTGCTAAAACTGATTAAGTGCCATTACTCAGTGGATGCAGATTATAAAAAGTATGAATTTAGCATTAAACTGACAGCGCTGTCAGACTGATAGTGAAAAGAAATACCTCTGTAATGTGAGCATACGTCATCTTCAGTGGTTCAAAAACAACACCACATAAAATACAATATTTTTCCTTCTTAAGCAATGCACACCGTGTTTATCTCTCTCTCTCCAACACTCAACTTGTAACTTTAAGTAAACGGTTTAGTGGAAACCTACGAGATGAAGGGAAGCTCTCTGATTCACAGAAAAGTATCTGATGAAACAACCCTCGCATGTGTATTGAAAACGTCTTATGTCTCCATAAGTAAGACTTCAGACAAATGGATTCATCTCTTCCGACCTGCAGGGTACACTTCACTTATCTGAAGGATAATGCCTTGTTTTTAAGTTGAGCCAATCATCTATGCTCTACCGATTCTTTATACTCGCCCTGCTAGTATCTGGACAGACTGAGGATAAACAGAAAAATATGTGCATTCATTTCCCTACCTTGAGGGGAAACCATTAGCCGTCATTCACTTTCATATAGCACAAAAAACTGCTTCTACAGACATGTCTTGGCTGGATGGCCTGAGAGATGGAGTCTTAATTTGGTTTTCTGTGGGCTGCTCTGTTACTGTTATTTTTTTGTAGATGACTGCTGCATTATGTTGTTCTGTTCACCGTCAACTGACTGACACTTGGCACGAACATGACAGCGCTTTAACAACCCTCAAATCCTTGTTTTGATACTTGGGATGTATGTTAGCCATAACAGCAGTGGCTTCAAGCTAAGTTTGAAGAATAACTTATTGGTAAGACCTAAAAAGTGCGCTTCAGACTATTACTTAAAGGAAAATCTGCTCTTGTATTTTTAGTTTTGGAATTGGGTTGAAAGGATAACATTCAGGTCAGTGTTTTTTTTCCAACAGTGTTCAAATTTCCTACAGCTAAATATACCTAAACCACTTGAAACCTACACGCTCCAGAATGAGTGGAGATGAAATAAGGTGTGGTGAGATTCATTGCACACTGTCGGAAAATTTTTAATCCCAAAAAGGTCTCTTCGATACTGTGGCTCTTTCCGGCTCCCAGACACACACACACAAGCACAGAGTGAGTTGGGTCTGATCTGGTCTGATCCAGTCCAGCGCTAGCCCACCGTGCAGCGGAGGTCAAGGACACCCCACTGCACACTCCACCTGTTAGTGCATGTCGGCAGGGGAGGGATTATGGCATGGCATGGGAGACAGATTAAAGGGTGATTCAAACTGAGATCTGGAGTGACAATCTGCCAGGCAGTGGGGGATCCCCCACTTTTAGAGCACCGGTGGACGAAGTGATCAATGTCTCACACCCACACACACGCTCTGACATATACACAGATATGCACATACTCCAACATACACCTTCTACTTCATGTTGGATGTGTAATTCAATTTGAACTCTTCTTTTCAGCAAAGTCCAAGTCTGTTACCTCTCCAAACAACCCCAAGTCATGACAAAGAGAATCACTAACGCTGTAACGCTGATACGAACTCTACTTAGCTTTAATGCACAGTAGGTTGAAGGCACTGCAGCAAGTAATAAGCCTTGGGGCCCGGACGTGTTGTCTGGGCTCTGGGGATTTTGAACACATTGTGTGGGAGCTTACGTTGGGTAAAAAAAAAATATATTGCCACCTTTGGATTCACTTGTTAAAATGAACCTTCACATCATTTCAATTTGGTTTGACTGTCGCTGTGTTATTGCATATTACTCTGTTGCCGTCAAAACTTCTGTCAATGCCAGTTTTACTGTAATTCAAGTCTTGCTGCTCATCTAATTCTCTGAATTGAAACTCAGGAATATAAGAAGAAACATGTTATTTCGCTATCTGACGACTGAGCGCAGCAAAGAGTACAGTAGAGTGGTGGCTAACACTGCCGTAGAACAACTTATACTATAAGGTGATTTGGCATACAAATGCTGACAACAGTGGAAAATGTGCACTACACACGTTTATAATAAAGTTGTTGGTGTTGGAAACTCCATAGGTTAAACACACACACACACACGTAAGCATGCGTGATAGTGAGGGAGCAAATCCAGATGAGTTAATCATGCTCTCTGCCTGAGTGAGCATGCACAAATACAGCCACACACACTTACACACGTGTAGAGCCACGTGAAGACGCGGCGTCTGTTCTGTACACAAATGTAAACATGTCCTGTGCCCTTATCATTTAAGGAGTCTGGCTTACAACAGGTCCTCATATTCTCCCTCCGTCTTTTTCTCAGTTCCTTGTGCTTTCTCTCTGCTTCCCTCCCACTTTGTGCCACCATTCAGAAAAGCAAAATGTGAAAAACGTGCTTGCCTCCAAACACTGATTTAATTAGCTGATTTAATTAACTGATTACCAAACTTCTATCTCAATGCTACAAACGGCAGCCAGCATTATTAATCTTTACAGCAATACGCTGCTGCACTTCCAACTCGGTGCATAAATGTTGCACTGAAAGAAACAGGACAGCTGCCCTACTTGCAAACCACATGTATCTATACACTTCACATCAAACCACTCTAAAATTCAAATGAACCCTGCATTATATGTACCGAGTGAAACGTGTGCACGCCTGCACATAAACACTACATTAGTAGCAGAATGGGACACAAGCTTTTTTGTTCAGAAACTGTCCCAGCGGTGCCCGTAAGTGTCACTTTTCTTCTTGTGCTGCAAATAATTCTGTAACGTGTGTAACTAACTCAATGTGTCAAGGCGTGCGCGTGTGTGTGTGCTCCATTGTCGTCTTTCTCTAACAAAGCTGGGAGAGGGTCCCAGTTAAATTAGCAAGTTTCATTCCATCAATGTTCATCAATATTTCATAGACTTCTGAATATTTCATATACAGTGAACGTCTATGTGTAAGCACGTCTTTCCACGTGTGCGCGTGTGTGTGCGCACATGCATGTTTATGACTGTGTGTGTGCTGCGACATTAAGTATTAACTGAGCTGGGGGGCTCCGAGATGAACGTCCGGGTCCTTTACTATCCCAGCATGCTTCAGTGCTCTCCTGTCTCGCCTTTCCAGGATAGGAGCCTGGGGAGCTGTCAAGATGCACTGCACCGCTTTCTGTGAGTGTGTGTTAAGATGTGTGTTGAAGTGTGTATGTGTATTGTCTGAGAATGGGAGGCGACTTATGCAAAACCCAGATGAGTTAATAATGCTGTTTAAGAATCCCTCTTTAAACACACACACATTCTATGAAAGACAAGTGCATGTGTACACACACACACACACACACACACACACACAGGGAAACACAAACAAGAACACATGGGATGCTGTATCTTGCTCCCTCCCTGCATGATATGCTGTATTCTGTCCCCTCCTATTCCCCCGTCCTTTCCTTTTACGAGCACAGAGAAACAGAAATTAAAACAGCACAGTACGAGGAGAGTGATGAGGGAAAGGAAGGAATGTGTCTGCTTCGACAGAGCACTGACACAAAGCAGGTGTCAAGCAGTCAATCTTCCGACTCCCACCCGTCCCCCTTCAAACTATGCCACATTTCTGGCACTTTATATTTTTGTGTCCCCTTAGTTTCTCCTCATTCATTCTTCTCTTATAGGGGTCATCCTTTCTTTTTTCCTAGGGATTTACAGTAGGTAGAACAAGAGTTCTCCAATTATTATAAAATAATTAATTAAATATAATTTAAATAATTTAAATTAACTTAAAAAACAGGAGAATGGAAAGAACTTGAGAGAATATATCTGTAGAAGAGAGTCAATCACCTAGAAAGTCTTCTTGGCTCCCATCACCAACAGTTTTTTTTTCTTTTACCAACTCCACATGCCAAGAAAATTATATATCTGCTTGTCTGAGTTTGCTTGCCAGAGCACAGCTCGTAGTGTACTGGTGATGGAGGCTTGACTGTGTTGGCCTTCTGGTTAATTAAAAAGAAACTGAAGAAATAGAAAAAGAAAGATGACAGAGAAGAAAGAAGAAGAAGAGGAGGAAGTGGGTTTGATGCTTTCATGTCAACATCAGTGGACTGAAGAATAACACACCTTGATGGGGCCTAATGCACTGGAGACTAGGGGGGGACTCACACACACTGTATTCACACAGATGAATATACACAGACTTGGATGTGCAGAAGGAAGCAGGGCGCTGGGCTGGAAACACAGATTTTCAACAGATTGTAAAACTGAAGACCACTCAGGGGAGAGAAGGAGGAGGGGCAACAAGAGAGACATGAAAAAGAAGGAGAGAGAGACAGACGAGGGAGTGAGGTGGGGGCATAAGAAAGTAAATGAAGGATAAAAAGATGAACTGGAGAAAACAGACGGTTGGGAAGCAGAACCTTTCCACGCTACACTAGAATGCACCACACATACCCCTCCCACACACACACACACACACACACACACACACACACAGAGGGTCGTATAGGTGTTGTTTCTGGGCTGGGCTCTGCTGCAAACAAGAGATAAGGGACTGGAGGGAGAGGGTGGCAGGGAAAAAAAAGAGGAGGAAGGAATGGAGAGAATACAGAATGATGGGAAATTAAAGAATAGGTGTTTCAGAGAAGAGAGGGTTCACAGGAGACAGCTCAGGGAAAATAACATCCTGCAGGTGATGACACACATACTACACAATGTTCAGACCTATAAAGAAATCACACAAATACAAACTAGTCCCATGGGCTGCATGAATGGAGGGAAGGATAAGGCCAATCCCATTTGGGATAGTTGTCCCAACAGAGAGATATCACACACACACACACACACACACACACAGCAAATGAAGAACAAACACAGACACAAAGACCTTCAGACCTTCAAAGTTGAGTTAACATTTAACAAGTTTAGTAAATCAACACCACCACAGTAAATCAACACATATGGAGAGAGAGCGCGTGTGTGTGACCTGACACTGAATGAGTGCATGCGTGACTGAAAAACTGTACCAAATGAACAAGAGACAGTGTTTATGTGTGGAAAGCAATGAGGACGATGCAAGTTGTGTGATTAACAAACCTCTATGACCCAACTTTTGCTCCCACACACAAAACGGGTCGGATGAAACACAAAACAAACAGTCTTAAAAGAGACCATGTAAAGGTGGAAGACAGGGCGGCCATGAAAAAGAGGGAAAAGTCAAGGAAGGAAAACAATCTGTTGTATTGAAATGAGCATAGCCCGGCAACAGTGACACTGATTGAACATTATACATCGTTTACACAAATCCCTAAGCAATCACATCATCTAAGATCAATGGCTCAAAACACTGCATGTTGGCTCATTTAAGGGAATAAAGAAGAATTCATTTGACAGACTGACAAGTAGGGAAAACCTGAGAATTGAGATAGGAAGGACAGGAAGGTAGGAAGGAAGGCCAGTCAGAGGGACAAATTCAGAGGTGGGCCTATTTATTTGACAAAAGAAGTGACAGGCCAGCAAACATACAGGCAGACAGATGTATAAATTGGGGAGAGAGAGATGGACAAGCAGACACCCAGAAATGCTGGCTATGACAGACAGCATGCCAAAAGCAGTGAATTTGTGCAACCACAAGGAGAGGATGCCCTGACACCTCATTATAAACGAATGAGAGATGTGTGCTCAAAGAGGTTGACGCTCAGGGGAGAAACATAAAAACACATACACACATAGAAATCCCTTCCCTGGAGTAGACAACCAGATGGACAGGTAGAGCGGAGAAAAACTAAAAAAAAAAGCAGAGGAGCGATTCCCAGATTTGCTTTAGTCCTCCTCCAGGATCTTCTGCCGATGAGTGCCAAAGCATCAGAAATGAATCCACACACACACACACAAACAGGTAGATGGAGAAGTTGGAAAAAGAGGTGAGGACAGGGAGAAAGTGTGAAAAAAAAAAGCGAGGAAGAGGGAAGAGGGAGCAACCCTGTGCCAGTGTCTGAAATAAGCCTGATGGCAGCTCGTAGCTTCTGTCTGACGCAAAAGAGAAGGAGAGCAGGAGAGAGAGATGCGGAGATGTCAGGGCGAGCACGGATTAGACATGGAAAGACAGAGAAAGAGAGAAAGAAGCGCTGAGAAGGTGACACAGAGCGAGAGACGAAGAGGCTAAGACAGAATCTCCTTTTCCTTGAGCGTCACCTCTTATTCTATCCATAGCAGTCAGAAACAATATGTGAATGTGAGGATGTGCAGCAGTAAGTGAGCATGAATTGGACACTGTTTACCTTCGACTCCGAGTAAAATGAAGTTAAATGAATCCAAAGGAGATGTGGCAAAAGGCTAAAAGAAGTACAGTCATGGTCATATGAATTAATGTTGCTATCAAGACAAAACACACACTGGAATAAACGTGTTCTAACCTCAATTCAGTGACACTGGGATGCAGACAATGAAAAAGCTGCTCATTAAACTGGTTCCCATGATTTATCTGATTATTAAAAACTGGGTCTTGTTTTTGTCGTTGTCGTCATCATTTCTGTTGGTTACTGTTGGACTTCAGAAACACAACAACATATCTATAAGCCAGTCCAAGTAAGCCTACGTTTTCTTCTTCTTTTCTTTCTTTTGGTTAAGTGCTTGGTTTTTTCATGACTAAAACCCCCAAATTTGTCCTCACTGATCCCTGTTTCTTTGTAAGGACTTTTCCCTAAGAGCTAAACAAACATGACGCATCAGCAGTAGCTGCAGTTGTGGATCATTGTACCAACTGCCCCACTCCCTTTCCAAATTATCCTTGTTGAAATGTACAACAAGGGGGTTATCTCCCTATTTATGAAATCATATTCACTTGGTTTCTTTGTTTGTGCAGCTGAAATCCAAATAATCTTTTCAGAGGTGCTTTGAGATGCATTGAGCACGTCCCCTCAACAAAGGCCCCGGTGCCATTGTTTTAGTCCCAAGTGAAATTACACAGCCTAATTTTTTATATGGCCCAATAAACTGAAAGAAGGGAGAGAACATCAGATCGAGTTTACTGCTTCAACTAATTTCGCTGTTAAAATGACCTCAGCTAAGGAGAGTCACACAAAATAGCACTCTTTGTGTCGTGACTACTGGCCCAAGAAATACAGCAATCAGTGTAAAATTTTAAAAATAAATTCATGGAAAACTCACCAATAAAATCCTGATGTCAAATTTCCAGAAGAAAACAAGAAAGTAGGTTTTATATGGCAAAAAAACCCAAGTGAAACCCCTGGGTTATTTGCATGTTTACCAATGAAGCCAGACTCATCATATAAAGAAATGGCAATTCAACACCGCAGCACTTTGCGAATCACCTGAGGCTGTTTTTTTTTTATTAAAAGCTAATTTTTTCAGACAGCTTCCTACACAACTTAATTTGGTGCCGTGAAGAATCTTCTGGCCAATTAACAAAGATAATTTCTGGAGAAAAACCTCCAGGTAATTCAAACCGAGCAAATCCAAGCACTGCTGTCTCAAGACCGCACTTTCATTTATGTATTGTGTGTCATTTCTAAGCAGTTAAATTTAAATTCAAGTGTGAAAGCAGCTGTGTCAAAGTGCAATGTAACTCATGCCAGTTTTTACAATTCAGAGGAGAAAAATCTATCATGCATTCGTCAATACTGCTCAAGACTCTCACGCTGAGGATCTTTCCTGCCCTGAAATATTACAGACCTTTTTATTAATATGTGCAGTACATTTTAAATCACTGCCACACATGATATATGTTGGTTATTTTTGGCTGGTTTGTGATCCAAACCCGACCAAAGCCAACTGAATTCGTCGAGTAAGTGTTCGGGGTTTGCTTTCGAAATTTGCTGTCTTGAATAGAAGAGTTGGCAGAAGCAAAGGTAAAATAGAAGATAATAACCTATCAATATTTTATGAAAAAGCATATTTTGAAAACCATAATCAATATACAACCCACTTGGATATTGGCATTGATGGCTTGAAAATAAACTCTCTACAGAGTGCTTCATTGTCATGATAATGGAGTCGAAACGGATGAATCTGTTGATTTGAATGTTGTGTTTTTGTTGTAAAGAAAGTTGTGAAAGGCTTTGTAATCGACCCCTGTGTGTAATTGTGTGAAGCACTTCAGACAAGGCCCCAAAAGGCCAGAGCACCATGTCTGACCTTTTCACCCCAGTGAAAACACACACACACACACACACACACACACACACCAAAAGAGAAACCAAAAGGGCTGACCTCTTTGTGCTGATTAACATTCCTTTGGGGGAGGAGGGGAAGATGGAGACACTTTCCCTCACCTTCTTGTATTCCTCTGCTATCTTTCCACTCTTCCACCCTGTCTATCCAACACCTGACTCCATCTCTCCTTTCACTCGTGCCGGCCTTTCTGTTTTCAGACTTGAACAAGGTTATCCCTACCTTACAATTTCCTCCTCCATGGCACTTTTATTAAGCTCCTTCTCCGTTTTAAGATTAATGTGTCTGCGCATGTGTGTGCTTTGTGAGTGCTGTTCAGGCATGCCATAGCAGGCCTGTTACTCCGCTTGCTGGCTTATAAGAACCTGACTGACTCACCACATTGGATCAAGTGTGTGCATGTAATTCATAGAGTGATTTATATTGAAAAAATAATATACGAAAAACGTATTTCTATGCGAGTACAGTTACTTACACACATGTTCTCATTCTGGCAATCAGAATAACAAAAACAAAAAGGTGTTTCATTAACTATTCCACACCTGCTCTGCTTTATTAAGACCTGTGACTCACGTATGTCTCCACACCCGCTCTCTCAAGGCTTTTTGTGGTCGCTGGTGTGTGGTGGCATGTGGCGGTTTGTGTGTGTCTGTGAAGGTGAAGCCCTGCTCAGTAAAGACTGTGTCTGTGTGTGTGAAGATGATATTTGAAATCCAAACACTGGTTTGTGAATGTGCCAACTCTCTTGACAAATTATTTTATGGATTTTTAGTGGGTGCATTTTGTCTTTTTTCCTTTAATCGCTGAATAAAACAATGTTCTTTTTGGGCTTTTTAGATGCATTCAGGTATTTGATCAATTAATCAGAGTTTATGGCTGAAAATCGTAGTAAATAGCAACACATTTAAATATAGTGTAGTTTAACTCTACTTTCTACCAACAAACACATCCCTAACATAACTGCAGCCTAATTAACACTTGTCTGCCACCATGGGTTACCACACTTAATTGATCAGAATTGCACCCACCTATCTGATAAACCTGTAAATTAGGATTAGTGTTAACTACATTTTTGTTTCCTCACACATCATCCTTCTAGTCACCTAATTAGATAAAACTGAGGTAGAGTCCTTTCCAACTGTAATATCTAGATAAAGTGCATCTGCTCCTACAGGCTGATTAAGAATCTCACCAAGCAAAGTCGGTTATAGGAGCCCTGTGGAGTTTTTGACCACAGGGTGAAACATTGTTGAACGATTCACAGTGCTGAGTGGTTTCACTCCACTTAACTGAATTGCAGGTGGTGGCAGGAAACACAAGCACCAACACAATAACCCAGAAAAGGTAGAACAGACAAAAACTGAGAGCAAGTCTACATGTACCTAGAATAAAAAATATGAAAAAGCTTTGAATTATCTAGGTACTGCCTCTAATTCCTGATTACCGTATTTTTCGCCATATAAGACGCACCCAATTTTTAAGGAGGAAAATCTAGTAAAAAAAAGATTCTGAACCAAATACTGTAGGTCTGCAGGTCTGTATGTTTTTCCGGTTACGCCAGCTCAGTTTTATAATGTTATATAAACTGAACCACGTTGTCCTTTTTAAACATCTTTGTTGAATGCGCGTCAATTATAACAGTCCGTGTGAAACACAAACAAAAATTGCGGTTTAACGCGAGTTGTATGATGTAAACGAAGCCTCGATTCGTGACCAGCAGCACGACACAGGCAGAAAGCGAGCAGCAGGATCCGCCTCTCAGACACTCCGTGTGAGAACAGTGAGTAGACGGTTGCAGCCCATCTGGAGGTCCGGGCACGGGTGCAAATACGCCCGAGCCTGGACGGGCGTATTTGCGGTATATTTTTTCTTTAAGGTGTGTAGATGTCAATTGAAATTACCCTGATCATCTATGAGCATTTTTCCCCAGACAAAAAAGATAACTCTTAAGTCCTTTGTTGCCAAACCTCCTGTCCTGCTCTGGAGAACTTGTTGATTGCATGTCACAACTAAAAAGTTGCAATTTCCCAGTTTAAATTAGATTTAGCTTTTACTCATTTTAAACTGTGGTTTAAAGATGTTTGCTATGATAACCTAATAAAGCAAAACTTTGCTTAACTTCATTTGCTTGTTATTTCATGAAATAACATATCGCCCAGCCCTAGTGAAAGGCAACATACTTAGATGCCCAAACACAAGCAAGGTGAGTCATCAAAGAAACCTCTCTTTCATACAGAAAGTGAACAACAGAGCGTGACAGACTTTCAGTTATGACTTATTACTTGGGGGAGAAAAACAAATAAACAATGGAATAATGAAGAGCGAAAAGAGGAATGGAACAGAAGCCTGGCGCACCTATGTGCAAGTTAGGCAACCGTGTATAAGACCACAAAGCCACATGTCTGTATAAGCCGCTCGCACAAAGATGTGATGCACTAAAAAGCATGCATATCTGCGTGTGTGTGTGTGTGTGTGTTTGTGTGCAGTTGAGTGTAAGTCAGACTCCAGCTGAGAGGGGAAGCAATAGCAATTCCCACTGACCTGAAAACGAGCTTGCCAGCCACCTCAAAATATAGAGAAATGGTAAAAAAAAGAGGGAGAATGTCAGTGGGCACACGAATGAGATGAAAATCAGACGGAGAGATTGAGAAATAGAGGAGAGTGGCCACGGTGCAGGAAAGATGGGAAACAACACACAATTGTATACACATCAAGGTTCAACGAAGGATTACAGGAAGAAACAGTCCTCGACTCCTCTTTGTATCAGTGGTAAATAGACTGAGGGAAACACGAGATAGTACAGTAAGAAAGAGAAGGAGGGATCGCGTATGCAGCATCTGTGCTCACCCAACAGAACCAAAACAACAAAGAGTGTGTATGTGGGAGCGTATTTAAGTGCTGACACCCATACACAACACAAGTCAATACAGAACGTAGTGACTTGTGTGTAGATGTGTGGGAGTGTGTCCCTTTTTTGCTTTTGTGAATCCCCGAGGTTCCCCACGGATCAAGAGCGAATCCTCTTTCTCTCTTGTGCCCTCTTTTTATACACTTGTTCCCCCTCTTTTTTATACACTCACTCCTCGTCTCCTCCTTCTCTTTTAGCGCGGCACTGAATGGCCCTCTCTCTCTGATGAGTGACTGATGAATGAAGTAGCTCTTTGAAGTCAAGAGTCACGGCAAGGCTGGTCAAGCGTGAAGAGATGCCGGACAAAAGACGGCCCAGAGAGAAGAGGCAAAGGAAGGAAGAGAAAAAGGGGACGGGAGCGGGGTACATTCAACAAGGGAAAACGTCAAACAGCGAACAACCATAAAGTCAGCGCGGGACAGAGGCTGAATGTGTGTGGCAGAAAGAGAAAAGTGTGAGAGAGAGAGCGTGCTCTGCATTTTTGCATGAGTACCCTGGAGTATTTGCATTGTGGCGCTCACCATGCAGAAGGCCAGAATCACGCAGATGGGAAATAACCCAACTCATGGCGGAGTGACATATTTCTGGACCAGGCCCTGTGGACTACACAAGCTGCCTCGAGGTCTTTGGTTTTTTGTGTGTCTCAAATCTACTCTCTTTTATTGCTATGGAGCCACAGAAACAACAGATTGCATATGGAATAGGTTTCTTAAAGCAATACACTAACAGTGCTACACCACTTCAATTAGTTTCAATGGTTTTCTTGATCTTGTAGTTTTAAAATCGTTATTTTGGATTTCTGTTGCATTCTATAAATGATTGTCATTTAATCTTGTCCCTGTTATTTGTCTTTGATTAAATGTGCTAGCTACATGTTTTAACTATTTTCTTTGTTGAATCCCACTCTGTCACTGTCCTCTCAATAAGGAATAAGCGCTGTGCCTTTCATAGGAGTTCAGTGTACTTAAGGATTTGTTTTCAATCGACTTCCGTGGTTAAAGAAAGCTTAAAATAAACAAAAAGAAATCTCACAACGGAATCATCGCCGGGCATAAGTTGCTTCACAACGACACATTCACTTCTAAAAGCTTATCAGCGCTTTTTGTGACATTTGTTGGAAACCAACAATTTCTTTGCTTTCTAAGAATGACGGCAGCGACCATGTCTGTTTGCCAGAGAGAATATTACATTTAGATGGCAGCAGCGCGACAAGCAGCCATTCAGAAGGCTGGTTGATGGTCATTGTTTTGGCTTTATTTGTCCAGTATTTTTCCCATAATTAGAGAGGGAAATACTCCACCAAGACACAATTCGACAACAAGCAAAAACCAAAACCTAGTCAATGTGGTGGCTACTGCTTAGTCATTTATACATAAAAGACACATTTTATGAGTATTCTGGGTGAGTCACTGACAATTTTACTATGACGAACATCTGCAGATCAAACTGGGCAGTTGACTTTCTCTCATTGCCAGTTTACTACTACACAGAGAAAATGCTTTCTTTCTACTGACTTTTCTTGTTATAGACCAGTTTACTTGCCAAGTTATTCTCGGAGGCCACCGACCATAACAATCAGCTTTTACACCATTTAATTTCACTAAAGTTAAAACAACTCCTATATTTCAAGATATACTATGAGCAGGAATGGTTTTGTATGACAAACGTATGACTGCTCAACCAGCTTTTCAGTGGGACGGGGACCGGGAGCATCCACTGACGAACCTCCTACCTCACCTGCATGACTAAATATGAAATACATTTCAAAATAAATTTCCAGGTACAATCGACAAATTAACTGAAAATATCCACTTAGTTACTGATGAATGTGTGTATCAGCCTCGTCCTCGCATGTTAACTACTGTAACACTCAAGAGGTGTTTTAAAAGACAAATATGGACATAGTCTAGTCTCAGTGGGACTGGGTTTTCCCTTCCTATTAAACTCTAAACAGCCAATCTATATGCTTGTTAAGACAACCCAGGGCAAAATCTGAAATATTGATGCATTTCATCTTCACATGTACCACTCTTTTGAATATCACAATAGCCACGGTAGCTCCTGAGAGTGATGCAATAGATTTTCTAAGTTTTTTGACAGCCTAACTGAAAGTATAAGAAACGGGAGCAGACAGAGGTTTAGATTCTTTCTCAAAGACAATTTGACAGACAATACAAGGTTGATGGTAGACACATTACATATTGTAAGGGATTAGACTAGTGATTTATTCGAAGACTACTTCCTGAACTTCTCTTATTAGGTTTCACTGCATATGTTTTGAGGACTTGACTTGCAGAAGAGGTATGATAGACCCAAACTCAAGAATTCCCTTTGTAATTTGCCAATCACCTCAAGACCACAAGATCTTTATGGCTGTGAACACGAGGACAAAAACAGTTGCAGTTAGCAAAAAACCCTATCGTAAAGTCACCGAGAAAGAGGAAGAAAAAGATAAACAGAGAGAGAGAGAGATCTAAAATGTTGTGTTTGTCTCACATCAAATCAGATAAAAGCACTTCCTGACACATCACTTCCTCTCTCTGGAGAAGGCTGACACACACTGAGAAAGCGAAACGACAGGATGGTGGCAGGGAGGATGAAGAAGTGAAAGCTTTTTTGACAGAGCGAAAGTAAGGGGAGAGAAAGGGACTGAGGGAAGGCTGGGGAGTACTGAGAGAGAAAGGGTGATAGTCCTGGCCCAGATCTACGGGGCCATGCCAGGTGAAGAGGATGAGGAAGCAGAGTGGAGAAGAGACGCTAAGAATAGGATGACTGGATTAGCTTTGACACTGACTTTTACTCAACAGGGTGACACTATTTTGCTTAATTGTCCTTTAGTATCATCACAGGAGAGGCTTGTCCTACTTTTTATCTGTTAAGGGTGACTCCAACAATCCTGATTGTTTAGTTTTCCACGTGGGATGACTTATTACCTTGTGTTTGCCCAGCTCTGCTTACACAAGAGAGTGTGTGTGTGTGTGTACTGTGAAGGAATGATGTGTAGTTAGTGTGGTGGGAGATTTTCTAAATCAAGGTTTGAAAATCACAACAACTATTTGAATTAGTCTGTGTTGACATCATGTAATGAAATCTTAGTGTAAATAAACTTGGTAAAAATTTTGCCAGTTATTAAGACTTCAGCAGCAAATTTGGTCATGTGTAGTTAATTACCAGTAAGTCAATGAATTGGCCGAACAGCAAAACGAGAACTCGTGGCAGCTGTGTTTAATATGGTCTCTGCATGTTTCAGTCGGTACGGTTGATGCTTAAGAGCAGGCAAAGCTGCACCGCTATGAAGTGGAAGTGAAAACCACTTACCACAATTGTATATGTAGGGGAACAATCGTTTTTGCATGTTGCTTACATGCTTAAAGTATAAATGTGAGATCTGTGATGTTAGTATTTATGTGACATCGGAGCTTGAATCCAGATTACGCTATTCATCATGCATCAAAATTAGGAGATAATAGGAAATAACTACACCTCATTTGACAGTATCAATATTGCTCTTAAGCTATTTATATATAGTGTATATCTGTGTATTGTAAGAAACCCTAACATGTAGTCTGTGCTTAATAATAATAATAATAATAATAATAATAATAATAATAATAATAATGAATACTTTATTGATCCCCTTGGGGAAATTG
>JAUMHF010000014.1:5917103-5927833 GCA_032359275.1 Microctenopoma steveboyesi | reverse complement strand
CACACACACACACACACGTGCAGGTTGAAAAAGGAGCAACTCTGGTGATCTACAGCTCTGCCCTGGGGCGAAGCAGACAAGCCAAGTGCAGCTGAACGAGGAATCTGCTTTTTCCTTCACTCTTGTCTTTCCATGAATGGCATCAGCACTTTAGGTCCTCTGGCGGGAGCCTCATGTGCACAGATTCACACACATGCACAAAAACAAGACAGCAAAGTGCTGTGATGGACTGAAAACAAGAGAGGCATGATGAAAAAAAGATACAGACACAATGCTATCATTCATTCTCTTTTTGGGATTCGGTAAAAGTTAGCCTACTGCATTTATGTGTGTAGAGGAAAACAGTCCCAGTCAGTTACAACTCCTCCCCTTAATTCAAAGAGGCAGTACAGGATTTGCATTTTTCCCACAATTCAATTACCACGCTTGTCAGCCTCTCCTCTACGTTCACATGCTTCCTTTGGCCATCGCTCACCCGCACACATACAAACACACTCCCACAGACACACATCAACTTATCAATAGATTATTCATAAACGCACACATTCAGAAAATGGATGCATTTATTTTTTGTTTTCGAAAAAATGAGAATCTCTCGGGTCACATCCTGTCTGGACTCGTCACGTCCAACAACATGAAAAAGACAATGCCGTTAATGGATGCAGAGAGCACCCCCTTGGGATGCCTTTCTCTCTCATTCTCACTGTCCTTCTCCATCTCAGAAGATGTGAACGAGGAAAAAGAAGAAAGAGGAGTGTCATCAAAGACAGCCAGACTCCGGGTTGTTAAGTAGCAAGAGACCAGGAGACAGAGACGAGGCCAAACCCGATTTAGAAACCAGGAGCTAGGATCAGCCACAGACGCACTGACTTTGCCGTGGGGCCGGCTAATGACTTCAGCTCGCGTCTTGTCTGATTAATTGCCTGTAATCCCATTCTCATGGACTGCATACCATAGCATTCAGCAGCACCGCTCATTAACCACTACAGAAATGTCCACTAATCAGTCACTTTTTGCTTGCAAAGCTAATGCTAGGCTAGGCTAATCAAGAGGCAGTAATCCTGTTGGCGGGGCTGCTGCAGCGTAGCGGCCCTCATTACCAGCCATAGAAATGTCTGCTAATCATTCACCGCACGGGTATTTGTCCACAGGACTGCACAATCACTTGGGTGGTGGTGGCAGTGGGGGTTGACATTTGACAGTCGGCGGCAGAGGGTGGAAGCGACAGAGTGACACACAGAGTCACATAGGCCGTGTAATGATTAAGAAACACATCACTCATGCTTTTCCTTGCCGGTCTCTTTCCTCCCTGTGCCCTCTTATTGCGTCTACAGTTGTCCTGCTCTATGTCAGAGTTATTCGTGTTTTATCAATCAATGAAAAAACCCTTGCTGATCAATAATGGCTAATCAATAATGAGGGCTTGCAGGCAGAGCGAAGATAACCCTTCACAGCCCACCAATAGAGACAGTGTTCAGCGGTCAAGTTGGTCCCTGGCCTTGTCCGGTCTTTACAAAGCGCTGAGGTGAAACAGCCGGGACAAATCAATGGAGGCAACAGCTTTAACTCAACTTGACCATACTGGTTTGCATTCTGGACAGTTTCAGTTTAATGCTCTATTCCATGAACAAGAATCTACAGACTTCACTCACACACTTTTCAACACCAACAATTAGCCTAACACCACAACAAGGCCACTCTGCATTCATAAGCAACTACAGCAAAATAGTCATACGCTGCAAAACACCCACAGACCGCTAGTTTCAAGCTACTCCGTGTGTAGTTGTGTAGTGAGGGGCCTGACAGAGGTATCCACGGATGCTCTTGAGCTGAAATCTCTCAACTCTTGGATTGTTATGCATTATGGCAACATAAAGCTGAACCTTAGTTGAACTCCTGTAGTCGAGAGAAAGCAGTGATGCTGAGGGAGGCCTGTCAACAACACCACCTTAAGCTACCAAAGAAGAAAATGCACGGCGGACACATCTCATCCTTTTATGTGTGAGATCGCGTGAGGGTTGAACATTTCACTATATTGTGAAGTGCAGAGTTACTCGACTGACTGCTGTTGGAGGGATAATATATTGTTGTAGTTAAACCTGTAATTTGAGATAGATATCATTTTGGTTAATCATATACCAATGTAGAAATAATATCTATAGAGCTCCCAAAATAACCCAATACTGCATAGTGCCTTATAGACAACTGACTGACACAAAGCTGATTATCATAATAACCAATGTGAGTCAAGGTTTAACTGTAGAATCTCCTAATCTACTAAATGATTTGAATTCTATCATAACTAGCTCGATTGACCATCACCACTCATAAACCTAATTAGACTCTAATTTCTAGTAACAGAAGTAGAGTTGTCTTTTAATAACTTTCTGGCGTGATGTGGGAATGTTTCTTAGGAATACTGGAATGTGGTGCATTCGCAGGATGAGTGGACGTAACCGGCTTTGGAGTGCCTGGCCGCCAGCACTTAAACCCGGGTAATCTGACTGGATTAACACCGACCTGCCTGGCTACACATGAGCGCATGCATGCTCTCATATGGACACACACATTTGTACCAAATGCCAATCAGTCGAGGCTGCCTCTGCAGCTTCCTGGAGTTCATCTGGATTCTGGGTTTTGCTGGCTGGCTGGCTGATGGCACCATGCTGGGTTACCACATGCACACGCATCCGCTCTCTCACACACACACACACAGAACAACCTTAAAATGCAGCGATTTGTGCTGTGAATCTGAAACAGACCTATTGAAAGAAGAGTAATGCTCAGTGCTTGACAACCGTGCTAATTGACTAGCCCCCTCCCCAGCAATGAAACTAAACATTTTCACCCCCCCATCTTTTATGTGTTCAGTCATTCCCCGACAGCTTGCCTGTTGTGCCACACTCATTCCATCCTCTTCCTCATATTACTCTTCATCGCCTCCATCACCCCTTCTCCTTGCCCCCACCGTCCTCTACCCCCCTGCCTTCTCCTCCCCTTTCCCTCATACTCATACATGTAATCATTCATTAGAACCAAGGCAGTTGTCCATTAGGCAAAGCAGCCATTTTGGAAATTGCAGCAAATCTTCCATGAAAAGACATTTCCTCTAATGCAGTAGTCACGCTCAGAGGGAGAGGGAGAGAAAGATGCCAAAGGAGAGAAAGAAAGAAGAGGGGGCAGAAATGGAGAGAAGGGAAGAGGAGAGAGGGGTAAGTGAAGGAGAGAGATAGAGAGAGAGCCCCCGGCCATAAAGCCACCAAGCGGAAAGCAAGCCTGCTGTTTGATTAGAGAGTGACACCATCATGCAGGGAAGGAGAGAGGAAAGGACGGAAGGAGAGGGAGGGAAAAATGCTTTAGAGGCAAGCAGAGGGGATGAGCAGAAGGCGGGAGAGAAAGAAATGGAGAGAAAAAACAGAGAGTGATTTGAGAGAGGTCTGAGATAGAGAAAGTAAAATTAGCCCTATCACTTCGCTTACTAAGACGCTCTGTGACACACTAGGATTAAACACGCTCACACACAATCTTGAAGATACACACACACACGCACGGGACAGATGGTATCCCTCCTTCTGAAACGGTGGGTCTAATTTGAGTAAAGTGATAGGAACCTCCTTAACCAATTAGAAGCACCATATCTAAGGCCATGAAATCAGATCTGCATGTTTGTTTCATGCACTCAGTGTGTGTGTGTGTGTGTGTGTGTGTGTGTGTGTGTGTGTGTGTGTGTACTCCATGTGTGTCCCATGGGATCAGTGAAGAACATTGAAAGTGATATGAGAGGTGGGAAATGACAAATCCTCTCTGAGTGGTCCTCTGCTGAGTATGTGATTTCTTTTCTCCCACAATGCCACTGTTCATCTCGATCTCATCTCATCACCGATCAAAGACAGACCTGTCTCCCCTATTACCAACCATTCATCTCACTGCCGCGCTCTCTTTCTTAATGCGCCCCCCTCTAAAGCTGACGCATCTGTCACCAGACTGAACTGAGCCTAAACCATCACAGCATTTTTCTCCCACAGTTTATGAGGCACCGATTCTTTTAAAAGAACCCACAATATTCAATCCAATTTCCTCAAAATGTCACGCTCGTGAAATATTTTGAAGAAACAGTGCAATGCATAGCAATACGGGGCCCATCTGTAGGATCAATAACTCACAAAGCAAAACAATGCAAGAATGACAGGTTCCAAAAAAGAAATCTCTCAAATGTGAAACTCTCATATACAAGGTCACAAACATACAGAGTGGCTCATTGATGATTTTCTTAAGTAATGGTAACAGTTGCTGATGTCTTCGTGGTCTGTGCAGGTAAACTGATATATTTGCATTTCTGACGGCTTATCGGGCAAAACAAGTAAAGTGAACATGACAAAAATCTTCATCATTTACAGCTAAAGTTAATGTCAAGATGACCACTGCTGCAGCAGCTGTTCTTGACTCTTCTTTTCCCTGTCAGGGTTTTGGTCAGTCAGGAGGCGTATTTCTGCACTTTACTCCAGCTGATGGAAATGGTCCTAACGCACATTTGATTTTTGCAGCATCTGAGATGCTAGTGTAAAAATCCCTTGACAGCCGGATGAGAACACAGCTGCAGAGAGACATGCTGGATCTCAACCTCAGAGCTGCTGCTGCTGCTACGTCTGCCTGGTCGGGGATTCCTAAATTACCTTTTCTCTCATTTCTATTCTTCAACGTTAAGGATGCATCTCCAAACTCCTTTCTCCACAAAGTGGATAGGTATGTGGCGCTAGCCGTGTAAACCTGTCACACCTCTGTCTGGAGTTACAGACTGTTTATCTCCACCGCACTGACAATATGCACAGTTGATCTGAAAGCTATGCATACAACACCGTGCCAGGAAATCCCTCACCACCGTTCTGTAAACACAGATGATCTTTTTAACACTTTCTCTGGCCCCTTAACCACACTGCTACTGTAGGGTGAGAAAAGGAGGGACGGTGGTTCTTGTTTCTCTTCAAAGTTCATTGTTGCAGGGATTTTCTTTTCTCTGTGGAAGTGAAGCGCGTGTAATATGGGGCAGCACTGTTTTCTTCAGGGTGCTATTAAGCTTATAGTCCCTTGTTTCTCCTGTCAAGAATGATAGGATAGTTGATTATACCAGAGGCAGGAGATCCTCTCGGCTGCACTCACGCTCATGCATACATATCTAGACTCCTCCAACTTGCTGTGCCTTTCTGTCTCTTCTGTTCTTGTGGCTTCTTCAGAGGTGCACAAATACACACACCCACACATGCTTAAGCTTTGAAACAGTGCTCACAAAGTGATGAAAGGCAGTTTATCCTGCATCCACTGTGATATCTCGGCTCACTATGCAGAACTGCTGGACACGTTATCACCTCTGACCGGGGGAAGTTACGGGAGTCAGGACAGACGCCAGCAGCAAATACCAAAGCTAGTGTGTATGTGTATGTGTGTGTGTGTGTGTCCCAGCGGTAATAATCACCCGGATTAGAGTGGAGCCAGACCCCCGCAGGGTCCTCTGCTCCCCCCTAGCAGACCAAGCCCAACCCTGCCCAGCCTGCAGCTCTGATCCCCAGTTTGAACAGCCATGGGAAGCAGAGCAGCCGGCCTGACATCTCCACCACGTCTAGCTGCCAGACAGATAGGCACAGAGGCAGAAAACACTTCTTCTCACTTCTTTCTTTAAATTCCCACATGTGTCTAACCCCCCCCTCCTCCGCCCTATTGATCATCCAAAACTAAAATAAAACACTGAACGAGCTCGGGCGATACAAAGACACATAAGCCATTCAACAAGCATACCCTTTAACCACAAGGGTGCAGTGAAATGGAAGCTGATACAGCCGTCAATATGTCTGGGTGAGGGATGCAATATGTTGGCAACAACAATAGGGAGGAGCGGAAAAGCAATGGGCTATAACTTAATAAGAATGCGCATCATGTCTGGATGGCTCACAGACAATGTGAGGGATTATTACTTAGTGGAAATGTTGCCTGGATGTCTTACACTCCCCTACGTGAAATTAATTCAGCTGTATCTCCGTGTGTGAATCAGTGGGACGTCACCCTGGTACTGGCACCTATCAACAATTGCCAGATGAACTGCTGAGCACCTGTGGCATTTGTGACAGCACCGTGCTGAAGTGTCAATCAACATTTGTCTCTCAACGTGAATTATCAGCCGGATGCGCGCAAACCTTTCAATTCAAAAACAATGCCATTAATCCAGTCCTTCCTTGTAAATAGGAACACCGAGGAATTAAGATTACAAAAGGGACCAAACACTACCCATGAGTGTACTCTTCGTCCTCAGGGCGTGTGTGTGCAACATGCACCTTTTGTTTTGCTTCATCTCCTTTGGTATGAGGGAAAAAAATAACAGCACAGTGTGCTTGTAAAGTTTTCATATTTTGATTGCATTACGTCCATTATAGTTTCCAACTCTATTGTAAACATAAGACAAGAACTGGTGGGCTACAAACAAGAGTAAATAGGAAATATCTCTTATTACATAATTATACATCACTTAGATTCAAGAAGGTATTTAATTAGTTTGTGTTCATGTCACACAGGAGCCTGCTGTAAAAATGTCATTGTTACAGTGGTAGAAATATGTCAAATACTTTTAGCGATTCTAATCTAAATCTCGCACTTCGACAAAGCAGACCTCTGTTCACTTTTACCTCAGATTTTTCTGCTTGTTCTCCTTCTTGTTGAGGACCCCCGGCACACAGTTGGTGAGTTCCGTCCAGTCTGCGTGCAAGCCGCAGCTCCAGCCGGTGGAGAACCGAGAGAAGAGCCAGGTCTCCTTGCGGTTCGGCCGGTAGCAGGTACACTTCTTCTGCCCCGGTCTGCAGTCGCATGGGACTTCTAGACGGACATTCTGGACCAGGTGTCTGCCGAAGGTAGTACCCCCAGTCTTCTGGATGTGCAAAAACACGATCACGTCCTCCCCTTTGATTTGGAAATCAATCGTCCTTTCCAGGTCCCTGACGGGGAAGTAGTATTTCTTAACGTAGTGGGGGTCCGGAGTGGGGAAGATGTCCCCTTCGTCTTCCTCCGTAAAATACCCGTGCGGGGAACCGAAATTGATCACCCCTGGGGCCACGTACTGATACAAAATCAGCATGAAACACACGGATCCGACGACGATCAACAAGAATTTGCTGCTCCTCTCGACCATGTTCCTTCCCAGTGCGGTTCCTATAGTACGCTACCATTTCCCAGTCAACCCGACAACAGGGAGCGGGGAGCTCGGCTTCTTCATTCTCGCTTTCCCCCACCAAGAAGGACTCGCTTTCGGGGCTCAAGAGTGTCTCATTCCGCTTTGAGACGACCGAAGTTGGCTCATTGTTCACTGAGACCGCTCAACACCGTGAAAGACGCATTGTAACTCGCTTCAAGCTCCCCCCCGCAGCCGACCCTCCCCCGTTTACTTTACTTTGGTTTCCAGTCTACACAACACGGGCACACTGCATCACCATGGAGTTATGTACCCAGGATGCAGCGCGAAGCCTACCTTTTCAACCTCGCTCGCTCCCTCTCTCTCGCCCCGAAACCCGGGTGAAAGGGAGAGTCTCTTTAATTTATTGGTTCACTCCTGACGACTGCGTCGTCGACCAGTCGACGGAGAGAGAGAGAGAGAGAGACTCAAACAACGTCACCTAGATAATATGAAAGATACATTCATGTTTTCGTTTTTATAAAATCAATTCAAACTAATCAATATGAATATAAGTATAATATACATATTGAAATCGGTGCTAACTAACATTGTCTGAGTATTAGCCACATAAGGAAAACAGAGAAGGACGCAGTTTAGTCGAACATCATTGCTAACAGTAAGTATTAGCAAACATTCTGTTAAAAACTGGTTGATAGTTCTGTATTTGACAAAACAAAAACAAAGTCCAGTTGCCAAGACCTCCAGAGCAACCCCCAGAGAGGCTCAACTGAATAACTGAAAGTATTCACACAGCATTGTCTATATCATGTTTTTATCCACAGCTTATAATATTTTACCAATGGCTTCACCAAAAAACATCTGTGTCCAATGGTACACATGTATAGTCCAGTCTATTGTATTTTGAACTCGCATTCAGCATTAAACATATTGAGAAACTGGTGTAGTGCACATTAAAACAAAGTATTTATTTAGCATCAGATGCATTTACTGCTATTCTGAAATGATAAAACATCCTAAACCTGCTAAGAATTATTTGAGAAAGCCACATAGACGGACATTAAATGAGCAAGCAGTATCAGAAAAAAGAAAACACAACAGTTATCTTTAAACTACAGTGCAATGATGTGCACACAAGCAATTTTTGCAAAGTTCTGGACACGTACAGAACACCACACTGCCTTATTCACAAGAAAGTTTAAATGGAAGACAACCATGAGATCAACCGTTGCTGGTGGTTCGCGCTGCTTCTCGCGTTGTTGCCGCTGGTGGTCAGCACTGAGCTCTGCTACTCGCTCTCTCATTTAATGCAGTCGAAACAACTTGTCGGGCGTAATTATGCGAGTCCAAGGGGCGAATCTCTCTGTCGAACATGTTCTGACCAATCACAAATACGACTGAAGAGAGAGGCATATTCAGAGTGCTAGGTGTTTTTCACATAAGACTGGTTACAGCAAAAGCTGACAGTGGGCTTTTTCTACCAGTTCCCCATACTCACTGTTCAGATACTTCCAGGCCTAACTGTACAAAGGGGTTGTTAAGTCTGTTCCCATAGAGACACAGCTGTGCTCGATTTCCTACTGTCCCTGCTCTACACCCTGCTGATTACCTCAATCAGGTGTGTTCAGCCAATCAGAAGCTGTTAGTGCACAGATGGTTAGGAAGCAAGCAGGGCTGTGCCTCGCGAAGACCAGTGTGAGCCAGCAGTAGATCTGAAAGTATTCATATTAGTTGCATATGAACATATAGAACTGTAATTGGTCACACTATATGTTCCTGTTATGTGTAACCCATTCCATACATGTCAAAAACCAGTGTACACTCGCCACGCCTACACATAATTTGTCAGAAAATGGCAAATAAGGCTGCAAAATGCCAAACTTTCAAACAAATCTATATTCTGTTCTTTTTTAATCATTTTGATCATATTTAATTCCACACTCATTCTTCTGCCCCTCCCGCTCACACTCACCACATCTCATCTGAGCTTCCCACAGCCTTGTGAACACCAAAACCAGATTTTACAGTCATGTCACGTAAATTAACCACATTTGCTGAATATTAAAACTCCTGCTCGATTCAGTGTGGGGTTTGAATTGTTTGCACCTCGATGGCAAACTTTTTTTTTTCTACTGCCCGTCCTTTCTATTCCTGAGATTATCCCAGCATGACTGGAGCTGAGCGGGTGCAGGAGTGAGCTGGTCTCATTCTTGAATAATTCTGCCTGCTTATTTACATGTTCTTTACTTACACTAAAGCAGCATCCGCCTGTCAGACTGCTGTTAAACACACTCATGATTACGACTTCTGCCTCGCCCCTGGCATTACACAGCTGTATTAAATACTGAGGGATTTTTGTGAGAGTTTCTGTGTGTGTGTTTGTTTGTGTTTCCATGATAGCGGCAAAGCGACTGAGAATATTCACACCGCGTGTTTGTGAGTGGTAACTTGTACGTTCGTACAGTGTGTGTTTTCCTCCCACCATGTGCAGTGTCATTATGAGCAGCGTTACTTAAAGAAGATGGATGTCACGGAGTGTGTTGCCCTCTGGCTCGGGTATAGAGATATGACAGTCTGTTTATCATCAGAACCAGTTTATTGTTGCCTTTGCATAATGATCCTGTTTAGATGGATATTCTCATTCGGTTTCCAGAGGCTTTGAGCTGTGTATTATGTCCTATTTCAGTGTCCCACATGCACACATTGTGTCTCTTATTGTGCATTTCAGACACAAAATTATTATTAATGAGCTTCGTCGTATGGTAAAGTAGTAGCAGTCACCAGTTTAAGAGCAAGACACGCACACAATCAAATACAAATATTTACAAATGTATTACAATTGTCTGAGATCCCGATTAAATGTCTTTATATTAATAATTAAACAGGTGGTCACAGGTTTGTATCTTGGGTTGAAACAAAATAAACAAAGTTTTCCTCTTTATTTCAGCATGAACTTAATTTTGAGGAATCTCTTCGGTGTCCGCCCTGTGCACACACACACGTACACGCACATCATGCTCAGACATGCTCCGTCTGTTTGTGCTTTATTTTTCATTCAGCCAGCGGCCAGGACCAAATTCCACAGAGGGAAAAACACAAAACAGTGCAAGAGGGTATTAAAACACACGCACACACACAGTCAAAATCATTTTTCACAACTTCCATTTTTTGTGCATGCTGCAGAATATTTGTTTATTCTATATAAACAACCAGGCAAAAAATTAAGTCAGAAGAATTAGAAATCTGTTTTCATTATGAAGCTCTGAAATGAATTATTCTCTGAACCTTCAGAGTGTTTCAGACACAAATATTTTCTTTGGATGTGCCTACAGGGATGTGCACACTGTAGAAAGAAAACAAAACTGGGCGCCATGTATTTCCTACATTCCACAGTCTGTTAGCATTTGAGTGTGCGTTTGAGAGGGCGTGTGCGTTAATGCGTGATGTTAAGTTGGAGTTTGTGTACAGGTCCTTCTCAAAAGATTAGCATATTGTGATAAAGTTCATTATTTTCTGTAATTTACTGAAAAACATTAGACTGTCATATATTTTAGATTCA
>JAUMHF010000014.1:5901709-5916449 GCA_032359275.1 Microctenopoma steveboyesi | reverse complement strand
GTGGAGAGAGAGGGGAGTGGTCAAGGTGAGGGAGGAACAATGGACACATGAGGGCTGGAGGAGACATGACACTGACATTGACAACATGTAGCTTGCCAGGATTGGGAATTTAAATGCTCACCCTTGGGTTTAATGACTGCTCTATCATGTGACCACATTATGACGGAATGCTTTGTGTTTACAGTCAACATTTTTATACTATAAATAGAACTAAGTATTTGTAAGACCAGAGTTTGCATCTGAAGTCCCACGGGTAGCCGCGGACAACAAAATCACTTTGACTAAGTTTAGGAAAACACTGTTTGATTGGAACTTTTTAGTATTTATCAGTATTTACCAGTGAACGCTTTATTTTATGTCTGTGTCCACACTAGTGACTCTACAAGGCATTAGCGTATAGGTAGCTACTGATAGCATGGCTAAGTACCTTATATTTGCTGCTGGAGATGAGGTTACAGTTTGTTATTTTTCACGTTGAAGATTATTTTTAGGATTATTTTTTTATGCAGAAACCTTCCACCTCACTGAAGTTGTCAGTATGCTTCAAATGTTTTATGTCACCACACATCTTAAACCCAGGCCTATTGCACCTTCCTGACATTGGATATGTGGACACACATACAACTTCATCACAGTTACAAGAACTGTTTTTTTATCTTCCTTATTATAAATAACTAGGGTTTAATAAATCAAATACCTTCAAAGAGAGACTGGCTGAAATGTGCTTTGTGCATTATTGTAGATGTGCTTGAGGAGTCCAACAATACTCAAACATTCCTCTGTGAATGAATGTGCCTGTGTGTAATTTATGCACTTTTCTCTGCAGTGTTATTTTCTAGTGACAAGTTGACCTTTGGACTTTTTGCCAGAGGACATATGTCTTCTGTGGGTGTGTTGGTTTTAACAGTCCTGTCTTGCAGACATGAGGGACTAAAGTACAGAGAGAAGATGATGAGTTGTTAATTTATTTTAAATGCTGTCTAACCACGTCTGTGTTTTACTAAATGTGTATTAATATTTTGGGTTCATTATCTGATAGGTCACAAAAAGAACTCAAATATTTGTAAAGAAATATCAGTGTCAAAACTGTAATTGTAATTGAAATTTCTTTTCTCTTTACATAAATATTGCATTTTATACTTTATACATAATGCATTGTAAAAATGAACAGCCACAGCTCCTCTGTCTAACGTCAGCGCAGACGGATGAATCTCAGACATCATAGATTCCAATTTTTGATGAAGGAAATACTTTGTGATCAGTGGAGAATAATATCGCACTCAATATCAATTTCCTCTGTCAACATTTGCCTTGGGAAATTTAGCTGGTACAATGGAAGAGGACTCAAATAACCACAGCTCTTTGTTTGAGTGGAGTGCAATCTGATCTAGCCGCTGCTCCAGTTCTTGGAAGACAACGGATGCCTAATGGAAGCTACGTAACCTCACACTGTCTCACCTCGTTCCTCCTTACCCCCCTGCCTCATTTATTTCCGTCTTTTTTTTTCCGCCACTTTTTTCTCTCTCTCTCTCTGTATTTCTCATCTCAACATGTCCTTTCTTCCTTTTATTGTAAGCTGCATGGTATCAGGTTCTCACAGAGAGAGAAATCCACACTATCCTGTGTCACACCACTTATCTCCTTTGAAATAAATGGACAGTAATTAGTGGGCTGCTGGTGGATTTTACCTCACGTTTCCTCCTGTCATCTGTTTCAAATGTTTCATCTGAACCTTGTCCCCCCTCTGCCCTCTGGCTCAACCTCTGCCTCATGTTAATTACACATTATTGGCATGACTGCTTGGCAAATACAATATTGTTCCGAAGACAGCTGCAGCTACATCTGGCTTCAGGGTTTTCTGTGAGCTACGAGCAGAATTTACATGTAGGGAGGAATCATGAGACGAGCCTACCGAGGTATCTTCTCAGGACGTGGAAACAAATGTCTGTCTCTGCTGTAATCTAGAGTAAAGGTTTTAGCTGTCCCCAGAGTCACGTTAATGTAGCATGGAATTCAGTTAAGAGAATGGATTGTTCTTTGTTAATTTGTCTCCGGATGTCTTTAGAGGCTGGAGCAGAGCTCTCACGTCTGATATTTGACATATGGCTTCAGAGAAGCTTTGAGTCTTGATGGAAAATAAAAGAGTCTTAAAAAATGTTGATTTTGATTTGAGTGGCGGTAATAAGAGCGTCCTAAAATCACATGAGCACAGCATGTTTCTATTTTCAAACATTTGGAAGGAACTGGAATGCAATTTGAACCTATGAAGGTGGTGATTAAATATTCTCTTATCAACAAGTTTCAAGTGTCTGCGTGCTGATTTTCATTAAATAAATGGAAAACAAATGCGGTTTCATAAGTAGTACGTTATTATCATTCCAAAAAAGCTTCAATATAGTGGAGGCAGTGGCTGATATTAATCTATAGAGTACATAATGGGACAAGTATGAGATATATTAAGACAAGTATAATCTATAGTGATATAAACGTAGGTCAGTCATTCCTGAAAATGTGACGCGATGTCATCTCTGCCACACAGCAGCAGATGGTTATTAGCAGAAAACATACTGTATGTTTGTGAACAGATAAAACTGTTTCAGTGATGGATATTGAAAGATCAGAAAGTCAGAGCGCTCCAGCACTCCACCCCTCTCGCTCCCTCCTCCCCCTCTTCCCCTACAGCCTCTTCTGCCTACTAAGTATAAGCAGATTAAAGTTAATGATCTAAAGTGAATTAGATATTTAATCATCTTATCATCTTAGCACAGTCAGGTCATAACTCTTTGCTGATCTGAAATCCCGTCTGTTTGACAACGCACAGAAGAAGCACAGTAAGCTAAATTCAGAGGTTGGCTTGTTGTGGCCTCCATTAGGTTCCGCAAAATCAATTTGGAGATTGGGAAACTTAACTCACTCTGTGAATTTTTTCAGCTTTGGTATGTTCCAAAGACTATGTGATTTAGGCCAAACAGCACTGAGATATAAGTGAACTCCAAAGATGAGAAATAACCTGAAAAATGCTTCCTCTGATATAATTTATTTGCTCCTTTTTAAACTACTCTCTTCATTGTCCCCTCTGCTCTTCTCGTCAACCCCCCTTTGCACTCTCTCACCGTCTCACTGATTGAGGTGTGAGCACTTGGTTTCCCCTCACACACACATGCACACATTCTCCTGTTCTCAGTTTTCCCTTGTTGATTTTCTACCTCTTCTCTCTGGGTTTAAGGTGCCATCTTTAATTGTCTCTCGATTTAAATTTCCTTTGCTTATTTCCTGTGTCGATAAAGCTGAATTTATTACCATTCGAGGCAGTCGGTACATTTAAACAGTACATTGTGGTTTTATTCTCGTGTTTTGCTTCTTTGTTTCTGTGTGTGAGCTTCTATATTTCTTCTCTGTATCCCTGTGTGTCGTCTTATATTTTCATAAAAAAGCTCCATGCTGGAGATCTCGAAAGCTCTGTGCAGAAAAACCGGAAGGCTGTCATGTCTCCAACACTCAGCTGTGACTCATATTACCAATTCACCATGACCGTCTGTCTCGGGCTACTCAAAGTTCACAGCCAGACAGATCTGATGGAGTTTATGTGGTGACAGAGAGAAGTGAGAGGAAAGACATGAAGAGGCAGTTACAGAAGGCTGTGGAAGTAAGATGGAAGAAAAAAGGCTCTATTTTTTCAAAGAGATAATGGCTACTGGTCCAGTAATGCAGTAGGGCCCTAGGTTTTCAGTGAAAAACACTCGGATTTAACAGCATCTGAGACCTCCCATGTTGCCTCATGACTGCGAAAGATCACCAAGCTGGCAAACATCAAAAGGACTGTGGGCTTGTCTGCCAAACACTGAAACAGTGTATGAGTCTGCGAGTGTGCACCCACAGCTGAGTCTGCACCTCTCACAGTTAGGCACATTGTCAACTGAGTTTTAGACACACACATATGCATATGAAAAAAAATAAACTCCACTCTCATGGAGGCATATTTGCAGACATTTGCACACATCCGTGTACAGTGGAGCGAATTTGTCTGAATGTCACATTACTGAAACAACCAGTCAGATGAAGGCGAAAAAGGGAGGAATAAGGAGTTGTTTTTAAGAAAGGGAGGATAGCTACAGGAGCAAACTTAAAATTTCAACATGTATGTTTGTGTCTCTGCAGTATCTGTCAGTGGTAAACCTCCCTGTGGTTCAGTCTTCACCTTATATCCATTCCCACTCCACAGGAGATAAGTGGGTTTTAGAAGAAATTAATGATATTACTATGTCCGTGATTATTTTTATTAAGTTTATTTATGATATAGTGAAAATTAAAGATGTTTGTTAGCCTGGGTGTTTTGTGTCTACAGTTTATGCAATCACCATATTATGTGTCCTAGTGCATAAAAACAGCAAGTAGCTACACTTTTTATAATGAAAATAAAAAGCAAATCACCCAAACTGTGTTTCCCCTGTAGCTAAACTAAATGAGCTTCTTTACTGCCGTGGGGTAAACTTCATTTAGACTGGATTAGTCTTCTATTTACTCTGGTATAGGTTGGAAAACAGACTAAAGTTCAGGGGCCTCATTCATGTAATGAGTGTTTCCACATGTTTTTTTTCCATATTTTCCTAAGGGAGTTACATCATGCTTTTATATATTCTCAGTCAGTAACTTCAGTGCAGTGATGATGGGAGTCCACAATAAACAAAGCCGATGTTCGAACTGTGAGTTAGATGTATGTAGAAGAAACCACAAAAAACAAAATCTTGTGTCTCTGCTCTGTTGACTTTCTTTCTTGAGACTTTCCAGAGGCCTCCAGACACTTTTCTGGATCATATCCAAACATTCCCAACAGTCCTATGTACAAATGTTGTTAGTCTGTGTTTAGCCTTTGGTTCACATGCAAACAAAGTTCATGGTTCAGAGTAGATGAACACCACGCTGCCTGACCCACCAGCAGGCTTCTACAAGCTGGGAACACAGAACAGAATGTGCTGGAGGTGAGGATGGCCTGAAAGAAACTACAGCAAACTGTTTCAGCTAGAAGTTGAAAAGAGGTATTACGCGATGGCTCATTTTACAAAATACAGGCAGCGGTTATCCAAAACTATTTCAGTAGAGCCCCAGAAATATAATGTGAACCAGAAATTATGCATGACATGGTAACGTTCACTGGTAAGAAGAAGATTACAAAGCGGTTGCAACCAAACTGCAAATATACTGCAAAACGTTATAATTCATTGAACTAAACTAAACATTTATTATATTTTCATGGCCGGTTGTTTTACACCTGAATAGGAAGCAATCCATGTACTTTAAACAAAGCCTGTGCTGTTGATGATTTCCTTGTTATTCAAAGAGTTCGTGATATAAAATTTCTCTCTGTTTTTGACACTACTCAACAGCAAACCCCAAAAATAATTGAGACCATTACAACACACCAGACTAAATCCACTCATCTGTTTCAGTTGTTTGGGAAATGCATGTCCCTCTGCCGTGGGCAGAACGCCACACCTGGCAGCTGACAGATTTTAAATCAAACCCCTTCGTTTATCTTCTTCACACACGTGTAGTTTTCGTTGCAGCAACTGCACCAGTGAAAATATAACGGAGCCCTCATAGTTCTGTTTTTACAGTAAGAAAACGAGTAAAACATTCAGCATTCACAGTCACACTGCTGCTGTGCTTCAGATGTGAATCATTTCTGCCTCCATGTTGAGGTTCATCCTTCCATTACCATGAGTTCAGTCAGAGAGTTAATTAGCATTGATGGATGTCCCTTTGTCAACATGAAGCATGGTAGTAATCAGATGACAGTTGAACACTGATCGACCAGACACAGAACAAGCAGATGAGGAATATAAATCTCACACAAGCTGAACCAGTTATTGGCAGATTCGAAGCGTTTCAGAGACAACCGTAACTCGCGATAGTGTGATGAGGCGGCTGCCTTTCTTTTGTCTGAACATTCGGGATGATGGTGCAGTGAGATGATGAGAAGACAGGCTCTGCAGTGGGAGAGTTAGTCATCTGTGCTTTTATACATTATAAAGTTTTACTTTCCAAACACAAAAAACTTGAATGTTATTGTTGCATTCATGTAATATTGGAATAATCTGCAGCCTTACCATTTTTGGAAAATCCCACTACCACTGCTAAATAACTTTAACATAACAATAATTATTATTACATATTGTCTCCTATAGGAGTCAGTGAACCAAATGATCATTTAACCGAGGGTGATACAGACATTATCTTGTCTTTGTCAGAGCTGAAGACAGCGCTGTCACAGTACTGCCTGGGACCTGGAGAAACTGTGACTTTGTAACTTCTATACATTGTTTGTATGCTTTCAATAGCAATTATGAATTGGTGATGGTGACTGATTTGTTTTCTGTTTCATTTTTACTGAACGTGATGTAAAAGTGAAATCTATGATTGCAGTGAAATAACATCCATCTCTCCATTACATGCTTTTCCTGTTGGGTTTGACAGGATGTTGTCCAGTGAAATAATAGTTTATAATATAAGAAGTTCTGTATATGAAGCTTGAAACATTCAATACAGTCTCACAGCTAAATAACATTTTATTTGACTTTGATAGCAATATATATTTGGTGATTCAGTTGCAAAGTGTGTGTTAGCAAATGTATAAATTGTTCATTGTTTTCCTTTTCACAGCGTGATCTTTAGTTCACCATGTCTGTGACTTGTTTCCATTACTGTTAAATTTATGACCTTTATGTCTCTGTTTGCCTCGCTACGAGTATGTGTTCCTTCTTTCTTTCTCTCTCTCTCTCTTTCCTTCCTTCCTTCCTTCCCTCGCCCAGTGTCTGTGCTCTATGGATGAGTAGTTACATCATTAGTATGCCATTAGCTCTGATCATTGATCCCTCCTGCAGATCTCCCCCCTCCTTTCGGTTCGCTGACACGGAATTCTGAGGAGATCCGTGAACTTTATCACCTTCAGCGTTCCGGTTTCCTCCTCAGAATTCCCTCTGGATCAGCACTTTCCTCCCCTCAAGACCTTTTCTAATTATCCTGTTCCTGCCTTTCAATAAATAATTACAATAAAGGTCATCAATCAAAACGGAAACATTGATAACTGAAAAGAAAGTCCAATATCCCCTTGGCACAGCGGTCCTACCGTCATAAATACTATGACAGACTGTGTGAGTTAGTCTGTGTGCATCCTGGTGTGTGTGTGAGTTTGTAGCAGCAAATAATTTTCACATAAATCATGTGCTATGAGATAGATGAGAGGGACCAGTAAACGCACTGCACACGCAAACTGCTGTGATTAAGCTTTGTCTGCTTGTGTGTGCATGTGTGTCTTCAGGCATGTGTGTGTGTGTGTTTGTGTGTGGTTTTCAGATGAGAAGTAAACAAAATATGATCAAACACTACAGTATGACCGAGAATTAGGCTCAGGCTAAGCCCACACACATTGCAGTCTGATTAGCGCACACACATGCACAGACACACACACACACATATACACACACACACACACCTGCATATGCTAATGTGAGCTGTAGGGTAGCCTCTTTGGTGCCAGTGATTGGTTGCTATCTGTCTTGCCTGGAGGAGCGGCGCGAGGCAGGCAGGGCCTCCCACCAGGCTGAGCCCAGAGAGGAGCTCTGATAACGGGGAAAAAATGTGAGCCAGCCTCCGTGTCAGCCTGGAGAAACCACAGCCTTAGGCCTCCTCTGAACTGAAGCTGCAGCCTAAATGGGTTTCTGTGCCTGGCAGCTCAGTGGAGGACAACACTGTTACACGGGGTTTATTGCACACATTAACAACCTCACATCCTTATGCAACAAACACAAACTAATCTGTACTTGCTCTCACTCATGCGTTCACCTGGTCTGCCACTTAAAGAGGGAAATTAGAAAATCAGAGACTAACATCATCTCTTAAAAGAGTAAACAGCCTTGCGAGCTGTGTGTGAACATGGGAGCCCAAATGCATTCATTATCCTGTTGCTTATGGAGGCATTGTGCTCTGCATGTCAACACTCCGCCACCCCCGTACACTTATCATAAAGCCAAGCCAATCACGCGTGTACACACACACACACACACACACACACACACACGGGCGTGCGTGGCTGTGCTACATAAATGAGGAAATTACTTCCACTGGACTTTAAAATATTCTCATCTCTTTTCTATTGCCTTACCTCACATCTCTTTCCCTTCTCTATCCATCTTCTTCATCTAATTGGTCCAAATACATGCCGGCGGTGCCACAAACAGTACTAAATTGGTTTTCATCAAAACACAATTCCACCTGAATTCGACCTGAAAATGTGCTGAACACACAAAGATAAAGTGGTTAGGCCTTTAGAGGTGTCAGAGCTGAGGGATGATGGTTAGGAACACACAGATTTGCTGAAATGGAGATTTCTTTTGGATAGTGTTTGGTAGAAAAACAGGTTTCTATTAGGAAAAAGGTAATGGGTAGAGCCAGGCATATCTGTCTACTGACAGTGAGAGAGAGAGAGCTTCCCAGCCATCGCTGAAGAGACAGAGCGTGAAACAGTTTGCTAGGCATGTCTAAAGATAGAGAGAAGAGCTGAGAGGGACGGGAAGAGAAGGTTGGAAGTGGGTGGTTAACCAGCCGATAACACTGCATTCCAAACAGGTGAAAAATGCGTCACAGAGCAGATCCTCGTCCAAGCTGACGATGACTTCTTATCATCAGCTGCTGATGCGCGCTGTAGATGTTGTAGACACCATAAAGTGTGACCACTTCACCTGGTGGCTCCTGATGACATCCATGTTGATGACTTAATACTGCAGAGTTTTATTTATTTGTGTCTGATGTTATTTTTATTCTTGTATCATGCAGCAGTAACACGCCACAGATTGACAGAAACAAACTTCAGAATTCAGCACAATAATAATATTTGTACTAACGAAACATACAGCTTACCTTTGGTAATAAAAGTCACTACGATGATTGATGCTGATAAATATGTGCGAAACACGCCTCTTTTTGAGTTTCCTCTGTTTGAATGTTCCCTGTGGAGTCCTCGCTGTAAAAAAAGCTTCATATCTCAAATCACATCACCGCACGTTAAATTCTGAATGTTTAACAAACACATGGCACGCGTTTCCTACTTTTTTAAGGCAGAGTCTGCCTCAGATGTTTTGGATCTTCCATTATTGGCACCTCACTACTGTTGCTACAAACAGCAGCTGCAATGCTTCACTGCAGACAGAAATATGTGCACACGAGTCTTCAGGAATGTGCAGGTAAAACACAAGAAACAAACACGGGTTATTTCCATTGTAAGATTAATATTAGATATTAGTCATAATATTGATATCATTTCCAATTATTGTTAAACTGATTAGTCGATCAAAGTATGGCCTTATTGTCAGGAAATTAACTGTGAACAAAATTGTTCACTGTTTGAATTATTCATAACTCTCAAATCTCATGTTGTGTTTCAAGGATTTTATATTTATTTTTAGTCTGCTTTTGTCTGTTTAAGAAAAATTGTGAATTTAATAGCTTTGGGATTGTGATAGCAAGGTCACTCAAAATACAAGAGTGAAACAAAATGTGGAAATATTCTGTCACAAATAAAGAACTGTAAATGATTTGCCTCAAGAGAACTACTACTAATGAACAACCTTTATCTATATATGTTTATACTACTGATATATACAGCGATATAGTGGGAGATCCAATTCATTTACCAATTCACACATGAACCCGTTTTTATTTGAAACTGCTTTTTTTTGAATGAGGATCCAGGTGTGTTTACATCACACCTCCATTACTTTCGGGACTTGTTACGAGCACTTTATTCCAATCCGTGCTGCTGATGCCCATCATTACCAGACATCCAGGCTGCATTGACTTCTCTTTACCTTTCCTTCCTCTGCAGTGATAGGCGGCAAGGCAGAGGGAAGAGAGGGTGGCTGTGCAGGTAACTGCCACTCAGCAACATTAATGGTTTGTGTGTGCCTGCATGTGTTTGTGTGAGTGTGGCAGTCTCATTAAACAAGGTCTATGCGCACTTAGTGTTTACAGACGATTATACTCACACATCAACACTGATTAGAATAGAGAGATAATTGCTCCAAACAAGATGGTAGAAGTGTCTCTCTTAGCCACACATTTGTTCTCTCTCTCTTTCACACACAAATAGACACACTTTCTTTCTTTTGTCTTTCTTCTTTTTCTTTCTTTCTCATAATATTTCTTAATGCCCCTCTCTTCCAGTCCCACACCTCTTCAACCCTGCCCTCATACCCCCTTTCCTGTCTTCCTCCCACCTTCCTAATCCGAAGGTAATGACTAACACCTGCCATCCAAGCTGTAAAAGACAATTAATCAGACATTGCAGCAAATGTCACTACATCTACATGTGAGCGTGCACACAGATGCACACTGAGCAGGTGTTCTTTGTGGAAATAACTCAATATCTGTGATGTGAAATCCATCCTTTAAATATGACTGAGTCTCAGCCTGCAGCTCGCCTTAGCATCTAAATTCACTGTATTATAAACTTGTGATTTACTTTCCCATAATGCACTCTGTCAGCATGACCTTGGCAAAGTGACTCTGTCCGCTGCCCTGTAAAAAAGGCAGTAATACTGGCCCTCTCTCTCACACACACACAAAGGTCTAACCCAAAGAGTGAGCAAAGCAGCAAGAGAGGAAGGAAGAAAGTGACACAGTAAAACCTCAACACAACAATGTCTTTGCAAACATTTTTGATACTAGAAAGTTGGTGATGTTGAGACAGAATACAAAGCTATAAGTGATAATGCTGGGATCACTTATTGTGGAACGGACGGTAAAGTTCCAGTGTTTATGGCAAAATCAAAGTATGTCATAGTACATGGCAAGCAAATTGCTTTAAAAGCACAATCAAAGCTACCATCCAGGAATATAATTAGAAAGAAGTGAAATAATAGGGCGGCATGGTGGTGTGATGGTTAGCGCTGTTGCCTCTAAAGACAGCGTCACTGGCCCGGTACATGGAGCGACGAAGGAACTTAATGCAAGTTCAATGGGGAAAAAAAAGAATAAATTAGATAAGATTTCTGAGTGCTTGCTGTGGTTCTGTGGTGCAGTTGTTCAGGTAAAGGTTTGATTAAAACTTTAAATAGAATCAAACCTTTATCATCCCACGAATGACAAATTTCAGTGTCACAGAGCAAATTAACTCCTAATAACAGAAGGAACATAGGAGAAATAGTGCTTTTTTTTTGGTAATAACTCAAAAATGCATAAAAAACAAGTCATTTATGAACACTGAATAAAAATAGCTTACCAACACACAAACCAATTGCTAAATCAGGATAAAATGTAAAGCTCTGAGCGTTGCCATATGGAGAGTCATTGGGGAGCCGTAAGAACTCTCTCTTCTAAGTAAGCCGAGTCAAATGGCCAGAAGCTTTCCCATCACTAGCATCTAGAAACATGAGATTTGGAGTAGTCTCCTTTACCCCTGAAATTCTTAGCAGGACGAGTGCTTAACATAATAGATGGATGGATGGTTACAATGCAAAATTATTTATATACTGTTCATTATCACATTATACCTAATAATCAGCATTTAACCACCTTTAAAAACAAACTTTGTTGGCACTAGTGCCCTTGATGTGATTTTATATTTTTACCCAAAAATAAGGAAAACAATTCACTGATTAATTATTCACTAATATTTTAGAGCAATAAAAGAGGTTTTTGTCTTTAACAGCTCTGCTTCCAGGGGTGCTTCCTTTGCTCAGGCCCAACATGGTGTCCTTCTAGCCAGCAGCAATACCAACCAGCAGTGGCACCCGCAGCACTGGCAAACAGTGATTAACAACAGACAAAAACAGTTAAACAAACTCAAAGTCAACAAAACTATTTTGCAGCAGTTGCACCAAGCAAATTATCTATTTTTACTCCAGGTGATTATTACTATTAAGTCACTTTTGAAAAATAATTGTTATAGGTTATTATGTGAAGCTGTCAGTGTTCCAGTGGATGTTTATTATAGAGATCAGTGGGTGGGAGAGTCATGCTTAAGTGCTCTACATTCAGAGGTGTTTTTCAAACTTTCAAACACTCTATTTAACCTTATAACAACTGAAGCATTGCCGTTTAGCAATCATCTCTTTACTCCCTCTGGCATTGTCTTCTTTTATAGTAAAAGCTAATGAGTAAGATGACTCAAAAACATGTTGTACTATAGATCACAGGCTCCTCACTCTTCAAAAAACGGCACTGATGCAGATTTCACATGGAGACCTTACTAAGGACTGCGGCGGGCTGCTTGGGTTTTCTCCGACATAATTTTGATGTTGGTTTGTTGAGGGTGACAACAACATTGAAGGGATTAAAACCACGTCATCGCCTGGGCAGCGGGCTGTTTGATGTGCCTGCACTGCAGACCATGTGGGTTATAATCACCCATTATGACTCCAAACACGTTATACACCAAAATGACAGGAATAATCTCAGCAAAACATCCACACAAAACACAACTCAAGCACCAAGTAATTATGTTTATAAAATGTGCTAAACAACCTAGGTGTTACTCTATTTTTCACATCTTCAAGCAAACCACACAAACAGAGCCTCAGACAAGCAAAAAAAACATCAAAACATCATAAAATATGTCTTACCTTTGACCAGTTTTGTTGAGTTCTGAGGCTGTTTTTATCAGAAACAGCAGTGGAAATGGCAAGACCTTTCACAGAAAGGTAGTTTGGAAATAAATCTGTGTTACTCTGTGTGCAGCTCACACAGCTAGCAGCAGACAATCATTCACACCTGTGTGTGATTAGATGTCTGTGCCCCCCCCCCTATTGCTACATAACAACTGTCCTTTTCTCCCCCCCCCACCTCTTTCAAATGATGTGAAAAAGCAGTTTATGCATGATATTATCAGTGCTTTTAGGCCACTGGATGAATATGTAGAGCTTTGGGTGTATTCTTAAAATGAGTTATAAAATGTTCTATTTGGATGGAATACATAAGTAACCATAGTGATATTTCATTGAAATATAATTAGTTTTCCAGTCTGGTACCTGAGAAAGGTCAGATGGCACATGTGGTGCCAAAATGTGCTCAAATGGCACACCTGGGAGTCCCGTCTGGGCAAATCTGTTTACACACAGTTACTCATCAGGTATGACTTTAATAATACGTGGATAAATTGGGCTAGTATCGTATGATTCAGAGCATTTATTTCATTATAAATAGTATATTTTTTCCAGGTGGAAATGGAAATTCTAATTTTCTACTGTGTTCCAGGTGCATTTACTACATAACTTTTACCCATACATACATACATGTATACATTCTGACACTTTTGTAGTAATCTCACATGCTCTAGTTTTATATTAAGGGGTTATGATCACTCACAGAGCTTCTGTAGTTCTAACAATATACTTATATTTATTGATGTCAGTTTGGACAGTGGGCGGTAGAAAGTGCAGCAGGCTCCTGCCTTTTACTAATACACATCTAATAAAGAAACAATACTTCAATACTAACTTATTTGTTTTAAAAGTTGGTGAGACTTAAAAGAAAGGAGTCAGATTTAGGCTTCTCTCAGCTATTTTTATTCACCATTTTATGCCATTCTGCCATCTTTAGCTTTTTTTCTGTCTTGAATCCCTCTTTTCTTCTTTGTAGCTTTCTCCATTTCTCTCTTTCTTTTCTTTGCCTCTATGTTTCTTTGAATATTTTATGTGTTTCTCCCTCACTTGTGTTTTGATTAATATTGATTTAGCTGTAATACTTGGGCTATGGGGACCCCACATTTCAATAACTTCTAATTAAACGCACACACACTCTCACACAAACACACAAGCTTCAATAAATCTAATTGCAAGTTCTACTCAAAAGGTGCATCTTGCCCCACAAATTACAACAGCAATCTGACATTGTCGATAAACACTGGTGCCATTCTGCCTGGTTAAATTGTTGTGAAAGAAAAGATGCAAATAAATTCTGTGATACATTTTCTTTGATGCCCCCCCTCTTTTAAATGCAGTTATTTCTATCCTTCTTTCTTTCCGTACCTCCTCTTCACATCATCCCATCCCTCTCTCTCTCTCAGCCCAACCATCTCTCCACTTTGTTTCAGCCGTTGGTTCACTATCAATCACTGCAAAATCTAATTTGTCAAACCTCAATCTAGCAGGGCCCTTCACCCCGTGCTGGTGTCTGTTTGTCTGGAGCCCCACAAATGAGATGTGTGATAAGGCAACAGAAGGAGTTCTGCCGGGAATAAAAACAGACTTTTGCACTTTGAAGTCGGAGCAGATCAAAAACAACAGAGGGCTCTTTGTGGTACAAAGGGAACGTTTCTCTCCTTCATCCATCTTCCCTGGTTCCTGTACCTTTTCTTCACAACCAGTCTGTCACACTGTGAACTGTCACATTTCACATACAGGCCCGCAACCTGCCTCACCTACCCGCAGTATGTACCTACCACAGGGAAGAGATCTAACTCTGTGTGTGTGTGTGTGTGTGTGTGTTTGAGTCTATATGTGTGCATCCCTTGAGAGTTTTTGGCAGGCAGTGCAATTTGCGCAGTCTCAACATTGGTACAGTAAATTCTGTTTGTCTATTTGTCTTCTCGTTTTTGGGTCAGATTGTATGCTTTTAGTTTTGCCTTGAAGGCAATCCACTTCCCCAATAATGTAGCACGCTGAGGCTCTTTTATTATGATCAAGTCTGAAAAGCTATTGACACTGTCAGTGCTGATGTTTGGGACATACTTTACATCCTACATCCC
>JAUMHF010000014.1:5873592-5899644 GCA_032359275.1 Microctenopoma steveboyesi | reverse complement strand
ATGTCACTGCAGTGAGTGCTGACTAAGGCCGAAGGCAACAGGTTTGAAATAAGAAAAGATATAAGTGAATTTACTAGACTATAGCTCATACTTCATTCTGCTGATGACTGGCAGCTCTTCAGTGCCTGAACTGCCAGCGGTTGCATTGCATTGTGGCTGAAGTAGGCGTTAGGTCTTGACAAGAAAGAGGGCTATCTTCTGTTGCATCAGTTTTAATACACCTTTAGGAAAAAGTGTCCATCACAGTGAAGCATTAACCAACAGAATCTGGACTCTGGTTAGCCTGTAATTCAGGGTTGTGGTGTGTTCAGCATGCGATTTACACTGCGTACTCAAACAGTTTTAGTCTGATGTGTCTGCAGTGTTGATTTCATTTCACACATTCAAACCTGCAATTAGGAATCTCGGAGACCCCCACGGATCAGTGTTTCTCCCTTTCCTTTAACGTCGACAAAGTTTGCAATTACTTTGCATAGTGGAGTGGAGCAGAAAACAACTGTGTGCTTCATTCTCCACTAGAATCAAGACTCTTGCCTGGTTGTTAATCACACTGAGACTATTTGCATAAAGTGAAATAATTCTAAATATTTTTTTCCTGTACTGTAGCTGGATGCTTTCTGAGTCTGTTTATTCTTATTCACGACGACTAGCAGCTTTTAGTATCCAGATCTTTGAACCTGGATGTGCGACAGAGTCCATGCTGTGCACTTCCAACTTTATAATTTTTCCATCTCAATTAATTAAAAAATCTAAGTTAGATTCATATTACATTATATTAAAAACAATGTACTACACATACAACATAGTACTGCAATTATTAATAACAAACACAAGTAAATCCAACAATCAGACATTAAATACAAATGGACACACACATGTTTGTAGAGAGTATCATTGTCACACATCAGCATTAATTCAAATCTGTACACACCGTCTGCATATCGTTTTAGGAGCCCTGTGCCACTTCAAACGCACACACACACTCGCACACACACGCGCGCTCGCGCACTCCAGTCCAACACCAAAAGTAATTTGTCATGTTCATGATAAATTATACCCTCTCCAGTTCATAGCCTACAGAGGTTGGAGGGAAAAGAGAGAGGGAGAGAGAGAGAGAGAGAGAGACAGTTGTTTACAGCTGTCATTTGTATTTGGTGCTTAAAGCAAACAAATGAAACATGACAAAATATGGTAAGATGATGAGGTGTTTGCGTGTCGCATGGTTACTTCTTTATGATATTTGAAGCAGTAGGTGGTTGACTGTGGGTCATATACGGGGTGGGTAGACTTGACAATTGAATTTGTCCTTGCAGTTTTTAAAGTGAATCAAACCTTGAATAAAAAATGCCAACAATCACATTCCAGTTGAAACGATCGGTCCAACCTTATTATATAACACGCACGTCTTAATTCCTGCAGTGGTTTCAAGCTAGTCGTGGTTTTATTTTCTCATGTATAGATATATACAGTATCTCTCAAATTCTCCATCTGTAGGCATAGTCAGCGTCAAACCACAAGCAACAAAAAACGTTTATTAGTTAGGTTTTGTCTGACCAACAATGTTTTGGATAGTTTTTTGTTTCTTTTTTCTTAAAGGGAAGGAAGAACTCCGAAAATGGGATATATTAATAATTAAACACAAACTATTTGTATGGCTGCCTGTGTTTTAGCAAAAAAAGCCTCATTAAAAAACATCTGCCTCTACAGGAGCACTGGAATCTCCACAATGAGCTCCCTGTACAATCAGTGTGACTGAAACACTGCTTACCAGTCATATCACCATCTTTAAAAAACTACACATGTACGATGAAACCAGAAAATGTATTAAACATTATTTTTGGTGGTGTGGAGTGAAGGAATAGGGCAAATCTTAGTCTTATACATGTTTTAATGGAGGCTGAATGCCCACAGGACCAGCATGAAGCATGAATAGAGACAGTCTGGGGAGAACTCATCTGTTCCTGGGCTCTTTGCTGTTCCAACACTCATAATGCCTCCGTCTCCTGGGTGGTATTGCTCCTGTAACAGCCTGCAACTATGCAGCACTGAAAAACAACCTTGCTAATTCTCACACACAGTATGGGGGGGGGGGCAATGAACAATACAGGAGGAGAGCAGGGATACCCTGTGCTATTATTTCCAAGTCCAACAGACCTCTTTTGTATTCAGGTAAGATGGCTTAACCAGGAAAAGGCGGATAACTCCTTGACACAAGGTCACACATTATATGCCATTAAATAGCACATACAGTACAGGTCTGAGTAGGTCACACACACACACATTCACATGTACACATGGAAGTTGACAGGTCAACAGAATTATGTAAACCACTTCATTTCATCTTCATAATCACCCGAGGGCTTTGTGCAGTCAGGGTCAGTGACACGATTATCCCATTATGTTAGATAAAGTAAAGGAGATGGAGAGAGGCAGCGGAACAGGAGAGATAGGCACGGAGGAGAAAGAGAATATTAAAAAGGGCTGAGACATGCAGGAGCATCTCCAGGTAGAGTAAAAAGCAGGAAATACGATGGAGTCCTCTGTGGCTACTCAGAAATCCTACCTCAGGTACAGGTGTGTGTGTGTGTGTGTGTGTGTGTGTGTGAGAGAGAGAGAGATTGCATATGTTTTGTGATGATGAAGGTGCGTCTGAGGAAAAAGGTAGCAAGAGGAAGATGGGATGAGTCATGTGAAGTGACAGCGAGAGAGGGAGATTTCAGAGAGAACTTTGAGTGTATATCTCATATATTTTCATCGGGCCTCAGGGAAAGCTGTGACTGGTTCTCTACTTCACTGTCAACCATGGCAGACTGCACTGATTGGCTTTATTCACAGCTCAGTGTGTGTGTGTGTGTGTGTGTGTGTGTGTGTGTGCACCTATTCACTGGTGTCACATATGGAGACATTCAAATGCATTTCTCAATTAACAGCAGTACTTACAGTGAGGGTGATCATATCATGACTGCTGTAATGTCAGTGCAGCCATAAGGATGATTAAAGTATATTACATAACTGTGATATTGTTTGACATACACGATGCTGTATGATGAGAGATATCATTTTCAACGATGCAAAAAGCCATAACCCTATTTTACAGATAGTAAATTTTATTCCATATTTTCATTTGTTGTAAGATTATTGTGTTTTTGTTCAAGCTCTTATTTTTAATCACGTGGTTCCAATGTTGAACTAATATATTTGATATTTTCCCATAAAATGGCGTCCTGGAGTCCCGGCTTAAATTTAGCAACGCAAATTAGTAGTGTGTGTGGACTTTGTAGTAGCCCAGGATGCTCTAAATAGCGTAAAGTGCAGCAAAAATAATGATGTTAAAGGACTGTGAACAGTGAATTGTGTATGAAATCACCTAATATCTCTCAGAAAACAGCAGAGAATAAGCTGTTAGTTGTAGGTGCAGGTCTGGTGAATCTTTAGATTACAACGTTTGATTTGTGAGAGGAGTAGTCTGCCCAGCGTTTACAGCTGACCTTAAAGGTATGATGATGATTTCTCCTCTGGTCCTGTTGAACCTGAGGATGTTTTTTTAAGTGTTTGCATGTTTTGGTGAAGGACAGAAGGGAAAATTACTTTTACCACTACAAAAATAGAGTCAAGTGTCAGGGACTTAACTTGAATGTATTAATTTTACATCTCATATATTTCTTTTCACATTTTCACTTGAAACTGAAACAGAAGAATAAATCAGCACTTATGAATCACTGCATTTGGTGGGAGCTTAGTAGGAATACATTTTAACAGGATATGGAGGAAGGGGAGCTCACATTCAAAATTTAATACGTCAGCACCACATTTATTTGAACACCTACTGATCTGAACGAAAATAATAAACTCACTGGAGTTTTTTCCCTAATTTTTTTTAACAGTTTAATGCCACCAGAACCCCCCCCCCCCCCCCCGAATACTCTGCTGCATGGCTACAATCCAAAACAACAGCCTCCTTCACTGTACCCTTGATGCTACGACTCTAATGGTGCTTTTCGATGACAAAGACAGTCAAACTGTCAATTCTCCTCACTGGCTCTCTGATCGTGAGCTCTAACGTGGGTGGTTGCTCAAGGGCAGCAGGTAAAAGAGTAGGGTATCAGTATCCTTGGTTTTGGAATGCAGCCCACTGTGTAGCATGCATGTCCGACACATGCTGCAGTGCATTGTAATCAGCCCAGTCATCACTCAGCTGAGCCCTGTGCTCTGCGCTTGCAGCATCAATTCAATCAAACAAGCTTTTCTGAATCGCTATACCTCTGGAGGAAAGCCCTGAGCATAGGAAACATGTCAGTCTAATGTCTGACACACACTCTATCTGACTGATCAAACAGCCACAGAGATAACAACTGAGCGGGGGCCTCAGCATGTGTGTGAGTGAGTGGAGCAAGATTTCCGAATACTTGACTGGAACAGGAGCTTGTGTTTAAGAAATGTAGTCATTGATTGATTATAACGAGGACTACTTAAATTCACATGATGGGGGGAGATAGAGGACGAGGAATAGACAGCAGATCAACTGAGGAGTGGGTAGAAAAGAATGACTTACAGAATCGAGAGGAAGATGGGATTCTGCACATGAAATGTCTAAAATCAAATCAAGCAAATCAAGTTGGAGGTTGGAAATTAAAAAAAGAATCTGATGGATGGAGCAGGAAGAGCAAATGAGAACAAGAGGTGCAGAGTACAGAAGGAGGAGGAATAAGGCAGAGGATGAGAGGAGATGGGGAAAGAGATAAAAAAAAAGTGTTTTTGCAAAAAAAAAAAAAATCCCAGGCCATCTGGTGAGATGGAATTACATTAGCTATGCACATACAGCCCTCATGCTCCTGTCTCATCAACACATAGAACAGACTGAGATGGCTTATGTGCATGTGTGTGAATGTGTCTGTACGTGTGCACGTTAACTGAGGCTTTGCCCTTGAATGTTTACCAAAATCCGAAACCTCTGGCCTATGTTGAACCTTGATTAGCATGAAAACCCTTATCTGGACAAGCATTAACTGCACAGTGAAGCATGTGGGGTGACTATGCCCATAAATGCCTGTTCAAACTCTCTAAAGAGGAAAATAGAGACTTTAAGAGGACTTAAGGCGAACTTAAGGTCCGCCACTATTACCTCACACAAGGTTCTCCCACATTCCCATTTACTTAGCATTTCACGCATGAACAATCCAGAACAAGTAAAAGAGCAATATTTCCACCAGAGGCCCAGCAAGATTAGCGAAGGGGGTTTGGCACTGTCCCCCTGAGGACTCCCAGGGTTCTCTTAGGAACGCAGAACTAAAGTAATCAGACACAAGACACATCTTTCTTATCTCCAGCCCACTCTTAACAAGCACATAATTGCTAATATCTTTGCTGAGCTGGAGAATGAATACCCTGGAGACTGGCTATGTATATACAACCTGATAGAGAGATGAGGACGAGTTGCTATAGGAACAAGGAAGCCTTAATGTGGCAATGCAGGGGGCAGGAGGGGAGGAGAACCGCACACGAGAGAAGGCGAGCAGGTTGGAGGACTTGAAGAACTACAGTAGGCTACTTAGAGTGTGTGTGTTTCCCTGTAACATTGTCCTGTTTTATTGTTCAGCAACGGCGAATCACAGTGGAGGCAATAAAGGCGTCTTTGAAAGTGATCAATGGACAAGACAACACAAGGTCAAAGTGAAAACAAATGTTCGTAATTTACACTAAATCTTTTAAACGAAATAAAAAGGAAAATTAAATAATTGTTGGCACAGTAGGAGTTTTTAAACCAGCAAGATAATATATTGAATGAAGACCAACTATGTGTATGGGTATAAAACTCTACTCTAATGTTAAACTCTACTGTGTCTGGGAAAGTCTGTGAGGTAGTAAATTTTGTGCTGTAGTGTAGCTCAGTCAAAGGAAAACTACCACTCAGTGGAGGCATAAAAGAACATTTCCAAGGCACAGAGTCTCCCCTGGAGTGCTGTAAGGTCAGCAGTAGACATTTTGGTTAGTTTTGCCAGAAAGCATGCCAGACACTCAGACGCAGAGGCCAAATCAAGCCTCTTGGCCATTACTCTAAATGCTACTTCAGTTAGAGATGTTTCAGTTGAGAAACTCACCATTTATAGAAAAACAATATACTGTTAAATTTGGTGGAAAAGACTTTGGTCTCAGAGGAAGCTTTTAAAAAGTCTGAGCAGCAACACAGATACTCCTGGGAACATTAGTCCCATCTAATAAACACATAAACAAACACAGCATTTTATGAAACTGTGTTCAGCGTATCAGCGGGGTTATAGTGTGACAATACTAGCCACACTTGCACCTTTGTGAATATGCTTATATTAAAATAGATTTACATTTACATATAATTTAAAATGTGAAGTTCCCACATCCCACGCACTCACCTAGAGAACTGGCCCACACACATAAACATACTTTCATAAGAGGAAAAAAATCAAAAACTAATGCAATTACACATCATCGAAAATGTGAAATGGCAAAATGAACATTAAAGTCATGTTAGTAAAGAGTTACTTAAGACTTTTGCACAGTGCTGTATGTTAACTGTTCCATTTAGAGTTCTCAAAATCCCTCTCACCAAATCACAGCTGAAACCATGTTTGCTCAGGTCCATTCAGATGCAGAAGGGCATTTGACGTAATAGACATATTGGCACAGAGGGCAAAGTTTGGACCTGAGACGGAGCCATACTCGGGTCTGGGATCTTCAGCACCGAAATCACACAAAACAGTAGTGTTGTTAATTGATTTACTGTCACTTCTGAAAAGCACAAACAAAAACATCTGTTTTCCAAGACTGTTTGAAACATACATCACCAACACAACTTCACCTCTGGTCCCATCATGAACCCTGCTGGTGGTGGCTGCAGCATGCTGTGCAGATGCCTTTAAGCAAAAAAATTGAATAAAATAAAAAGAAATCATGGTGGGAAAACCTACTGCTGTCTGCAAGAGGACTGTGACCTGGCAGTATTTTATTCCTGCAAGACATTAACCCCAATCGTAAACTTGTCCTAAAATTTATACCTACACAGGAATCACTTAAAAACCAGAGCGCTAACTTCCTGAAGGCTTGAAAACCAACACTTTTCATGCCACTGAATGTAATGACTAAATATTAACTATTAACTAATGAGGTGTTTTATATTTGATACTTAATCCAATTATTTTATTATTATTTCTATTAGCTTAAGAGTCCTTTTTTAATTTAATGGGTTTAATAGCTTAAACACATCTACTCTGATTCTGTATTGTAAAACGGTAAAACAAGAATAAGTCCACGGGGAGTGTAAGTTGCAGTTCAACAACAGTGTTGGGATAGAGTGATAGACAGGCGGTAATTAGGGGGCAGAAATAGAAACAAAGTGAGTGGGAGAAAAGCAGAGAAAGTGCGGCAAAGACAGACACCTAAACTTTGCAAAAAAAAGGGGCTTTGAAAACACATATTCCTATTATTCTACTGTTATGAATGTAGGGTATACTGCACATGAAAAGGTATTTTCTTATTTGTTGTCATTTGTTGACAACACATCAATAAGGAATTTATTGAATTGAAAGTCACTATTATTCTTATGGTGCATTACTGGATTACCGCTAGCTATCTGTACTGTATCAGCTTTTGTGCTGCAACATGAGAAAAACCAAGGCCATAACTTCTGTGTGTGAGAGATCACATTATGTTGGCCAAGCTCTAATCATTATTTGATGCCAGAGGCCTTTCATTCCGCCTCCCCCTCTGTGTTTTTATCTGTCTCTCTCTCTCTGTCTAGCTCTTTCTCATCGCTTGTGTGCGTGTTTGTCTAGCTCGGGCTCTTTATCTCTCATTTTCCTCCTCTCTATCTGTCTGTAATGGTATTTCAACAGGACAGATAGCCACAGGAATCCAATAGGCAGCCCGTCTAATTGAGTCTTTAATAGGTTGTCTGATATCTGCATGCTGCTAGTTCACACTGAGAGAGACATAGAGACAGAGACACACTTCAAACAACACACCGCTGCCAGCTGGAGTCGCCTGGAAAGGTCACTCCACATGACTGGACCAACATTAACATGTTGTTTGTTAATTATACACACTAAAAGGGATCTTTTTTTATCATCTAAAGGAAATGAAGTTTCTGCTCTGTTAAAAAAAAACTTCCCCTTTCTTACAAGATTTGCAGACAGATCATAAAACCTGCTCATTAGAGATGTACTCAGCAGTTTTGGTGGAGCCATTTAAGTTTTACTCCCGGGTGATTTTTGTGACATGATCAAAGTTGGAAAAGATGTATTAAATAATGTACATGGATTATAACTGCTTAATCTCAAAATGAAACCTTTATCTAAAAAAGAAAAAAGACAAACACTTGCTGATATTAAAGAGTACTCTTTAAGTAAATAAAATTAGTTCTTAAAAATAAGTGGACCTATGGTGACTGGGCATCAATCCTAGAGTTTGCACACTTAAGATATCAGGATTTGGCTCAAAGGAGTATAATTAGGCACAGTAATTTGTGGCAGTATAAATTGTGAGACACTGCACTGTGGGGCTGATATCAGGGTATAGATGCTATACTCACTATTTACTACATTTTGGAAACTTTTGAGTGTACAGCTAGTGCACAATGCACTTTAATTAATATTATAAAATAATACTCAAGTGACTTTGCCTTCAAAATGATATTGAGCAAAACAAGTACAAGTGAGGTATAAAGCCTATAGTTACAGTGAGACACACATGGTGCCATAAGAAAAAATGTTTCAGTTTTGTGAGAAGTGAGGGAAGGGAAGAATAGATCAGCTGAGTAAGTCCTATTTTTGAATATTGTGAGTGAGCCCTGTGAAAACGATGATGGATGGATGATGAGTGCCTGCAAAATGGGTTTTCTTTCTGATGAGTCTAGCATATTAAGGAAGGTGGAGTCTCACCTCTCACAGTCAACTTAGGACCTTCACAATCAGCCAAGTCAGTGAAGACCACCACAGCCAGACAAAACGCCCTTAGTTGATGCTTATGCTGTGTTATATGAAAGGCTTGGTTGGGACCTGACCAGAACTGCTGCCTCTGATAGACTGAGAAGAAAAAGATGTCTTCCTCTCATCCAGGCAGAGATGTCAGAGAGGCAGACAGACACGCATGCTGAGACAGTACAGTCGTCAGGATAAAAGGACAGGATGAGCTGGGAATTGTTGGCATAGCAATGATAGAAGAAGCTGTGAGACACTATGATCGATCCAGGCAGGTGGTATAGGTGGATAAAGGAAGAGAGATCTATACCAAAAAATGAATCAGTAAAGATTTCAAACACCAGCTGTCTTCAATGGAATGGAATTGGCTAGTATCTACACAATATTGTGTTGCAGAAGTAACAACGGAAGTTATAATAATAGCTGTGTGTGGTTATGAAAGTTCACCGGCTCTCTGTAAAACCCTGTCTCCCAAAAACTCTGTTCCTATACAACTAAACTACCACCACCAGTGTCTTTTTGTAGGGAATGTAATCACTGGCTTGATTATGGTTTCATTTTAAATGGTTGCATTTATTTTTAAATGTAACAGAGACGCAAGGAGGTGGTTGGGGTGGATTGTGTATCAAAAACCTGACTATTCCACCGAGGCCTGTATGTGTGGTTGTGTTTGGTTGACGTTAGGGAAAGGCCATGTTTTTTTTCTAAAGGTAAATAAACAAATTGTGTTTCAAGTTCTTCTGCAATAAGGAACATTTTACCAACAAGTTCTTCATCAATAGAAAAAACAAAGGTAATGATATTTGTAATCATGAAAACAAAGGAGATAAAAATTGACGATGTAATTATTAAAAACATTAAGGAAATCATAATTTTAGGTAGGGTTTCCAACTGAGACAAGAAACTCCCCCACCCTCCATGCAGTTAGGTTAACTGGTGACTCTAAATTTCCTACAACCCTCAGGTTTGCGTGACTGAGAAGATCCATAACATAAGATGAGCAGGCAGACAAATGCCGACATAGACGTGACAAAATGGGAAGTGATGCAACCTTTAGGAATCATACAGATGTGTGGATGCTATATAATGAGGGTGATAGTGAGTGAATGCTCCAGGTTTCACTCTGTCAAAAAAAAAACTTGTTTCCTTGAATGACACAAAGATTACACTTCCCATTATATTTTATATGTCTCAACATCACACTTTCACTTTTATATATAGATTTGTAAATGACTTTATGTTCATGTGCAGTTAAATTGATGTCAAGCGCTGTGGTGTCTGTATCATTGTAAATTGTACACGCTAACCATATCTGCAGGGATGTGACTGTATTCTAGCTGCATAGAATGTGGGATAATTAACATCTTCACCTGGCTCCTGGTTTGTTCATTTAAAAAGCCTAATTAATCACAGGGACAATGTTGGGACTGGAGTCAACGCCGCCAAGCATGAAATTACCTTTCTCAGAGACTGGGCTCAAACGTCCATAAACAGTGATCCAGCCAACCAACCCTCCGCAGCCAACTCTGCCAGTTTTATTTTATCTCACACTGTACATGATCTTGGAGGGAGGCAGCGGTGAGAATAAGCGCGAGAAAGGCCAGCAGAGGTGGGGAACAATGCAGACGCATAAACGAAGCAGGAGATCTGAGGCAGAAGAGTTTCTCTTTTGCGATATCCCACTGTGTAGGCAGACTGATGGTCCTGCTCTGCAGCGTAAAAATAATATCATATGGAGGGCCAGGTATCTAGAACACCTACTCGGCGTGAGCACTCTGGCAGAATCGATAACTATGAACTTTCCAACATGGGAGCAGAGAGAAACTGTTTTACATCAATAGACGCGCGCTATCATATCCCACTGCTGGTGTTGAGTAGAGCAGCAGCCGTTCTGGGAGTTGCATGTATGAATCACTCAGCACACCCACTCTCCTAACCTCTCCCTCTCTTCCTACCTGCTCACCCAGCAACCCCCCTCCCCCCACCCACAATGAACCGCCGTCAGCATCAACTGTCTTTGTACTTAACCTCACACATCACAGCTAACTCATATATCAATGTTGTGTTTAGACAGCGGAGAAGGCAGGCATGCCTATTTCTGGCTCAGAAGGAGTGGATGATAGCCACGGAGTGTGTGTCTATGTGTGAAACGTTGTTGAACTTGATGGAGGTGTATGTTTCGCGAACAGTGCAAAAGTGCTGTCTGTATTTTCATATCTCTGACACTAAGCCCCAGTGAATCAGATCACGTGTATGGGAGCAAACACAGACAACATGTGTAGAAACTTATTTTATAGTCTGTTTTCTAATGATAAATCACAAGAAAGCGAGTATTTTCATTCAAAGCTTAGTTAGTTAGAAGGATATTTGACGGCCTTCACTTTTAACTTGATCTTTCATGGATGAGTCCGAAGACCTGGAGTTGATATGATTCTGGCTACTTGTTTGATTCATTTAAAGGTTGTTGGATTACAGCTTCAGAAGAAACGTGTTGTCATGTAACTTTCCAAATAATAAACAGTGAACATTTCAACATTTGTACTCTACAGATTGTTTTGTTTTTCATTATTGACTTTTCACAGGTGTAACCGAGGGCAACACAATGACTGCAATTTACACAGTATGTCCAGCTACTTTGTACGATTCACAAAACCTTTAACCACAGGCAGTCGGCTCAGGTATAAACATTTCTGCCTGCAGACATTATAAATACACTCTGTTCATTTGAAATGTCATTATATATAAAGCCCTGCTTTCTTAACAGAGGTAGAATAGACGACTATCACCGTGCTGTTCGCCATTCAAAAGTCATTTTGCCTCCTTAATGGAAGCTGATAATAATCAAATATAAAATGATTAAGTCTGACAGTAAACTTAATTTCTTAAATGAAGTGGAAGCAGTAGTGAATTATAGTATTATGGTTCTCCCAACTAAGTGCTTAATTGGAAATTGAGAGGTGAGGGGAGGGATACGACATGAAACAACAATCCAACAACTGTACATTATGTCTGCTGTCAGACTGTTTCGTGTGTGTAAATGTAATTAAACATCTGCCTCAAATCACTTTCTCCAGAATAAAGCTAACATGTAAAGTTGCAGTTCTTTATCCTGATAAACACCATTTGTTCATAATTATGTTTCCTTCGAAACATACTTTCTGAGGCAGTGTGTGTTTTAATTTATCATTTTAAAGAGCAGATAAAAGTAAAATTGCGCAAGTTAAATCATTTTAGAAGATATTTGTGTAGATATACATATAAAAGCCGCATTGCTGTTTGTATATTGTAAATATTCTTGAGACAAATAACTCAAAAGAACCTGCTAATGAGGGTAATTTCCCCAGATGGTCCCGTCCAATGTGCTGTTTGGCTCATGTTCAGGAACATCATCAGGATCATTTTGGAATTATTTTTTTACTTGGTATTATAAGAAAACATTTAGACACACAAAAGAAAAGCTTGCTGGGTAAATAAGAACGAGGTTCCTAAAAATAGCAACAAAAACATTTGAATAATGCAGACAAAAACAGGCGAAAACAACAGAAGTGTCTCAATACGACACGCAGTGCATTTGTGCCAAGAAAATGACACACACACACAGACACACACACACACACACACACACACACACACATTTTTCCTTCGGGTCAGAGGGGACTAACATTCCAATCTTCTGTGCAAATGTGTGATGAGCAGAGTGTGCTGTGTGGGTCCTGTGGGAGCTGGCACACATAATTAATTTGGTTTCATAAACTTCTGTTGCCACATACTGGAGGACTGGGAACTTAAAGTAAACACATATTTAAATTATTACATCCAGCCATCATCATTACCAGGTAATCCACATGGAATAATCATGCGTATATGTCTGCAAGTGCACGTGTGTAACTATACACTTGGTTGTGTATTCAAGTGAGTGTGACTAAGTGTGCCTGTTTAGTTTTTTGGAGAGCGATGGCAGGCGTCTGCTGCTGCCGAGTTACCGGGGAAATCAGAGCAGAGAAGAGAAGGGGGTGGGGGTCTACAAATAAAGAAATGTGTTGATAAAGAGAAGGGAGTGGGATTTGGGAAAGAGGCAATGAGAAGGAAAGGCAAAACTAGAGGCAGAGTTTCAGGGAGTAAAATGTTGACGCCAGGCTGCTCGCTGGCAGCTGACAGACAGAGAATGTGGCCTGGTTTCTGGGTTGCAATCAAATCCCTATAAACAGAGTGATCATTCACTCTGCCTAAACTCTGCTGCGTTACTGCCAACCAGTGAGGACACACACGGGCACTCACACACACACGCGCGCATGCACGCAGATGCATTTGTGACTACAAAAAGGGAGAGCTCCCTGGATGCTTTGCAGTCCACGCACACTGAAGATCTGTGCTCACGTACATGTAAATAAACGAATGCACTCAAACAGACCGAGAGAATAAAAAGTGATGAGCGGAAAAAAAGGAAATTACAAGAAATATAGGAAAAAGACAGCAAGGTGTTGGAAGTTAAAGTGATTATGTTTAATCCCTAAACTCCCTTGGGGGTCAAGAATGCTCTGGTGCATCTGTTTTATAGGAAGGTTTGACTGTATAGAACAGCGGGATATTTCAGAGGTAATGTAGGAGTCGTGACATTGTTGTTGCTAATGTCTGATAAGCTGCTTAGCACTAAAACATTCAGAGAAAACATTCAAAACTTTGCAGGCAGGTGATTTAGAATAACAGGATAAGTGGAGAACTTTTGCATGAAACTTACCTTTTGATCTCAGTGAAAGCCAACAAACACCTGAGTGTGTTTGCACATGTACAAAAATCATTGTGGTGCTTGTCAGAACTGATCAAGACTTTCTTCCATCTCAGTCTGGACCAATAAGCTGCAAGCTTACCTGTGCACTTACTCCACTCAGAGGTAGAATCAGTGAGCATGGAAACACCAAGTCAGGGAAAAAGAAAAACTCTTATTGACTTCACATGCTTCTTAATGCTTCTGTCTCAAGGTCCTGCTGTTCTCCACCAGCTGCTTGCTTCGCCCCCGCTGCCACCAGAAGCTGATGCAGTGACTGCATTTTGAAAAAAAAGGTTTGTTTTTGTTTCCATATGTGTCACATGTAGCTACACATGTGAAGGCTTGTTCCTTGACTTTACTTGTTCTTGCAGAAAATAGGAAAAAGGTCTGAGCGAATGGCCTGCAAGAGCTCTCTGACTGATGCCAGTGGACGTTGTTAGACTTCAATGACTGTGCCCTTTTACACATACCAGGCTGTGACCATTGTTGTTACGCATTGCGTAACAACAATTAGCCAATATCAGGTTAAAAAGGTAAAAAAAGCAGCTAGTTCCAGGGAACTAGTCAGCATGCAGATGATCCATGGAGGCACAGTTAGGAAAAATGTAAAACCAGTCTTAACTAATATTAAACGAAATGGATATATACCTTTATACTAGTAGAGATGTGCTGCAGGACATATACAATTTTATTTAATTTAATCAGAATAAACTTTTTAGGCCACATCTGCACACGTGCTTACATGGAATGTGTATCCAGCTGGTGATGTCTCTCTGGTAACAACACAGACGTTGTAACATCACAATCAGGGTCAACGACCCCGCAGTTTGCTTTACATGATAATTCAATTCAAATTCAACTTTATTTATATAGCGCCAGTTCACAACATAAGTCAACTCAGGGCACTTTACAGTGTAAGGTTTAAGACCTTACACATTCTATAAGTATATACAGACAGACTGACGATAAGACACCATGGATCAATAGGTAGATATGTGGTTCTATGCACATCATATGGTAACGTACAGATTAGTCAGATCCGTCATCATCAGGTAGAGAATATAGGTTGTGTACGAAATAAAATAATTCCGTGTTAAACTGATGCATGTGCATATCCACATTTTTTTTGTTAAATATACAGATTATGTTTCTACATGTGATAGGTGGTGGAGAGCAAGATGCTCCTCTCTGCTATTGTGTTACTGTTACTTGTTCTACAAACTCACTTCTTAAACACGTGGATAAAATCTTGTCATGTCAAGTCCGCTAGGCCTGCAGCAGTTACAGTTGCTTGTCTTTGATCACTGTCCGTTAAATTTGTCACAAGCTCTTGTTTTAATGAGTTCCCTGTTCTAGCTGTGAGCTTTGGGTGGTGACTTTTTCAGCACAACTGTCCCTCAGGATTTTTTCTTCAAGGACATATGGCTTGATTGACAGACCGAGACCTGCTTTTCACATCAATACTGTCACCTCCACCGCGGAGGTCAGTCCAACATCTGCTCTTGTGCTGTGAGAGTCACAGCCACGGCAGAGTACAAAAACATATCCTCTTTACAAAGAGCAGCACTTGCGGGAAAAATGAATTCCCCCTTTTTCTCTATGAGCCCGAGTGTTTTGGTTTCAAGATAAAGAATTCTGGATGGGGATTCAGATGGGTCCATCTGTCTTGCTGTCTTTGGGCGCTGCAATGACAACTCCTCCATTGTCACAGCTGAGAAATAGTTTCCCACTATTTGCATTTTTATTGATGCTCCAAATTGCAAATAGCTTTCTCCTCCTTTTGTCTTTGTCTTTGCATTGAGGAGAAGAAAACCCTCATTTGTTGAAGCAGGTCCTATATAAATCACTATTGCCGAGTGAAGTGAGCTGAACTCGTTTCGGAATTAAACATTATGTGGCAGCAGACACTGGAAGGAGGTTTTTTCTTTTTTGCTCTTTCAAATTTTTACCTTTGTATTCTGCAGAGCTGGAACAAGTACTGAAGTGAAAAAACACTCACACAGGGAAACAGATTGCTCCTGCAGCTCAGGTTCTTGGGGCTTTTCCGCTAACTCATTGTCAAGTTCATGTAGTTTAGACTACGTACAGTAAGAGGCTACGCGTGATTGTTCAGACACATTGATTGCCTGTCTGTTTGCTGCACAAGTACCATGTAGCTTATGTCACTACCCTGTAGTAACAAACAGCAGTGCAGCAGCAGTATTTGAGCCTAATGACTTATCAGTCAGTGAATTAGCCTACTCTGAAATCCTAGTCACACACCTCTCTCTTTTTACCTCTTTCTTTCAAAGTGAGTGACTGCAAGCGGATGAAATTTCATTGTTTATGTATTTATTCATTGTGAAGCAGGGATTACTGACTTTACAAGGTCATTCAAACAGATGAGTGACTTCTCTATTGACTGAAATGTAAATATAGGCTCATACTGGGCTCCGGTCACACAGCTAGAGGTATAGCTGCTGTCTTCATTGTCCTTCATTGTCAGCCAGTAGAGCAAAAGTGTGTTCCTTAAAGTGCTGATTAAGTAGCTTCAGCTTCTATCAGGGTCGGGGGATCTTGGGAAATGGAAAACTAGAAAATGAGATGTTGATATTGATTCTACAATCAAAAACAGAGGGCACCTTTCAGTTTATATTAAATCAACTGGCAGCCATACAATAACCCTTTTACACCTGCAACCTTTGTTGCAAATATTATGGAAATCCCATATCTAGTCTGACTTTGAAAGAGATCCAGAAACGGGTGCCAACGCTTGTCTTTATTTCTCTAAAGTGTCCTTGTGTAGTTGTGAATGCGAAAGTCTAATATTAACTCTGCCTGGATTGGTTTCCACCAACGTCCAAGGGAAATAAGAGGATCTTTATCTGTTAAATGTGCAACTACGCTGGACAGCCAGGATGATTTCAGGGATTTTTGCTAAAAACATTGTTGCTGGAAAATAGGTTGAGGAGAGGAAATCAAAACAATAAATTCAAAGATGCACAGAGGTTATCGAGGTTCACACGTAGAGAAGCGCCCTAACGTTTGTGATCGACAGTGCTGTGAGAGACACACAGACAGACATAGCACTTATTTTCACAGCTCAACTGTGTAAAGGAAAAAGAAATACACTGTAAAAAGTAACTTTCTAGACATCAGTGGGTATAATAATGATCAACATGCCTATGCAGTTGAGATGCAGGTGTGAGATAGAAGAACAAGCATGAAGGTAATTGTGAATAAAAGAGGTTACACGGGTTCAAAGGGACAAACACTGCAATCCCTCCTCTGCTTTTCGCTGATCTATCCATCCACGCCTCTCCAACAGTGTTCTGTCATATCCTGCTAAGCTCTCCATCTCTTCATCGTATTTCTTTTTCTGGTCTTTTATCATCCCTTTGACACCTGCACAGAGGAGGTAAAATGGAGTCATGTGTCTGTCTGTCAGAGTGAAAGGTCATTAGCTAGTGAGGGGTGGAGGGCAGGATGGGAGGAAAGAAAGGGTAATTATGAAGTGGTCAGGAACACATCAGCTTTGCGTGTCTGTATAAAGAAAGAACACCTCTAACAGCTAAATGGGATTTCACTGAATATTATAGACTCTGACAATGCCGGCATATTTAAACTTGCTTTAAATTTAAGCCTTTTACTAAGGTAAAAGAAAAAAAATGTCAGCATAATGTTTTGTACAAACTTTATATCCTTAGCCTATTATAAATGTTCTAGTTTCTCCAATCACCGATCCCCAATTTTTCTTGTAACATGATATGATTGGAAAAAAACAGAGCAGTAAATAAAAGGACTGATTAGCACAAGTATTTCTGTGGCAAAAATCAAACCTCAAATTCAACATCAGCAATTCATTGACAGCAGCATTAAACTGAACGTCTGATGAGATGTTCTCAGTTACTCTACAGCTCATAATGGAGGCCACCACTTTTAAAATAAACAGTTTCTGTAATTTGTGCACCAGCCGCTTGCTGGTTATCTTAGAATAATATGGGTAAGTGACATTTTTGGCATTTTGCATTCAGCCTGTGACCTCTCCTCAGTATTCATGGGCGGTTGGGTTCGGGTGATATCACATATTTGTTTGGTATTATCCCTCAAATAAGAAATCCTCATCCAAACGAAATGAAATGCCTGTGGCTTGCTGGAATGACAACAGCAGCAGATTCTGCTTGCACCTGATAAAAAATTTTACAACGCCTCCTCTACAAAGCAGATCAGTGTGATCCCTTTGAGAGAGAAAATGTTGAATTGAGCCCCAACATGTGCAGAGCACTTCTGACATATTCACGGTTACATGGTTAAATATGTTGCATAACCAGTAAGCCGCGGATAGATGCTAGGTAAACAGTGGACATGATGATATGAAAGGAATTGATTTAACAAATGTCTGTGAGAGCAGAGCAGACAGCGAGTTTGTTGAATAATTGGAAAACTGGAGGTGGTGTTGAATAATATAGCAAAGGTGGAGAGCTAAAGATAGGTACAGAGCAGCGTGAGTAAGAAGGAAAAATGGGGTAAAGTAAAGTAAAGAGATGAGTTCATGGACAGCTGGTTGGGTAAGGGAGAGGGAGTAAAGAGTGGGAGGGGTAACTCCTAATCTTGTTGTTTTTCTGTCTGTGATGTCTCCTGTCAAACCCATTTTCCCCCACGCTTATCTGCGTCCACAAACACAGCACACAACTCGCCTTTCCCATGCAACTCAGCACTATGTCAGCCTGCACTGTCCCAGCCCCGCAGCCACCCTGTCCACACATAGCACCAACACACGCATGCTCACTCAGGCAGACAACGTCAAACCTGCACAGTCAGTAACTTTTTAACACTTTTACGTGCAGTGATGCTGTGATCGTTTACTACTAGTGTATCTGATGGGAGTAAGGGAGAACAACAAGAAGCTAAGATTTCACGACAGAGCACTTGCAATCATCTGTTAAACACAGCAAAAGAGAGGCCACTGGAATATCCACAGTAAGGTGAATTTTATTATTACCACATCAATAGCCCCCCCTACTGGTGGGTAACAAAACAGCAAGGGAAAACATGTCATTTGGCCTTTATGGGACACAAGGATGAGATTAATCCCTGTGTCCCTGTAAATGGTGAATTCAAGATTCAACATTCTTCTCCATCCCTTAAACTTTTATGAATTCATGAATATTACTTTTACTATTAATTATAATAATTATGTACCTCGATTGGGATATTAAGAGGATAATTTAAAGAAATTAGAAGTTAATGGACAGTGAGATATCAAGGAATGTTATGCATGATTTAAAGGTTAAAAACTTCAGTTTTATAGAACAACAACAGCAAAATCATATTAAAATAATTAATTGAACTATTTCTGCTCTTTTAAATCACATAAATCATTTTTAATTTTATTTTTTTATAATTTTAAAGAGGCAAGGAGGTTTTTCTAAACTTAACATCTATTAACCAGTCCATACAACACATTAAAACATATTACAATAATACTATATATAGTATTATAGTTCAGGAATTAGCACCTGAACTGATCTGATGTATTTTTAAAGAAAAGTGAGCACATTTGAATTCAATTCAGAAAAAAAGTCTGAAAAAAAAAGAACAAACAAAAAAACCAACATACACTAACTAGATGAGACACAACCTGTGTCAATCAGTAGAAAAAAACCCACAATATATAAATATAAGTAAAGAGAGCTGCACCATTAAAATGACATCACCTGTCAATAGGACACTCGCACTTAGTTCAATGAGCCATCATGGAAAAGTGCGAGCTGTCTAATCAGTCATGCTACAACTGACAATACAATGTTTTTCTCCCCGACGTCACCAATATTGATTTTTCCATTCAACAGACATGTTATTTTAGAAATGCAAAGCGTACTAAGCTGCAAAGATGTTAGCAAAGTTGCTTACTTGCACATTAGTATTTAAAGATCAACTTCATCCTCTTTTTTAGCCCCTGTTTCTTGTCTCCTCTTTGCTTCTATACTAAGGTAATTATTTCACTGCTAAATATGACTGTGCTCATCATAGTAACAAACGATATCTGTCTGTTGCATGCAGGTGGAGTTCAGTAGATTTGACAGCTTTTTCAATGAAAACAGCAGCCTGTGTCTTAAAATAAGACCGGTGACAATGGCCAAAAAAGAAAAAGTTCCTGCAGGCAACATTTAAAAAGCTGTATAAGCATAAATACCAGCTGATGGTATTTTTCCACAATCTTTTTCTCACAAATGTTTTTTTGTAACGTATAAAACCAATTAAGCCTAACATTATCACAACTTTAAGTGATTCATAACTTATATAATTATAATGGCATTTTAAATCTGTACTTTGTACTTTTTGCAAATTCAGCATTAGATGTATGTAAAGTGAAACTAATAAGTACTGGTAAAGTTTTCACTTTGACTAGATCCAATATCTGGAGCTCCTCCTTCAGCAGAGTTTTATATAAAAAGAAAACTGGATCTAGTTTGTGTGGTCCTCAGATAAGCATGCAACAACTCACTGGCTTGTTCTAAGTTCTTTGATGTTTTCAATGCCCAAGGCTGCAGCTCACTTGAAGGAATAAACTCTGACTTTTAACTGCCTTATTGTACAAAATGAGCATAATACATCAGCGGGGGTTTGAGAATGCTGAACAATGCCTGTTGTCCCACTTCAGCATCACCGCTGTTTAACAAGCAATCTGCTCCATTCACTGTGTACACTTTAACCTTGGAAAAATGAGACTCCACTGAAGCTTAGTCCAGCTGCGGTATCATTTATTAAAGTGAAAACACGGTCATACCTTTTCCTCTGCTCATGATACCGACCAGTGATCCCATGTAAGAGTTATCTGCACGAAGGAGGAAGATCATTTGAGATGCACAGGATTCCAGCAGTCACGAGGTGATAATGAAACAGTCTCCATCAAACATCCCATGTTCATGGAAATAATGGTAACTGCAGGAACTCGCCATGAACTGAAGAGAACTATTAATGTATAACAAGTCACAATGACTATTTCCATTTTCTCCTCACCAAGGCGCCGTCTCCCTGGCAACTAAAAACGACTAAAGACTAAAGACTTTTCTCACATGTAGCCTTGAGAGGAAGCACACTTCCATGAAACAGACATTAAGAAATGTCAGAGTGGAACTGAAATCTTCCTCTTATGGAGGGTGTGGTACGTACTGACCTTAGTCGTGATGCCGGTTGCACAGCAGCATGCTTATCTACATATGCAGGTAAACTGTCATTGTAACAGATGTTCCACTATTCGTGTACGTGAGAAATCAGTACCACGATATCATTAAAGGCAGCAGTTTGTTTACCCACCAGCCTGTACCCCTCAGTCGGTCTATTCTGGATAACAAGCCTGGGACCACTGGCAGCGAAATAAAAGCTTTCGATCTCCAGAATGAAAGATCGTTAGGGAGCATTTTGAGTAGTTTTGGAAATATGTTTATTTACTTTCTTGCCAAGAGTCAGAAGATCAATACTCCTCTCATTTCTTCCCATTAAATATGAAGCTGGAGCTGGCAGCTGGTTCGAATATGGGTGGAGGCAAACAGAAACAGCTAACCTGACTCTATACTGGCACCTCGGAAGCTCATCATTTGTTGTCTTACTGTTAGTTTAATCCATACAAAAGCCAAAGTGCAGAGGTGACACGTTGTAGTGATGCATTGGGCCGTTTACTGACACGGAGCAATGATTTGCTGGAGACTCGTATTGACCACAAGACTCGCTAAGAAAGCCATGCTAATCAGTGAGCGTTAGAGTGGCGGGTTACAGTTGGACACATATTTTTTGACCTTCAGGTTTTGACCTTCAGTGACCATGGCCGCACAGCCCAGCCTTGCGCTCGTCGTTCCAGAGGCCGTGCAGACACCCTCACCCATGCTTTTCTCACGTTGCCACACCCTGAAAACTTCACATCCAAAACTCTGCTGCCTCGCGCTCATGGCCACATCACCCACCTCCTGCGTGACCCCCATCTCCTAAAGATCTTCCTCATCACCTACAAAGTCCTTCACAACGCTGCCTCCCTTGCCACCTTCTCCACCATCACGCCCAACCATCTTTTTCAGATGAGCACCCACAGTCCACGAACAGCTTCAAACTTTACCCAATCAAAATAACAATTTTAATAATCAATTTTCAAACAAACTGAACATTTTTTAGGTCTGCTATCCTTGAAGCTTCAAAACACTTATGCAGGTGTTTTGTGCAGACTGTATTCCGCTTTGACTGGTTTATTAAATGTCTGCATTCGACCTCAGACTGGAATTTTACCTGGAAGCCTTTTTTCAGAGCCATATGAGTTGAAGGTAAGGATGGAGAGACGAATGGGCATAGCTACATGTAGACATGGTAGAGGGAGTGGCCATTAGCAGTGTGACAAGCACTTGACCTTTTCCACTTTTTTCCCACCACATGCTGCTCCTCCTCGCTTAAGCAGCGCACACACAGTGACACACACAGTGACACACACAGTGACACACACAGTGACACACACAGGCAGGCCCTTTGGGTGTATTTAGCCCTGAGGTTGCCATCTGTACCTGCCTGTTTGGTATGCACAGGGCTCTGCCCCCAATCCCAGCAAAGCCTATTCCCTCTCAGCTGTTTGTGGTTCTAACTGCCTCTACTCAGCATGTGTGTTTGTGCTTATGTGCATTATGTTTATGTGCACGTGTGTGATCATTTTTGATTTTCAGTGCATGTCCTTGCACTTGTTTGCGCAGCTGTCAGTGTTTACACTTTGCAGGATTACATTCCTGTGTGTGTGTGATGGATCATTGAGTATGGTCGGGATTTTCCTGTTGCATCAGGGAGCAGTCCTTAAGGCTTAAGCTATGAGAGGCCAGAGTTTTGCACGACATTCATGTTGAAAGCTTTTTATGTCTCATGGCTAAGTGTATAAATTTGCCTGCATTTATTTTATCGCTGAAATTTCATGTCAGCATTCAAAAGCAGTTGAATAAATAACTGGAACTGTTTTGTTCTGCACTTTGTATTATGTGTGGGGTTCGTGTTTGTGTGTGTTTTTAGTGACATGCAGTGAGAGCACTTCTGAGACTGTAATGAACTGACAGAATGGATCAGCAGTATTCTTTAATTAGTTTAAGATTTTGGACATTGAACGCTTGCATGGGAAAGGCCTAATGAGAATGTTCATATTTGCTTCCAATTCCACGTCCCGTCAATGATATTTAAAACTTAATTAACAGATGATCAATAGTGTTTACACTGTAAAGCGATTGGGCCTGATACTAATTAGAATATCCATACATTATTAATGACATTAGCAAGCTCTGAAATTAAAAGGAGGCAACTGTCGCGTTCAATTAAACCAGCACTTGAGGGAAAAACGTGGTGGCAAAAGGCTGACAATGAAAGACAGGAAGACAGAGAATGAAGCAGCAGATGGGAGGGAAGTGATGAGCATCAAAGTCTCGCAGAGTCAAAGAGAGTAGCTAAGGGTGGCGGTGGGTCATCTAAAGGTAGCGTGACACCAAAACGCTGAAGTATGTGACTGAGATTAATTAGAATCATTTTCCAAAATGAATCACAGCCTAATAAGATGTAATACAGTATCACAGAGATCACAACTGTAAGGACGACAATTAGGATTTCCGTACAGAAAGGTTGTCGAGTACAGTCTTCCTATATCGGAAACTATAAAAATATGACCCAGGTGCTAATGCACTGTAATTATCCCCATTATTAGTCATAATTCCTCCAGCAGAAACATTTTAACACCCAGTTTCAGTGGTTAAATGTGCGTCGGTGCAGAAGAGAAACTGAAAAGTAGCCTGTGAAGATCTTAGGTTCATCTTGGTTCAACTGCTGCCACTTGTGTCAGGGGAATAAGAAAGAAACTTCTGAGGATGAAATGTAAGAAACTCCAAGTTAGCTAATTACAAAAGGAGCTTAAACACACATAATTAGCCTTTTCTATTGTAGTGTTGGGTTATCACAATGTCATGTCAATGCAATTTTAGAGAGAAGTGGAAAAGAAAATGGAGTTAGAATTGAAAAGCAGCACTTAGAGGCTAAGACGGGAAGCGTCTTGGATCAGTCAGAAGCATTTAGTCCCCACCAGTGGTTTCAACAGTCACTATAAAGGACTGACGTAACGAACATGGTTATGAAAATTTCAAATGAGAAACCAGCCGTGTGATTTGCCTGTTTGTAAATTTCTTTTGTTAAAAGGTAGTGATTTTCATTTTTCTGTGAAAGTACCACAACACATTTAAGTATGTGTTTAAAAACTATTTATTTAAAATAATTAAAATTCTGCAACTCTTCAACTGCATTGGGAATTCTTTAGTGAGCGGTTAAGTTAACTGAGCATGAAACAAGACGATGGTTTACACAACAGCTTTGTAATAAAGCTGACATTGATTAGTAACTTTAAATGAAATACTATTTCTGCTGGAAAAAGACAATCTAGTGTCCAAACAGAGCAGATTGAACTAAAATTGTTTTTTTTCACCAAAGTAGATTTTCTCTTCCCAGACATTTCATAACATTAACCTAATGAAAAAGTGAATACCATTTGAGATTGTGCTTGCTCTGGCCATTGAAACTAACCAGGACCCGTGGACACTGAACGTAGCATTTCTGTGAGAAGCCTCTCCAATAATTGGTCCTGCAGAGATTAACAGAGACCTATTGAAGCGGGTCATACAACCCTGGGGCTTCAGACACAGGATGAATTGCTGACACTGCGCAGTAAGATTAGTAAGTACAGATATGATTCTCAGTGTCATTCATCAGAGACTAATAGATGTGCCCAATAGGCCGGAAAATGAGAAAAACAGGGAGTGTTAAAGAGGAGAGAAGCATCGGGGACACATTCATTTCATCTGCGATGAAAGACAAGAGACACAATATCAAGATGTTCGGGAGGCCATCTTTCACCCTCTCTTTACTTTGGGCCTCTGCATGACTGTGTGTGTGTGTGTGTGTGTGTAAGAATGAAAGCGAGAGAGAAAAGGGTAATTTAATTTTCTGTTCCCTGTCTCATAGCAAACGCTTGCGATGACCAGGCAATCCAGTCCACTGACCTTCCAGTTTCACTTAAACTTTCAGCCCTGAAATATTAGCTCTCTCTGTTTCTCTTTTTCTGAAGGAAAAAATATTGCTGCATGACCAGATACACACACACACACACACACACACACAAGGTAGCACACAACCAGACACAGTCTCATCTCTCACCGTCCGTGATTAAGCCTTCATCATTGATTCTGAAGGGGGGTTGGCTGCGTAACCTAATACCACAACTAATATTTCTTGCATTTAAACACAAGTGAGTGTGTCTGTCTTATTTGTTTTGTGTGTGTGTGTGGGGTCATGTTTCCTTGGATACGCTGATGGGCTCTCAGACTGCTTGTAGCGGTCCATTAGAGATCAATGGGATCCCTGCTCCTAATTCCTGCTATCAGGGCGCCTCTGATCCTTATCTGGTGTGTGGAAAATGCAGTCAAAGCCATTTCATCCTGGTAGACACACACACACAAACAGACACCACACTTCCAGTATGTACGTGTAAGCATGAATGTACTCACAGACACTCAGCCAAGCCAATATGTGAAGATATTCTTACCCTGACAAACAAACAAATCCAGGCATCAGGTGCGTGTTTGTGTGTGGTGAATAAGAAGGAGCGATTCAATCAATCAATGTCTATTGAAGTCTCACGCAGAGATCATCACTGCTGTGAATTAGCCCGGAGGTGATCGCGGTTACACCGTGAAAGAACCAGAGCTCCTGAGCAGGGTCTATAGCTCAAACCTACAGCTGGAGAAAGCAGCAAACATGGCTTGTTACGTGATATATACATATATATATATATGTATATATAAAAAAACTCCCCACTCGCCCTTCTATTTGGGCACTCTTTTTGGGCACTCTTTGTCCGTCAAGGCAGTCCTCTACCTATATATATTCATATATATATGTGCAACATATATATATATAGTTAATGTTAATTATTAATTTTCTGTCTAAACCCAACTCTGGACTTGACTTTGGGTCTGTGGTTTGTCAGTCTTGCGCGCTCTTTACAGCCTCTTTGCAACTCATTCACTTCTATAATTAATTGCAAGTGAAACACATGATCAGCTGGAATCCAAAACGCTTCTCATTCAACTTACTCGTGCAATTTGATCTCGTGTGTCATCTGTACATAAGATGTTTTTTCCTGAACTGACTTCCTGTTGTAAACTCCCTGTATTTACTCTGGCGTGTTTTTCTTTCAACTGTTGACTTTGACACAGATGCACCTACCGCCTGGATGGTGTTTTTTATGTGGCCAACTGCTGTAGATGGGTTTTTCCTCTCCAGGGAAATAACTCTTCT
>JAUMHF010000014.1:5845980-5862094 GCA_032359275.1 Microctenopoma steveboyesi | reverse complement strand
CTGACTGACTCGCTGACTGGCTACCTAAAGGCCAGTACAAACGCTGCAGGCAGGCAGGGCGAAGTAAGTGTACATCACTCAAGAAGAGTAAAGAGCCTTCCCGGTGACACAGTGGGGCGGTGGCTGGCTAGAGGTGAAATGGAGGGAAAGAGATGGGCATAAAGAGAACAGGGTGTGATACTGAAGGGTGCTGAGGCGGTGAAATGAGGGGTTTGAACTGCTGATGTAAGCGTGGACACAATCACTTTTTCTTTTAGGCCCTCTCTCTCTCTCTCACACACTCACACACACACGCGCGCACTGAGCGCTGACAAGCTGTTTCTACCCATGGAAAGTCATTCAGAGTTCAGGGGTTCAAATGAAAATGAATAACAGTGGCTGGACGTATTGCTCTTTTTCTCTGTGGCTCTTTCTTGGTGCAGCCCTGATGTAGCATTTTCTTCAACTTGCTTCTGTCTTTGCTTTCCCACCTCCAACCCCTTCTTTTTTTTCTCCTCCACTCCAACCTTGCTCTTTTTCCTCTGAATTCCACTCCCTTAAATATTAACTACTACAGTCTGAGGAGCTTCACTGTACGTTGTGTAGCGTTCAGAGAAGCAATTCCATATTCATTTTAATCAGCATTCAAAGGGCGAACGTTCTATATTCATTCTAATCTTTATAGAGCATTTTAATAAGAACCATTCTCAAGACCTGAACTGAATTCTGTGCCATCTCTCAAAGCATGGGGAAATCTCCCAGGGTTGAAGTCGGCATGTATTGCCATCTGTAATTGGTGTTTTTTCCATTGGGGGCTGTCAGCACTGTGTGTGTGTGTGTGTGTGTGTGTGACAGTTGCATTGCTTGAATATTCCATTTTATCAAGTGCCAGTTGATGCTTTTTAGGGAGGGGAATGTATTTAATCATGGATTTGACACAGCAGAGCGTCTGTTTTGGCTGACGGAGTATCTGTTTCATCTCTGATAAATTAACAATGGGATACACACAAAGACGAGAAATTTTATGACTAATAACCAGCATATAAATATATGCATACCGCAAACAAAACTCCAAAACACAAATTGCTCATGCAAATAATGTTTGTTGGTGTTTTTGAGTTTGTTAATAAAAAAAGAGTTAATAAAATATAAGTCACAGGTGCTTTGAGAAAATGCTGCTGTTTCTTTCATGAAACTGTCTTTTCTGACCTTGTAGGGAAAGATGCAGAAGTTTACAAACTCCAGGCTGCCTCCAGGTTGTTTAGGAGAAACACATCAGTAAGTCCAGGGCACCGATGATGTTTTTTCATGAAAAAGATTGTTGGAGGCATTACTCACTTACAGCTGGTTTAAATTGTATTGTACAGGATGTATGGAATTAAAGGAGTCTTAACAGTGGGTGAGAAGTGATGCGAAGAGGATGAAGGTGAGTAAGTGTGGTTGGAAACTACAAAACAAGCTGTGGTCTAGTCTGGAAAACCAAAACAATGATGCTAAAGCACTAGGGCCTGTCATTTGACTGGTTGTAAAAATATTACTAATAGCAGCTTCAACAGAAGTACTTTTAATTAATTAATAGCTACAGAGCCTGCATGTCAACAGCATGACAACTGCAACTCTGCTGAAAAAGACCATGAGCTACAAAACTCTAGAAAACATCTACAAGGGCTCTGTTTTAATAATTTAAAGAACGAATTTCTTCACAACTTCTGTGTTGTTGTTGTTGTTGTTGTTCAGGTTTTTTTCAATGATGTATGTTTACTGGTTTATTGATGCACGCCTGAAGGAAAAGTAATTGAAAATATGACAGTGATGTGGAATATTAGGTTGCCAGCCAAAGTCATCAGTTTCAATTATCTGAAAACTACATTTATTTGTTCTAATTTCATGCATTTCCTTTCCCGTCAGAGCAGGTGGCAGCTCAGTTTTGACCTTCAAGCTTGCAAAGCTGTGATGATGTAACAAACCACTTCATGTTTTCAATAATCTACTGATCACAGCAGGAATCCACATGCTATTTTGGTAATTAGTTCATTTTATTTTGTGCTGAGTAGCATAAAAAAGCAATGCGGTGTGTTTGTGATTTTTCTGACTTGATCTTTGATTGACCACTCGGTACAAGGAGTTTATGTTGCAGTAAAGGGCAGGCTGTCAGTCATTTAGACACCAAGTCAAACGTGTGGCTGCCTACAGCACGCTCGCACACAAAAACACACACAGCAACCTCACAATGACCCAGGTGAGGTGTCGGCGTGTGTTTGTGTGTAACAAGAAGAAACGATGGACATTAAGTTGTCTAAAAGCCCTGCTGGGAGTCGGCAGAGCGCTCGGCCATGTAATGCTCTTAGTACCACTTTCAACTACAAATACACTCGCATGCAGCATATGCACCCACATGGAGACCTAGTGTCTATCTACCAACGCAAACAACACCAGCCTGCAAATACGGTTTACATTTTTACACACACACATACACAAATTCATAGACGGCTCAGACACCATTACCACAGTGCTTTAACAGCATTTTTTTTGTCCCATTACAGTGCGGCAATCATTTGTTCTCCCTCGCTCCCATCAGGCCTCTCATTCAACAAAGTGGAAGCAAATTGGCACTCGACTAATGGGCGAGTCATTCAGATTTTCTGCCACATGTAACATTAATGTTTGTACTTAGAAGCTGCCTTACAGTAATGTTTATTTAATACATGCCTCTGCCGCCATTATACTGTCTTACATTGTGTTCACGCGCTTCTACTGGATTCAAAAAGCTACAGTTTCCACATGAGTTTCTTAAAGCAACGAGAAGTTCAGACGTAGTGCCTTGACAACATCTTTCTGAGAGACAGTGACAGTGTTTTTCTCTCCTAACACAGTTTTTATGGCATGCTGAAGTGACAAAAGTAACGCGATGTGGGAAATCGGAAATGATTCAGCGCACAGAAGATGACATGAGGTACATTTTGAAAAGATAAGTTTTCCCGCAAAGGAAAGTGGGGACTAGATGTTGAATGGAGCATGCTTTGTAGATAAGGTGTGAATGACTGATGGATTCATTGATTACATTTTCAGATTTCAACCTGTGCTTTCAACACAGAAAACGATCACTGTGCGGTGGCTGGCCGGCAGATGACCTCACAAAGCTGTAAATAGTGGTTATTAGAAGCGCTTGGATGTTTTGACGTGTACTCGGAGGTGTTTGTCAAGGAGGCAAGAATTGAATCTGTGAACGTGTTGGTTTTATGTCGCCCTGACAACGCCATAAAACTCACTGACCAGTAAATAGACTCCATGGGAAGATTCTGAGCCAAACAAACATCTGTAGACTGATTTTCATTCATAAGCTTGTGGCTCAATTTCTGAGGAGCCATATGCTCCGTTCCTCCCCTGCAGCAAACTGTGTGTTTTGACTGAAGCCATCCACTGTAACTTCACACTGCTCTGAGGCCATCGGTTGCATACATACACTTTCATATTTGTCTGAGTGCGCACCGTACTTGGAAAGCTGCAAAAATCCTGCCTCCCGTTTTTTTTTCTCTTCCACTTTTTCCGCATGGGATTAAAAATGGATGAGAACTTTATTTTATTCTAAAGCAATTCATTCTGCCTGTCAACTGTGGTGCTCAAACGAATGAGCAGTGTCTGTGTGTGTGTGTGCGGTTCGTTTCTGTGTTAGTGAGCGTCTGTACGTGTGGTTGGGTTGCTCCTGAGCCGGTGGGGGGTGACGAGGGAAGTGGATGTAAGGTTACCACTGGGTTAAACCAGTCTACTTTCAGGTCAGCCAGAGTTCAGCAGCGCAGAAACTAGGAAGCAGCAGACAGCGGCGCAGCTCAGGTAAACGGGCTGATGATCACTGTGGTTCAGACAGACGAGACCGCTGAGGAGGAATTCCCCCACAGAGACTGAAGGTCGGATAAGAGGGATACTGAGGTTTAGGGAATTGCAATTAAAATCGAATCCTTTGGAAATGAAAGCTACAGATAAAAGCTTCCTTCAGAATTGAGAAAACAAAGTAAAATCTTGCACGTTATCAGCGTGACATTATTCTCTCTGCAACATGGGAAACTATGAGAACAAGCAAAGTCAGACAGCGCGCTGCTTTTTTTTTTTTTGCCTAGATGAGTAAAGATCTTCAATGCGATATTTTGTCTCTTGCAGCTCCCCTCACTCTTTATTTCAGTTTTTGAAATGGGAAATAAAAGTACTACTGCTGCAGTAGCAGGAGTACTTTGTACTTTTAACAGTGACAATTCTTGAAGTGAAATAAAAATGGGCTATTCAGCATACTTCTTAGGATTATTCATGCCAAGAATTGTATTATTTATTAGACAATTATAGTGGAAGTAGTAAACGTCTTTATTTTATTTACCTTTAATTTCAGTGAACACATATTTTTAATGTTTTAATTCTTTTTTTCATAATATTAACCATCTATTTGACTCCCAGTAAGGCAGCAAACAAGCCGACCCCAAAGATGCAGTGTTTCACATTTAAGTAATCCCAAATCCTTCTAGTCACACATCTTGTTTACCTTAATGAAAAAGTGGCTGTACTGATAAACAAGGAAGAAAACAAAATGTGTGTCCTCATTAGGCTACATGTCTTCATCCGCTATACGTCACTCACTGCTGTAAAACTACGATAACCGTCCCAAAATAATCAGAACAGCCTAATACCAGTATGCACACTATGGTCACTGCACTGTTTTACTGTTTTTGTAGTTGGTACATAAGGAAACGGTGAAACGATGCAATGTGTGTCCTGACAGACATCAATCAAGCTGCTGCTGACTTTGAAAAAGATGCTGCCAATTAAACTTCTCAAAAAGATTCAGATGTTTTGCCAAAGACACAAAACTTTTGTTTTCCTGGAGTTATCTCGGCACCATCTGCAATTTGTTTTGAAATAAAAATGTGTTTACATATCAAATGAATAAGGCTGCAGCTCGTTCTTACTACAGTAGACACATCCCAACGCACGCAAGCAAAGCTGAAGAGCAAACGGAAACTTTTGTTTTCTCAGGCTTATGGTTACTAACGTGTATGCGTGTCTGTGATTTACATAGCAAGTATCCAGACACTTTCACTTTTCATTTGAAATGGCTATTTTGTCCATCACTCCACAGTCGCTTCTGAAGTTTTGCTAGAGTGAACGTTATGTCCGTTGTGAACACTTTATGTTCAGTTATTCAGTTTGGCTGAAGATCACTGTCAAGCTGTAGAAATATTTTTATACTCTCGTATACCTCACCGCACACATCAGAGAGTTCCTTTAACTTTGTCTCAGTTTCCATCCTCACAGAGGGCGTCTGTGAGGCAGGGCAGTGTCCTGGCAAGCGTAGGATCGGTGTGTCAGGTCAGCTGCAGCTCTGCTATTGTGTGTGTGTGTGTGCGCGCGCTTGTGTACACAAATGGGTGCCTTGAGTACTAATATGGTAGAAAAGTGTTATACAAGTGCAGACCATTCACCATATACACAGAGTGGGAATTGCATACACACTTGCGTGCCTTTCCTAAACTGTTTGCAAACTAACTTCCTAGTTCTGGACACACTGAACCAGAATACCCTGCAATCTGGAGTGACACAGGTGATTTTTAAATGTCAAGTTTCTGGTTTTCAATCATTTTACAAAAGAAATCAGAATATATTTCTGTAGTGGATGTGAGGTTCTTTTCTTTACCACGAGTACCTCACAATTTATTCAATTAGGTATAAACCTGCCATTTTTAAGAGTAATATAAATGTGACTTTGCAGAATTAATTCCCAATATTATGCCATTGTTTCACATTAATTATAAGGTACTGACTTCTGTTATTTATATACTAAATAACTATATGCATTTGATGTTGTATTTGCTCTCACAGAGTGATATAATACGTTGGGTAGAAGATAGGAACAATAAAATATGCATTATGGCTCTCCTCAAATTTTGACCCTGTTGTGACCCAACACTTGTGGGAGTGAAAATCTTCACTAAGGGGGGCGAAGAGGGTGAGGAAATTGTGAGGAAGATGGGAGTAATGAGGCTGACGAAAGGTGTAGACAGATGATTTCATCTGTCTGAGTGCCTCAGTGTCTGAGTGTCCCCTAACTACATAGAAAGCTGGGAAAATCTGAGAACTTTTCAGAAAAGAAACTTTCATTTTTATGTGCTGTACATGAACAGACGATGTGCTACCGTTTTCAACACTCTGAAAATATACACTCTTCAGCCTTTTCAGCACTCAAGTTTAATCCTGAAAAAGAAAGTAAAAAAAAGTGTTTTTCTTCTAATACAATAGTTCAAAAGGAAAAAGTACAAGTATTGAAATTTGAATTATTTGACCCATTCAAAGAGCAAACAATTTATTCAGATAAACGATAACCATAAAAGTCACCAAGATGCCTATATAAAACCAATGGTTAATAAAATGAGACAATGTAATTATGTTACAGCTGCTCTCAGTTCTAACGGCAAACAAAGACTCCCAACCAGAAAAGACCCGCAACAACACAAACACAAGATAACACTGATACAAAAAACTCAGTAGGAATAAAGAAGGATGGATGTTAAACATGGAAAAAACGCATCAATAACAGTGGCGTGGAATGTAGTGACAAGGTAAAGTAATAAATATGACATACTGTAAATAATGATTAAGATTATTGTCCGTCCCCCTCCCCTTATGGAGAGGGGAGGGGTTGTATGAATTGATGGGCGCTGGCAGAAAGGATCTTCTCTGATACACATTGATCAGTATTTCGCTGAACATGCGCCTCTGTCCAGGGAGCGTGCTGTAGAGATTCTTGAAACTCAATAGAGAGTTGTTGGTGATGACATTCTGGCGCTCTAGTTTATGTTTTGCTCCAAAGATCAGTGTTAAAATTAAAGTTGGTGCGTAGTGAGTGGAAACCTGGGTTGACTGCTCAGCTGCAGCGTCAGGTTTAAGTACCCCATTTGTATGCTGTTGACTGTGTGTGTTTCTTCATGTGCTTCCATTGGTGTGTGCCCTGTTCGCGCCTGTAAATGCTCCCTAACGTTCACATGCACCAGCCCAAAGCCACATTAATAACACCTGGACCAGCTGAATGGGGCTCCAGCGATCTACTGTGGTCTATTGCTGCGATGTTTTTGTTTGGCCCTGGTCATAGCATCATAAATCTACAGCTTATTCATGGAGCTAACCTGACCTTTACAGCAACACCAAGAACAGAGGGAGAGTCAGCAAGAGAGATGGAAACCAGAGGAGAATAGTAGAAAAGACCAGGGAAAAAGTGAGAATAGGGAGCGAGGGAGGTAGGTTAGAGGCATTAGAGGTAGAGCTCAGAGGATGTGAATGATAAGGAGGAGGGGAAGATAGTGGAGGAGAAAAAACACAGTGAAGAAATAATAGGGGATGATAGGAATAAGGAAGAATACATATAAAGTGGCAGAAGGAGATGTGAATAAAAAGGAAAGTAAAGAGAGAGAGACAATGGCAGTCGGGATGGAAATGGTGGGACTGAGAGGTTATTACGGGATGAAAGCAATCAATGAGTGTGAGGGGATGGAGGATTGGATAGACGGTGAGATGGGGAATAGTGTGTCCCAGTCAATGAAGCCCATCTCTCCTGGAACTCCGTCACCTGTCGAGTCTTTAATAAAGTCTCCATGTCGGGGGTTTTGTTTGCTCCCAGATGGCACCACATCTGTCTACATGAGCTGTCTCACACCTGACCAACCAAATTATAATGTGCTTTAGGTGTGGCTGACTGTGTCATGTGCGTGATGTATACCTTTTAAGTGTGCGGTTGTCTGACTGTGTGCATAGTGTGGTGTTGAGTGTATGTGCAGCACAGGTTTTCAACAGCCAGAGATAGAAATTCACATGACAATTTCATTCATTCTCCCATGAGCAACTCTTTCTTCTGCCTTTCTGGTCCTGTCAAATTATTGTGTAAGCAGCCAGTATTTTATTGAATATTTAAGTAGATGTCAGGTAAACAATGATACGTTAGACTTTTACTCAAATCCAGAGTGAAAGCCATGAATCAGAAAGAGCGGATGTCAAGTAAATAATGCAAATGTGGTTTAATTCCATTACATTATGTATGATGGACACAAATAAAAATAAAATAATAAAAGTCGTCCAGAAATCATAAATCTGCATCAGTTAAAGCACGCAAAACATGTTTTTAAACATGCAGGATAGCCAATAATATAAGCTACCATTTGATATGATAATGCTTTCAAATCTAAATTAAAATCTATTTAAAAAATGCCTGTGCATTTAATTGTTTGTTTATTTGCATTATTTTATTTACCTAATATGAGTTTATTTAAACCATCACTAAGAATGTTATCATTTCTTTGTCAAATCTAGCGGTATTTAATTTTACTCGGGTGGAACTGATTACTCGTGTATGAGAGGTGGTTCTACTGGGAAGCAGGTGTCAGCTGTCGTGGGTAAACTTGTGTTTCTCATTAAGTAAAACCTTTTAAATCAAACACTGCTGATATTATTCTAAAGTCCATGTTTCAGCATGTTATTTAAAAAAGAGGGTAGACAGCTGTCTACAAACACCAGGGTTAGTGTCCATGGAGAAGACGATGATGCCTTAAAACGTTGTTACTTAAAAGGGCTGCCCCTCCAATGGATTTTTTTCAAGTGGACAACAGGATTATTAAAATTCTTTATTTAATCATGTTATTCAAATAAAATCTGAGCAAAAACTGTGCATCCTGTGCAATCTGACTCCTGGTCCATCCCCTACCAGGTGTGTCCCTGAGCCAGCACCCGGTGCCAGCTCCTTGTAAGTCGCTTTGGATAAAAGCGTCTGCCAAGCAAAGTAAAGTAAAGTTAATGTTCCCTTGTTAGATGCTCCTGACACGCACACACACACACAAAAATCCATGAATGAACCTGTCTCATTATTATCTGAACGATACACTAACCATTTGTACATAATTGCTTTGGCAATGTTGTTTCTGAACTTTCATTCCAATTGAGCTCATTAAACTGAAATTGCATAGAGATAGAGGTTGATTTGTGAGCGTGCGCTGTGGTAGAATGATAACTTAACTCCTGTGGTAGCTGCTCTCCTTATTGGTATTCTGCAGCTGTCTGCCACACGGACCCATCGTACATCCAACCAGTAAAAAAAAGGACCATTAACAACTAATGACTCCGCTGCTGTAGGGCATAGCCACACACACACACACACCCAACTGTTTTTAACATTCCACAGATGAAACACCATTACATACAGTAAGCTAATTAGCTACTACACCATTAGGTTTAATATCAAGTTAGCCAGTGAGGAAGTCATTAAGTGATCTCCGCCGTAAATGTGTTGCCATAACAGCTCTGTCCGTTTGTTTTCAAGTTGTATTTATGTCGAAAGATTCTGGTTTGGACCGAGGTTTCTTTTCTTTCAGGGTGTTGTCCTGGGGATCTGCCTGTAATTTCAGCGAAATTAAACAATTTGGAAACTCAAATGAGATCCCAACAGGCTGCCCGGAAAATCAATTGAATGGTTGAAGCTTGTGATGAGGCAAAAACACACACACACACACACACCCACACAGTGTTTTCATGCACATTCAAGCTGGCTACACAAGCTGACACACACTTACCCTTCTAACCCTCATGAGTCCTTCCCAGACAATTACTTACTTGGGAAATCCCTGCTATATTTAGGTGATGTAAGTTTACCATTCTTTAAAGATGTGTGTGTTACACAGATATGCGTGTTACACACATCTTCAAGAGGATGATGACAGACAAATGTCTGTGTCATATCTGCGCATCGTAAGGAACTGGAGACGACAGCTTAATTTAGCACAAAGACTGAAGCAGAGGAAACAGCTAATGTGTCTGTGCAAAGAAAAATTTCAAACTCTTCCTACCAACACTTCTAGCACACGAAAGCTCACTAATTAACACAATATATCTTGTTTCTTATGTAACTGGAACAGTTTGTATAAGCGAGCTGATCCCTGAGCTAACCTAAGTGTCTTAATGCTTAATATCAATAAATTATGTATGCAGGGATGGATAATATCGCCTTATGGTCCTATGGATGTCTGAAATATGCAAACCAAAAAGGTTGAACTATTCTTTAAAAAATAAGTGTTTTTATTTGTCCCTGTTTTGTGAGATGTGGCTGTGCAAACGATGATTGTTGGCTGTCAAGGCAACAGTAATGTGATATTGTTAAAGTGCCGTGAAACATGGAGGCGTGTCTGGTTGAGTGGTGAGACGTATAGGTCTAATCTGGCTCCTGAGACTAGAGGTGGACCAACAAATCCGCCAGGCATAATGGTGGATAAAAATAATAATGAATACTTTGTTGATCCCCTTGGGGAATTTGTTGTTTGGACAGCTGCTAGACTGTGCCTGCGTAACTATTGGGTCTTGTCAAAGGACACCTGGACATGTAGCTTTGTGGAGACGGAGAATTGAACCACTGACCCTTGGAGGAGGAAAGCCACTGATACGCCATGATGTCATGTCCAGGCCAGCTCTCTTCTGTCTGTTCTGTTCTAAGCACGAGCAGCTTCCAGTACAGCATTGGCCAGTTTTCAAAAACAATGGCATCGTCTGAACTTCTGAAGTGAGTGACTTGACACTGTTAACTTACCTAGTCTCTCTCTCACTCAGAGTGAGACACTCTAACTTCGCTTCAGCTACAGATGCAAACAAAAAGATATTGATGCACACTACATGTCAGCTGCTAATTGGAAAACATCACAAGTTAGTTAGTTTGACGTCCTTTAGAAACTGTCACCATTGCATTTGTCACACTAGAGCCAAGTAAAGTAAAGTAAAGTAGAGCATGCAAGAAAAAAATCCTCCACAATCTAAGGGATCTGTAACAACGATCTGTTTAAGCTTGGAATAGCCTCCACCAACACTCAAAACACATCAGTGGGTTCCCTTAAGTTTATCCACATTTTTTTGGTTTCTCCTCCTCCCTCTTTTCAGCCCCCCCCCCCCCATCTTTACCTATATGAAGCCTTCTCTGCTTTTAGCTGCTTTCAGTGTCCCTTTCCCCTCTTTCTCCTGCTTTCCTCCCATCTCTCCCCTTTAATTCCCATAACTGCAACTCCGTCTGCTCCTTCTGTCTCTCTCTCTCCCCTCTCCTCCGTCTCTTCAAAGTCATCTCCGTCTTCGCTGTCATTGTGCTGAGAACTACACATCGCTCAAAGCTGAAACATGTGACAAAATGCTGTTCACTGACATTGTCGGTAGTAACACGCAGAGTGATAGAGGAAGTTCACTCAAGCAGCCATCCTATTATCCCTCCAGACACACACACACACAAACACACACAAACTGTACCTACATTTTGACAGTTGTAGATACATCCAATTTACCTTGCAGTGGCCTCCCAAAGGGATAGCGACAACGGAACAGTTCGCAGCTCAAAATAACAAACACAAGTGAGCATGCAATGCATCAGACACACGCACGCACACACACACACACACATGCTTCCTCTTCCTCCGTCCCTCCCACTCTGCATTGAGTGCATTCTAGTAGCTGGTAACAGTAGCGATGTCAGGCTTTTATCGCTGTAATGTGCAGCCATACATCAGTGTGACAGTGGCTGGGGCAGGACAGTGTCGGCCCGCTCCCAGACACTAAACTGCACTCTCAATTGACATACGCCAAGGGCAGCCAGATAATGTAGATGTATGAATAAAACAACACGACTTTGATGCTGCTGATCACAATGCATCATTCATTCACATCAACAGTGAGACACAGAAGTGAAGGATACTGTTCATTTACAGCCGTGCGGACGAGATAAGAGATGCAAGGGATAAGTGATGCAGTGGTCATGGCTGGATTTCAATCGGGAATTTTTGGTAAAAAATATGCAGTGTGCTATTTATACAGTGGCTTGCATCTGCATTCAAAGGAAAATGGCCCACGGGAGGGCCTGTGAGAGAGAGAGAGAGGGATGGTGATACAGAGTGCTAGAGAAGCAGAGGATGAGAGGGATAAAATGTCATAGCTGGGGTTGATAGACGGAGAAGGTCCATCCACTCCATTTCTGAGTATATGGAGGGATAATAGTTGAAGGGGAACAGAGGGATAAAAGGGAGAAGAGAGATAGCCGGAAGGTAGAGGGGACTGTATTATCGAGTGTGTGTGCAAAGTGAGTAACGGGATGGGAGAGGGAGGCGAGAAAAGCGGGGGAAAGTCGAGGGATGGAGAGGGAAAAAATGAGGGGAAAAGTTTTAATCGCCTGTTGGAATGGAGGAAATAAAGAGAAAAATGTGCCGGTTGATGAAGGTGAACAGGTACAGGTGGATTTGAATAGCAGTCTGGGGAGACAGAGGATGAGAGGAGGGGGGAGAGGGGAGGATTGGTAAAGGTTAAGAGGGATTTTGTTAGATCTGTGTTTTTTATTCCATTCTGACAGATTTTAATGGGGTCTTACAGCTGCGGTGAGGTTACCTAGGCAACTAAAATACGGTGTTGGACTGGCAGTGGGACATTGTTATCTGTGCAGAGAAGAGACAGAGGAATTATCCCGCACCAACGACTAGAGAGACCTGTGTGTGCGTGTGTGTGTGCGCGCGCGGTTGTGCTTTGTTTGTGTCATTCATCATTAAATCTGTGCATACAGTGTGTACAGCACGGTGTACAAATGTTAGGTGTGGGAGGACACTAAAATGGCAGGTGTGTGTACTAGTGTATATTAATTATTGTGCTCCAGCAAAAGTGTTGCTGGAAACTTGGCCTTTCAGCTTCTTTTATAGCTCATCCATGCACCTTGACAGTAGGAGAAGTTTCTACTTTGCTCTTACATATATATATATTTATGCATTTTCTGTGTGTGTGTGTGTGTGTGTGTGTGTGTGTGTGTATTTGCTGCTTGTACTTTTATTTTTGTGATGGTCAGTACTGTTTACACAAACGGGTGTAAACAGTTCTGAACTTGAACTCTGGGGCAGGGAATGGAGACAACAGCTGTCACGCAACTTACATGAAGACTTAGTAGATTTGATGCATGACAGGGGATTATGAGGGAGTACAATTTTGGTAAGGCAGGGCATTTTGTACTAGTTCAACACTGTAATTATAGGACTGGTAACAGGTGATGTCCATTCTTGCCACTTTAACACCTGCTGTCCTGATTACAACATTACACTGACTTGCGGTGATTACATGCAACCCAGAGCCATCATTTTATGTTTATGAATCATGTGATTGCCTGAGGCTGTTCAAACAGTAATGAGCGTTCTCTTCTGCAGACAGAAAGTCAATTTTCACCTTGTGTTAATCTCACCCCACATAGCACAGTATGCCAGTAAAATGGATCCACTGCACAGTTCATCGGCTGTAAGTTAGCTAGCAAAGGACAGGGTAGCGAGGTGTTTGTGTTTACCTCAACAACTAACCTAACACAGCATTCAGCAGATTCTGCTTCTCTCTGCTCAATTCCTCCGGCCTCTCTCTGCTTGTGAAGCAGCTTCATAAACCACCAACATTTTCCTTTGATTGAAGGTTTCTCCAACTTGATTTTCCTAAAATGCGGGAGCATGCATTTGTGGCCATTTCTAATTTGTGCCATTGTTTGTGGTTGTTTATGTAAAATGTTCCATCTTAATTCCTAGTTAGGCTGTGTTAGTTAGTGTGTCTAGTTCTGTGTCCTCTAGGTGCAAGTTTGAGTGCAAATTGTGATTTTGAGCAGAAATATGTTTCATTTTGATGTACTGTGTGCAGTATGTACCTTGTACTAATGCCTTCTCTCAGGATGTGTGTGCTTGTGTATAGGTATGTGTTTTTCTGTGTGTGCAGGAATGTGCCTTGTTTGTCAGTGTACCCATGCATGAGGGCGTGTGTGTGTGTCTGTGTGTGTGCGTGCACACGTGAATCTATCCGTCTGTGTAGCTGTGCATGCACTATACGACAGAGTGTGAATCATCAGAAACAGCAGAGCTATAAAGCCCAGAGCTGTTAGGCAGGATGGTCTCCTGGAATGATCACAGGGCAGCTGTACTTCTATTTCCCGGAGAGCCATCACTGTGCGAGTCCGAGGAGCTGTTGTCGCTGTTTCTGCGGGGACCCAAGGGTTAGCCAGTCATGCCTGACAGCACAGCCAATGGCCATAACGTCAGCGACAATGATTGAACACATGAAATATGTGCTCTTTGTCCATGGTATTGGACAGGGTGGAGGTTAGAGGTAGGGTCAGGGTAAGGGTTAAGGCAAGAGGAAAATTGCCTGTTTGAAAAGAAAGCCTGCTTCTCCGGCTCTGTCTCCTTCTTTTATTAGTTAGTGTTGAGATCTCGCCTCATTGACAAACAAGATAATTGTCATATTTGATTTTCTCTGTGCAGCGGACGCTGTAATATGGAGATATTAATAATGCATATGGACCCACTGCCATATTGGATCTATATAATTGCACTAGACGAAACATTCTTCATTTTTGATACTGTGCATCCTGAATAATGAAAAGAAACGAAACATAACAAAATACATGTATAGATCTGTGTCATTTGGATGAATCGTGGTGAAGAGACGCATATTTCATTTTCTGTATGTTGCCCTTCAACTGTAGTCTCTTCTCATCTGTGTTTATGCTTCTCTTCTTCATCCATTCTTCAGTTTTACTCTCCATAGCTAATCATTCAGCAGCACCACTGTTTACTTTACACCACTGGCACCCACAGCTGACATTCGAATATATACGCAGTCATTTTTTGCACGTTTGCACCATTTATATTAGTTATATGACATCTTATGACGAGTGTGGGTTTTTGTCACTTACCTTCTGTGGTGTGAATGAGAAATAACAACATTATTATTGTTAAGCGTTTCATAAGTAGTTTTGCAGGCAAGCACATCCATCAGAGCTCCGGGGGAAGGGTGGGTGGAGGCGGGAGAGGATGCGGGAACCTGGTGTAGGGAGGCTGCACTGGTTTGGGGGTTGTTTGGCTTCTATCAGACTGCTGATAACAGGAGATAGGAGACCAGGGTATTAAAGCTCAATAGTGCCATCAACAGGTACAGGGAGGCAGTGTTGCTCACTGTCGAGCTCTAAACATTAACTGGGGTGATAGTGAGCGAGCTCTTTTGGGCTGTAATGGTGAAGATTTATCTGAAATATGATCAGGTCATAACGTGAAATATGCCATTGTCTCTACAAGGTCTGGTGAAGAATATATGAGGCTCGGGGATTAAGGTGAATATGAGGCTGGCTGGTGTCCAACCTATCCTCCGCAAAGGTTAGACTATCCTCTGGCCTTTAAAGCCCTGCCAGCTATTCTCCCTCACATGCATACACACATATATACACACATGCAAGTTAGCCTTACTCTGCCTAGAAGCGAGGTCACGGTTGCACTCAAACCCTCCCTTCCCCTCCTTCACCTCACTAGCTAATTCTTTTTTTCTTAGTTTGACATACTCATACATACTGGACACACAGAAAACCAAACGCACCACACAGCAGAGTTTTTCCCTTCATAAATAGGCATGGTCCATCCATCACGGGGGCCTCGGTGGACCCTGTTTGCCCTCTGGCTAGTTCAACTCCGCAGCCCCAGCAGCAGTGGCACGCTGGGGGACGGACAAAGAAGGTCATCCCAAACCTTCACAAGGAGAGGGGTAATAATAATCACCAATGCTCTTAGTGTGTCTCTGTGTGATTGTGTTGCATCACACATCAATTTGTTGTTGATGGTGTATGCAAAGTAAATGGCCTACAGTGCGTCTGAAGGCGTTCTCTCCTTCTATTCTGGCCCCAACCTCTTTGTAGATTTTCTGTATGTCTGAGGCTAATTGTTGAGCAGAGTCAGTGTAAACGTTTCAGTGTGTGTTGCGTGTCACAGGCTGTTCGATGCAGTCAGGGCAATGGAGCTCGAGTAGTGCTGCTGAAACCGATCTAAATTCACCCCACTGATCTTGCCACCAGGGAGATAAGAGGAAATGTAGGAGAATGGAAACAGAAGTGTGTGTGTGTGTGTGTGTGTGTGTGAGTCAGTCTCAGTGTCTACACATTCATTTTAATAACTCAATGGAGATGCAAATGAGAATGCAATTAATATGTGATGTGCTGCTTGTTTTTAAAGTTGGGATATGAATCAAGACACTGCTCTAAGCAAAGTTAGGAAGAGTTGCAGCCAAATAGAAAATTTATTCAATTACAAAGGCA
>JAUMHF010000014.1:5834296-5845880 GCA_032359275.1 Microctenopoma steveboyesi | reverse complement strand
AAATAAATAGTTAGTCAGTGTTAGTTTCTTTGGTACCATGTCAGGTATTATGTGGTTAAAGTAAGAAGACCACAACATACCTGAGCTACTAACCAACAGGTAAAACTGAAGGTGACTGCCCCCAAAACCTGGTCATAAATGCTCACAATCATTCTCGTTCACAGTTTAAGGTGTGTTTAGGTGATCGAGAAAAATATTCTTTTAAAATCATATAAATGTTTACAACAATCCCTGTCTGTATCACCTGCCAGCATTGATTGCTATTTAGGGGATTTATACATTTTTAATGACTTCGTATTAAATCACATAAGATTTGGGTGGATATGACATTTAGGCTGTTCTCGTGAAACCAGCCGTGGTTGGATCAACTGGATGTAAAAGCCCAAGGGAGGCACAGCCTTCACAGTGAAACATTAACCTTATTGTCAGTGTTTTTAAATTAAATCCCAACAAAAATGTGTCAAAGTCGGTAGAAGAAGTCGTAAAACTGAAGCAGTGCTCTGCGTTACTGCCAGCCCCACCTCTTCACTGCCTCTTAGGAGAAAGTCAATAGCCAGCCTAACATGTGTATGTGTTAATCAAGTTATTGATTATATTCACGATGGCGACCCCTGACAGGAAGTGACAGCAGGAAGAGCCGCTCCTTCGTTTCCTATATTTGGCTAAACAACTGAAAAAATAAAAACAGTGAGCCATGTGTAACTTGCCCATGGTCCCCCCCCCATGCTGAAGAGTTGCTGCCAGCTTATGATTCATATTGTAGCTGTGGCCATAGTGGCGGGTACTAATTATTTTGTAACGGCCATTCACCTGTCTTGTTCTTTGGATTTGGGTGATTAAACATACTGTCACACCTCTACATCTCTGTATTGAAATCGGACAGTCAAAATAGCTAAACATCTATATTTGACCTTAAAGCCACTCTATCTACATCATGCAGCGCACCAAATTATCACTCCCACACCCACATAAATGGCCTAAGGACACTCATATTAATGAGCCAAAAGCACAACTCAATCACAAATTATTTCCCTGTTTGTTTTCATTTTTCTAGAAACAAAATCCTTTGCCTTAAATATGATCCCACAACCGCATACAGATCTTCGATGAAGCAAAAATGTGTAACTGTTACCTGTTTTTTTTCTGTTGCTTTCATGCATTCACACCGAAGCAAACGGTTCACGCACTGACACAAGTAGGTTGTACGTCAGAGCATCACGACGGCACGGCTATGTTAAAACTGACAGAAATGGTTCACCCCTATCATGCCTCTTTTGTCTCTGCAGACTAATTAAGGAGTAATCACTGTCAATTACATCAGGGGATTTATGTAACATGACATACTGTTACAGTGCCCAAGGGTCTCGTGTATCCTCGTCTTGATCGGGAACTTAATGTGGTGTCCTGCTCATTTATAGGAGGATCCTAACCTTTACAGCAACTGCAGGGAATGAGTCTGGGAAAAGCCAGAGACCTCAGGGATTTATGTCCCCTAGTAAAATAAGATTAGTCTCAACCTCTCTCAAGCACTTCCCCTTCAGTTCAAAATGATGTTGACTTGTTCAGCTGATAGTGGAGATTAAAGAGAGGCTAATGTCTGATACCGCCCTTTACATTTTGCAGATATTTGATAATAAACCAAAGCACTGGACAATTTAAGAATTTGACTTGAAAGACAAGATGCTTTTGTGAAAAATCACTAAGGTGATCAAAAGACTCATGAGACCATGGAGATTGAAACAATCATGTCAATAGTTGTTTAGTTATTTCTGTCAGGCATCTATACAACAACTATATGGTGTCTAAAAATCTACACAGGCTGGATGTTTCATACAATGAATATATATATATATAATTAGTGGTAGTGAGTTATAGTGAGAAGTGGTTTCGCCCTTAGAATTAAAAGGATTGTGCAGATATGCTGAATGCATTTATGCTGTTTGAGTGCTTTCTAATTTATTATTTTTCCGTTTCTAATTGGTTCTGTAGGTCCAAGGAAAACACATTACATGTATAACAACCTGCCGTTTGTGTTTTTCAAGTTGACTCGTCCTTTACTGCAGGTGTATTTTCACTTCTGTAGACAGTGTATAATGTGACCAAAATAAAAAGAGGCATTTTACGTTTTTTAAATATTCCATCTAAAATAAAAATGAGAGATCGTTTTGTTGCGTTATACATCCTGCTAAATGCATTTATGAGGTGTAGAATAAAATAGATTTAATGCTGGTGCAAGCGTTATTGTGAAAGAAGCAAACAATAATCTTGTTATAGTGTTAAAGTGATTCCAACACTAGAAAGGCTAATGGAGTCTAAGAACCTATGAAAAAAAGCCCTGAGGTATTCTGAGACCTATTCTTTTCTCCGTTAGAATCACAAAGCACTGAAAGGATCGCGATTCTTTGTTTTCGTTTTACAAGTCTAATTTGTTAATATTTCGCAATGAGAGTCAATTCAACAGTGAATGACATTACTTTGTGTGTCTTTAAAGTGCATCCTTAACGGAGTCAAATGCCCACATGTTCATTCACAGAACAGGTCGACACGCAGTATGCAGGAAACACTAAAAAGGCACTTTATAACGGTTCAAGGATACTCAGCCTTAAAGAACCTAATATATGCCTCAATGCCGGCGCAGAGAGGACAGCAGGTCAAACCACTCAAGGAGAGCAGAGCACAGTGTGAACATGCAGTGTGTATTTACACTGGAATAGATGGCAGATGAGATGAGGCTCGGTTTTAATAGACCAGAGACCTGCTCTCACAGCCAGCTGCCTTCAGAGGCCTCAGAGGAGACGTGCCAAGGAGAGGTGAGGATCAGAGAGAGGGAGAGCTTGTGTGTATGTGTGAATAAAATGAGTGTTGTTTTTTTTTTGTTTTTTTTACATGCATGTGGGGACGTTTAGATCCAGCAAGAGTAGAAAACCTGGCTGAAAAGTCACCTCTGAGGCTATGCTCAAGACCTCATTAGTGAAAAGCTGATTTTAAGGGTAAAAGGTAAATGGCCGAGTTTTTAGCCAGAGGCGCGCGTGCGTGTGTGTGTGTGTGTGTGTGTGTGTGTGTGTGTGTGCGTGTGTGTGTGTGTGTGTGTGTGCGTGAGTCTGTCTACTGCTTTTGTAAAACAATATATGTTTGCGACTAAAGCATGCTAAAACATTTTTACAGTGATGCCTTTTTTAGGGAAAGAATTTGTTCTGAACTGGAGCCATAAAAAAGGCGCTCACACAATTTGCTTCCTTTATCAACACTGAACCAAAACCACACATTTTTGGGAAGATAAGCAATCTTCTGTGTGATAACGGCCATGTGAGCAACTACCAGCAGCCATCTACAGTAACTTAGCTGTAGGTAGGCTGTAGTTACATGGACCTGCCAGTAGGATGTTGTTATGCTCTTTCCTACTCAATCATGGATTAGAGATGCAGGTAGGTGTGGTAGGACTTTGTTTCCTTTGGATTGACCAGCCTCTGGTTTTGGCTTTATGATGGTAGCTCCATATGTTGTACAGCCAAAGAACTAAGCATATTTTCCCTATTTTGTTTGCTTACCTCACCCCACCTTCCTCCCTATGACATGCATGGATTACATACATTTTTTTTCCTTACAAAAGATGTAGAAACATAATCATGCAAAAAATAATAGGGAAAATATATTTATAGGTTAGAGTTTATATTGATCTTTCACACACACACACACACACAGCAGGATACTGTTCCTCTGTACATCAGTTCTCTCTAGCTATACGGGTCACAGCTGTACAATAACAACAAGACACATCCAGGAACCACACCCGTCCCTCTTCACCATGTCTTCCACACACATATACACACGCATCACACTCATTCACAGTTCCCACCTCCACACCTTCCCTCTCCCACTCTCCAACACCAGTCTGACAGCTGTGGAGCAGCTTGCCAGCAATGTCACACAGACAGAAAGCTTTTAACGGAGAGAGGTGTGTAATATTCATAAGGAGTGCTCCACTTGCTGTGTAACAGACATTGGTGAGCGTGAGTGTGAGCAACACTGATCTGCTCCTCTGGTGATGTGGTTTAATATAATATTAATGCGAGTTGTGCGAGATAGCTTCTTCCCTCTTGTTCATTCTGCCCCATTTCTCACAAGCAATGCGCTCCCATGTTACAGCAGAGATGCTGAATAGGAGCTTGTTTCACGTCAATCCCACAGCAGGATGCTGCAATGCTATAGGAGGCAGCAAAAGTTTCTGGATGTACTTCTTCGGGGCTTTGTTCCTGCTTGGCTCCGTTCTTGTTCTTGCACAAACACAACTTTGCACTGCGTAGATGTGAGGCAGTGATTGAATGGCAGTCGCTGCCTCACATCTACAGGGAAAACAAAGTCAGCTGTGGCTTTGTCTGGCCCATGCGGTCATGATTTATTTAAGGGCGCAGGCGCACCATAAGTTTGTAAAAGTTCATTTTGATTGGTCCTTTTATGTTCACACTGCTCAATTACAAGTGAACCATGGTTTGTAAAGAGGAGTCACAAATACTTTGGCTTTATTGCACAGCTTAATCTGCCATTGTGCAAAGCTGGAGATTATGGTGATGCAGGAGAGTTAAGAAAAAGTTATTGTAACTTCAGCAAAAAAAGATCAAGGCCCACAATTGCTATAAGTGTCTTATATTTGTTACGTGTGCACATTACTTTGACCTTGGTTTATCTTGTCATACATTATGCATTAGTCAATGCTGACTATCAGACTTGCAGACAGGTGGCAGGAGAAAACCTTTAATAAATGGGTGATAAACAGCTCCATACTGGTCGTGAAAGACAGTGAATGAGTTGACAATGACATCATATGCAATATCCTTCAGTCTCCAGATCTCAGCCCACCTCAACACAACGGCATTCTTACTGAATGACTTCTCAAAGTTTGACAGTTGAGGTATTCTCTGCTGTTCTTACAGCAGAGAAGGACGAGGACGGTGTTTTTCTGACATCGCAGACAATGTAAGTTGCTTACTTTGACATGCTAAACACCATAAGGTGTGCAGTCACATCTAGAAGCCAATAAAGTCTTTTCATGTTTCAGCCTCAGCAGAAATTTTGCACTTTTTAAACCTACTTCATGAATCTAAGAGGAGAAAATAAAGGGAGCGAGATTGGAAGGAAAATAACAGCAAGTATTCATTTTCGCTCCATTCCACTTTTGTTCTTTCCCATTCTTCAAGCTCTTTTCTTCCTTAACTGCTACTTCTTTTCCTCGCCCCATCTCTCTGTAACTAATGGTCCTTAAATGCATCTTCGGCTGTCATGACATTGGGACTAAATCACAACAATCATGAGTTATTATCAGCGGCGCGCTGACTGATTGTGCTAATGTCCACGCTGATTGTATTAATGCCAGGGCTGATTGGAATACATCCATCATAATATTCCTGGCAATGAAGAAGTAATAACCGGCATTATCCTGATAATGAAAAAGACTGTTAGGCTGAAGATTAAAACTAAACAGTGATAACAAGGGACTTCATATTTGGGAATTACTGTGAGCAGAAATCGCTGCTCTTTCCCTGCCTCTCTCACTGTTTTCTCTCTCTGATTATTTCTCTGCCTCCTCTCCTTTACCTCCCAGTTCATCGTTCATCCCGTTCACTAATCATCACCTAAATTCCCTATTTTGCTCTCTATGCATAATTTCTTTGTCTTCATTAACTCCATTACCCTCTTATTCACCAGCTTGTCTACTTGTCTTGTCATCATCATCATATGCTGCTTTGCCTTGGATTTAACTCTATATTCTTCTCCCTTTTTGCTTCCCCTTAGTAGATGTCCTCTTCTATTTCTGACGATTCTGTGTGTCATATTTTGTTTTCTGGTTTAACCCTCCTAATCCCTCCTCTCTATTCTTTTTATTTCCATTTCCTTCTCATTAACATTCCAACTACTTATTCGTCCCTTCCTCAGTTGTTCATTCTTCATCCCATGCTTGGAAATTCTCCATTATTCTCTGACCTTATCCTGCTATTTCAAATAAATTCATGAATGCATTCCTCATTTCCTTTGATATCCACTTGCTTTGCGTCTTCATCGTCTACGGCTCTTATTTTTTAGGTGTGTGCATTTTTGCCCCTTCTCTACATGTAAACTTACACGGTGGCGAGGAGCGCTCTCTGTTTATGAGGAAGAGAGGGAGACAGATAGGAGCGAGAGGTGTGGGAGGGAGTTTGAAGAGTTTTAATGAGCCAGCGCTCACACTTATGACAGGATGGGTAAGTGATGAAAATTAATCTGTTTGGGAGAAAATGAGGGAGTGTGTGTTTGTGTAGGTGTGTGTGTGTGTGTGTGTTTGTGTGGGTCATGAGTGTGTTTGGGGGTCATGTGTGCGTGTACGTAGGGAACATTTGGGGGATTTGTAAGTGTGTGTTTGTGTGATTTCCTATGAGAATTCACTGCCTCGCCAAGCAGAGACATTTTTAACTTGGGCAATCAATATGAGTGGGTGCATCTATACGCAGTGTGTGTGTGTTGTGTGTGTTATACTGATGAATGGCCCAGCTCTTAATGTTCTCAACCACTCTGTGGACTAACTAGACTATTTAATCACCCTCTCTCATCCCCCGCCTCCTCCTCCTCCTCTATGTTTCTGCCTCTCTGCCAAAACTGAGTGTACTGCTGAGGTTAGACAACACTTATTGTACAATACATTAGCCCTGTGTGTGTGTGTGTGTGTGTGTGTGGAAGAACGAGAGTGTGTGAGGATTAGCAATGCATCAGTCAGTGTCCAGCCCACTGGCTCATATACACCTGTCGGCTCATTATGGAGCACTGGAACAGATAGAGGCGGCACGCAGGGCATAAACCTAACGCAGACACACGAACACACCTACACACAGCCTTGCTTATACCTGTGTTGACTTACATTCACTCACTAACATCTCTTAAATCCAACCAGTCACTACTAATTTCTGGACTGCAGCCATTACCTAAACTTTCACATTTAGCCGTGACACTTAGAATAACCTTTTTCCTAATGAGGCTGCTCTCAAATTACTCTTTTTTACCTTAGTTAGACTTTATGAGTTTGTGGAGATCTCTCTCTCTCTCTCTCTCTCTCTCTCTCCCCTTCACACACACACACACACACACACACACACCTTGAGAACTAGACGTCCTGTAACTGGAAGTGAGTGTAGGCACGCGAGACAATTGCTTTGTGGCATGTGGTTTTGAGTTTGTATGTGAATAGGTGTATGTGCATCTCTGTTTGAGTGTGTGTGTGTGTGTGTGTGTGTGTGCCTGCAGCAGTAATGAGCACTGGGCAATGGGATGCCCAAAGGCAAGGTTTCCTAACAGGGTCAGACTCAAGGACGTCTGGCACTGGTCCATGCGCCCACGTCCAGTACACACACACACACACACAAAACATATTGGACGAGCAGACTGCAAGCTGGTCCAGTACCATTAAACAATATGAGGAAACAACACGCTTTTTGGACATCGCCCCCAACATCACGTTTCTCTCATCCTATCCCTTTAATACACACACACACACACACACACACTGTGAAACACCCTCTATTTGTCCCCACACGAACAAGAGATTCACGCTCCACTAGCAAAGACTCTCAGAGTGTAGGTTATTAATGAGAGCATGTCCTAACAACATTACAGAACTACTGCCCCGAGGAGAGGAGGAGAGGAGAAGAGGAGGAGAGGAGGAGAGGAGGAGAGGAGGAGAGGAGGAGAGGAGGAGAGGAGGAGAGGAAGTAGAAATTTTGTGCAGTAGAGGGACATGGAGGAAAACCGAAGAATGCTATGAGACATGAGGAAAATTGAGAAAAGGGGAGAAGAAAAGGAAATAAGAAAGAGGGCCATGAGAAAGGAGTAGCATGGAAGGTCAAGAAGACAAAGAGGGAGGAAGAGAGGACAACAGAGTGAGATCGAATTAAAAGGGAGGGGACAGGACGGCAGGAGAACAGATGGAGACAAACTAGAAAAGGACAACAAATGTGAATGAAGAAGGTGGAGACAAATAGAGGACATCAGAGAAGGACCGGACGGACCCTTTGTGGATTGTGCTCTGGTGCATCGTGTTTGCTTTAACTGTCCTTGGGAGATGTGTGGAGCTTTGACTGGTTACGCACCTGTGTGTGTAATCAGTTCACACTGTTTGTCAGGATAAAAGACCTGCATGAAGAACACGGAACGTCCTTCACGGGTATAAACTCCTAAACTGGCCTCATAACTGTACAAACAACTCTTCCTGAAGGCGGATCTAACAGAGCTCCTCAGCATTGAAGGGAGAACCAGCCAGAGGAAAAGGTGACGGCATCCCAGAGCCCATGACTTACACCCCACAGGACATCTGTAGAGAGCTCTGAAGATGCCAGTTAGACACTCCTCATCTAATCTGACAGAGGATCTGTCAGGAAGAGGGAACCAAACAGCCCAAATCCAGGTGTGCAACGGGCTGCGCACCGCTGAGGAGTCAGTGCCATCTAGTGCTTGGTCTTTAAAACTCTTCCTCACAGTTAAACAAACAGAGCCCAGTCTCCCCGTGACACTTTCACTCTCACCTACACATGCTACACACGCTACTAAGCATAAACATCCTCCACCCTGCTGCTTCACACTCACACAATCTGCTGCCCGCGGTCATTTTTCACCCAGCCTGCGCGTTATTACGGAGGCAACATGCGCCGTCACACAAACTGAGCCCAAAAACATATTTAGAATTGATATCCAGTCTCATGACCCTCAGTGTGTGTGTGTGTGTGTGTGTGTGTGTGTGTGTGTGTGTGCGCGCGCGTGCTGCTTGGCTTTTATTGTGTAAGTGATCTGTGGAGCGTTATGGGAGCAGAGCGATAAGCCTGGTGTCACTGGCGTCTAATCATACTCCATGTTCCTTATCAGCTCCGGGCACAGGAGACGGAATGAACTCTGGAGATAGAGGAGAGGAGGAGGAGGAGGAGGAGGAGAGGAAGCGGGGATATGGTGGGAACGGGAGATCGAGGGAGAAGGGCAGAGGACATGAGAGAAGGAGTGCAAATTTAAAGGTCTGCTGCACTAAAAGCATATAAGGAACCAGTGCCAAGCCCCGTGCTCCGACTCACCTCGCCACCCACGCTGCACAAACACACCTTTTGTGAGAGACTCCACCGCTGCACCGCAACGTCCCACTGCGTGCGCACACGTGCGGGTGTGTGCCCCGTGTGTGCGTGTCGGGGTTATCGGCAGTGCTAAGGATGGGTGGTAATTGAATAATGACAGTAACGCCTCTGATGGATTACCTGTCACTCTTCTCTCGTCTCTCCCTCCATCAATGTCACCCATCCCTCCACTGCCGTTCGCGCCTCGCAACCTCCGGTCAAATTGTCTGCCGTCCGCGCCGTCACCCGTACGCGCGGAGATAAAGACACCCACAAACACGCAGGGTGACACGCAGCCTCACACACGCATCTCACGGGCAATCACAAGTGTTTTCCTGATCCTTTTACTAAGAGGTCAAAGTAAATATAAAAAAGTAGAAATAATGACGCAATGAAGTACAATTTAATGTTATTGTTGGAGTCACCACATATTTCATGTGCCAGCTTCAGAAATACTGTATTCAAATGCTACTGGCAACAATTTGAGCTTATTAGTGTTTGTTGTTTGCTTTGTGTCTCTTTTATCTTCAGCATATGACTTGTTCTGATGCTTTAGTCAACTACAGTAACATGCAGCTTGCATAGTAATGCATCAACAATCCGGTGACCAGATCAGGACCAGGTCTGATGGTGAATGCACAGTAAGGACCCTGAAACCAAAGCAGCTACATAGAAGGCAGCCCCTGTTGATGTTATTATATGAATCTGTGTTTTTCCTTCTGTGAAATATTAACTGTCAGGTGCAAAGATACAATTAGTGTACTTCTACTTCAAATTTGGGCTGCGAGACCTGTGGGGGAGTATATTTATACTACTTCACTTTTTCAAAAGATTTTATCCACCTATTTCACCCACATATGTGCACCTCATTTGCATTTTTATTTCACCAGTTTATCTCTTTTATGATAATTTGGGGAGGTCTGCATTACGTCTGTTTGATCTGTTATACTTTTATTTACTGTTTAAGCTCTTTAAGCTATTAGCCTACTTTCCACCACTAGCACTGACATACTTTTCTCTCTTTCATAACACAAGTTGAGGGTTGTTGGAACTTGTTTTGTTATTTCAGAATTGCAGCAAATAGCCAGCAGGAGAGCCGAGGATTGAGAGGAATTGCCGCACTCTGCTGCAATGCAGTTCTGTCTACAGTATCTGCTCGCTGCTAAGTGGAGCTCCTCCATCACGAGCGCGGACTTCCTCGAAAGGATTAATGCGGTAAATCAGGTGAAGTCGTGCCTGCAGGGGCATGTGGCGCATTCTGAGAACAGGTCAGTCTCTATGTGGAGACCACCCACAATGGTAGTGTATCCCTGACTCACCTGTCTACTTGGGAGGTGCCTCTATCCACCTGAGTGAGCACCTGAGTCTCTGTATGCAGCCTTTTGTGTGTTTGACCTCCCTTTCTCTTTACCTCTACATTCTTACTTCTACAGTTGGTCTCTCATTTCTTTACCATATGACTAAGAACAAGGAAACTATTTCTGTGTGTGTGTGAAAGGCAGAAAGACAGAAGGAGAGAAGAGAGTGTGGTTTGGAGCAATTCAGATGATATCAAGCAAAATCCATTTCCACACAGATATCTATGGCTGTTTCAGACCAATTAGAAGTTGGCTGGAAAGAAAGAGAGAGGATTATTTTCTTTATCATCATTCGTTTAATTGGGAGAAAAAGAAGAAGTTGTGAAGCTCTACATATTCAGGCAGCGAGGAGTATTTACATCAAGACTCTTTTAAGACTGTCCAACAAATGTGAAAACAAACAGCACCAATGGTACACACCCGAGTTGGATTAGTTGATATGCCTTTACCCTTCACTAATGAGGTGCAAAATATTACTACTGTAATGTGACATCTTTCATCTCGCACATTCACACTTGGGGAATTTTTACCATCAAGAGTCACAGCGTAACATGAGTTCGGCTACAGGAGATGAAATAGGACAAGATGGTAATTTAAAAAGAAGACATTACGTTTTTCCAAAGCAGCATCCCGTGAAAACCTCCTGTTGTCTCTGCAAATAGAAGTAAATGCCTATATTCCTGTATTGGTATTTGTTGCATTAGCTATAACTGGTTATATCTATTTCAATACGCTGAGGTCAAAAACCAGTTTGATACGGAGAACATCATCCAGTTTACAGGTTTATGACCATGCTCTGTGATGCAGAATTGGAACAAAATAAAGGTTGAGTCAACAAGAAAAGTCCAGAATTAAAGTCTGTTTTACATCTTACAGTACATGATTCTGTATGTCAAGTAAGGCTTTTCAACAGGCCGGCGATTTTCTTTAATTAGGGTGACTTAAACATGTCACGAAAATAAATGATCTTGTGCAATTTCTTGAAAATCACCATTTCGTCATAGCACATTAATTCAGTAATACTCTGTTTTTGCGGCAGTTGAAAATACAACACGCTGCACTAACTTATTTCTGCCTGTAACACCAGCATCGCACATGCTCCCGTTAGTA
>JAUMHF010000014.1:5737917-5826337 GCA_032359275.1 Microctenopoma steveboyesi | reverse complement strand
AACCTAGCAATGTAGAGATATGTGAATATTTAGAATATATCTAGTATTTTTAATTATTTATACAGCCAAAAATCAAATATTCATAAAAAAATATATATTGAGGTTTATTTACGTTTATTTAAGTTCTTTGAGTGTTTTTTAATGTAGTTCACTGCATTAATTCACTGCAACTGTTTTATTAAAAAACAAAAATAATAAAGCGATTGATGTGTTTATAGTATTTAGAGTATTTATTTAGTTCTTTTTGTGTTTTGTACTATATCACTTTGATTACTCAATAAATCAACCACAGGCAACACTTGGAGCTGAGTTTATGTACTGCATATTGTATCTATTACTGAAATACGTTTACAGTAGGTATGTGAATGATCATTAATCAGTATTACTGACATTAATAGAGGGCCACAAAATCTATTTTGCTTAGGGCCCTAGGCTTAGGCCAGCCATGTTTATGTTAATGCACTTTTACTGTCTGCTGCTGCTGATGTTTATGCACTACTTTCTGTATATCAAAGTGGTACAATGTCGAGTTAATTGACCATTAATTGTATCTTTAACAATAATAGTAGTTATTTTATGTCTCTTTCAGTCTTGGTGCTATGGGTTTGACTTATGTTTTACATATCTCTTCTCAGGGAACACCTGTTTCATAATGTCCCTGAATAGATGCAGCTCAGGTTAAAAGGCTTTAGAGAAAACATACCTGTTGTGTAACCACACTAGCAACCACTAATATTTAGTTCCAAATAAACTAAACTAAAATTGATTTATGTTATTTTCATTGTGATATTATAAACCCTTCATGCATGAATTATAGCCCAGTCAGTCAATATTTGTTCTTTTTTTTCACTAGTCTACTACTACTTTAGGCCTCAAGTGATTTCATAAAGTTTGTTATATATATGGACATTTTTAAATAAACAATAACATAAAATATTGCTTACATTATGCTTGTTATGTCATTATGTTTATGTTTGTCTGATTCTGAATTGCATTTCTCACAACTGGCCAATAAGGTACAACACAAAGGTGCACAAACGTGTTGGCTGATAACATATTAAAGAAACGGCTTCTCATATATATCATTAGCTGTCCACTGTAGAGGACGCCATGCATGAAAGGGTGGCCAGTGCCAGTGGCTGTTTGGATACTTTTTGGCTGGAGGACTTCCCTGTCCCACAATGCATCTTGGTGACAATGTTGTGGTGACGTCACCCGTAGCTGGAAGGGAAAACAGCCAGTGGGTGGGCTGGGCTTTGGTCTTGCTCTCAGCTTCTTATATCTCGAATCACAGGAATTACACTGTTTACACACAGAATACGCATACGAGGGCTTAGCATGATGACCTAGAGGCTGTACTACGTCTGTGCCAGGCAGGTGGGTGTATCTCTTTCATCGCTCCCTTTTGGCAGCGCTCGCCAGGCTGCGCTTTGTGCTGTGCAGCTAGTTTAGCTTCGCAGGGCTAACAGCGTCGGGTAGCCGTCTCTAGTGGCGCGCGATACCGCAAGCTTTGGTATCGATCATATTCGGAAGGTATCGACACCGTCGTGCTAGTATCGACCCGATACCAACTTGGTATCGATACTATTGATGCTTTGTATCGATCTGCCCGGCAGGAGCCGTCTGACTGACTGGCGCCTCTGAGGCCCCTGTGTACGGCCAATAACCGCCTGTTAATGGCCTGTTGGCAAAGCACAGCAAACAACCAGGCCTCCAGTGTGAGGTCTGGAAGGAGTCGCTGGCTTGTCCGTTCGTCAAAACAAGAAGCTGTGACGTCGAAATGCATGATATTAACAGTTAACTTTCTAGCTAATCGGTGGTAGTCGTTGTCAGGAGCAGATACAGCAAAACGCGTTACCGTTAAAGTCATCACTAACTAGTGCTTATCTTATTAATTAGCAACCTAATGGTAAGGTAAACACCATTTAGCTTTTTGTAGTGGTGTAAATTCCCGTTTGTCTTCGGCTGCAGTTCAGCCACAATCGTCCGTGTGTGTTAATGAAGCTTTCACAAAGACAAAGCGATCAGTCTTTTCGTTTAGCCATCATAACGTGTAGCTCTAGTTTATAGAGCTAAGGGGGCAAATGTAATTATCCTCTTTTCAAGAGTGTTTTCACTTGAACTCAGCCTGGCTGCTCTTCCCTCCCCCTGTCAGTGCACTGAAACATGGGACCTTGCAGCGTCCACGTCCTTCTGCTGCTCTTGCTGCGGGCCTTGCAGACATCAGCTGAAGACTCAGGTACCGTCCTCAGTTTTCTTTCCACTTTGTCTTTTACACTTTGGCCCTTGCATGCCGCCTCTTTTTCTTCAAGTGCACTCCCACCATCCGTGAGCCATATCTGTATATATACATGGCTGGCAGCTGTTAGTTTTCAGGGAGAAAAAGATGTAGTCACCACCCTTCTTGGTGACAGCAGGATCAGCAATATCATGCCAAGTTCTTGAAGATTAGCTGCGTTTTGTAAGTGCAATCCAGTATTTTTTTTCAAAAACTATGTCACTAGATCAGAACCTTTTAAATGTGTCCCATCGACAGTGAGATAAAGTACACTGCATTTTAATGAATAGCTTTAATTCTAACTGGTTATGTATTTAGTAAAACATACAAAAATTAGGTGCGTGACAGAATAAAAAAATGAATTTCGCTAGCTTGAGATGGAGTCTACAACCCAGAGAAGTGGCTCAGGTAGTGCAGCTCATCCAGGATGGCGCATCAATGGGAGCTGTGGCAAAAGGTTTGCTGTGTCTGTCAGCGTGGTGTCCAGAGCATGGAGGCACTACCAGGAGACAGGCCAGTGCATCAGGAGGCAAGGCGTAGGTTGTAGGAGGGCAACAACCCAGCAGCAGGACCGCTAACTCTGCCTTTTTGCAAGAAGGGACAGGAGGAGCACTGCCAGAGCCCTGCAAAATGTCCTCCAGCGTGCCACAGTGGGTCAGTAATGGTGTGGGGTGGCATTTCTTTGCGTGGCCGCACAGCCTTCTATGTATCCTCAGACCCCCTGTGAGACCATATGGTGAGACCATATGCTGGTGCGGCTGGCCCTGGGTTCCTCCTAGTGCAAGACAATGCTAGACCAATACAGTTTCAGTTCCTGCAAGACGGAGGCATTGATGCTCTGTACTGGCCTGTCCTTTCACCAGATCAGAATCCATATGAGCACATCAGGGACAACATGTCTCGTTCCATCCACAAATGCTACGTTGCACCACAGACTGTTGGGGGGAGATCCCTCAGGAGGCAATCCACCACCTTATCAGGAGCATGCCCAGGCAGGGAGGTCATACAGTATACATACAGGCATGTAGAGGCGACACACACTACTGAGCCTCATTTTGACTTGTTTTAAGAACATTACATCCAACTTGGATCAGCCTGTGGTGTGTTTTTTCCACACAATTTTGAGTGTGGCTCCAAATCCATAGCTCCATGGGTTGATGCATTTACTTTTCATTGACAGTTTTTGTGTAATCTTGTTGTCAGCACATTTAACTATGTAAAGAACAAAGTATTTAGTAAGAATATTCCATTCATTCATCTAGGATGTCTTATTTTGTGTTCCCCTTATTTATGGAGCAGTGTATAAATAAATGCACTGTCAAGCAGTATGATATGACCCCATATCATCTCTTCCACAGATGGACAGTTGGTGTGTCTGTGTAATAGCCGTGAATGCGAGGCCACCCAGTGTCATGGCACCCGGTGCTTCTCCTCTATCAAAGGTGGCAGCAGCGAAATGGTGTTTGAGCGTGGCTGTCTGAAGGGGGCAGAGAAAATTCTTTTACATTGCTCCACTGCTCCGTCCTCCCACCAGGTCATTTTGTGCTGCTCTGATGACCTGTGCAACAGCAACATTACCAGTAGCACTCTGGCATCTATGTTTCCACCAGGTGACTAACAAGGGGAAGTGAATATTGGTGTTCTGTAACCACCTGTAATATTTACTGACTAAATACAAGGCAAACCACCACCTGTTCCTTTCCCCCTGCCTTTCTCCACCCTTTCTCCCTTCTCTCTACTGTTGCCCTTTAGATGGCAAGCTAGCAGGTGAGCCAGTTCAGTACCGTGTGGAGACATTAGCTCTCTTTGTCCTTGGTCCGGTGGTGGTTCTGGCTCTGCTGTCTGTGGTATCAGTGCTGGCCTGCAGGAGGCTTCATCATGGCCGTCTGCAGAGGCTGCAGGAGTTTGACACTGAGCAGGGAGCCATAGATGGCCTCATCACATCCAATGTGGGAGACAGCACTTTAGCAGTAAGCGCAAAAGAAATCTCTGCCTAAACCCAACTAACATGGTTTTTACAAAGCTTTTGACATTTACCAATGCTTTTGTTATAGGGTAAGAAGAAACTAAGATCATATTTGCACACATTTCAATGCTGACATGTTTATGCAAATTACTAGGTTATTCCACTTAATTTAGCCGTTATTTAATAACAGGACTTTAAAATAATTATTTGCATTATTTATGATGGTGAATAAATATTACACTAGCACTTCAGTTCCCAACATCAACACCCGCACCTGAAGTGTGGTGCTCCAGTAATTTATTTTTACATAATTTGTACATCTTACATGTAGTCAAGTGGCAAAACTGGTGCAACCTGTTGCCGCTCTTGAATGTTAATTGTAGCACTACTAATTTTTCAGTGTTTGCATTCATCAGGTCTCAATTTTTGCATAGCTAAAAAGAGCATCACAGAAAAAACCCAGACAATGTTCGAGAATTCCAAAAGCTTGGTACATGTGATGTATGTATATGTGGTAAAGTTTATGGCGTACTAGCTGACTGAGGCCTGTCATTGTCTCAGGACCTGTTGGATCACTCGTGTACATCAGGTAGTGGTTCTGGGCTTCCGTTCCTTGTCCAGAGAACAGTTGCCAGACAGATCAGTCTGGTAGATTGTGTAGGTAAGTAAAACTGCTGATGAAACTCGTGACATGTAGCATAATATTTAATCATAGAAATTCTATTGTTGGCTGTAACCCTCATTGAGATGCAATGACAGAGATGCGAATAATAATAATAATAATAACGATGCACTTTTTATACATTTCAGAACACAATAAATAACAAAGTTTACATCTATTTTATTTTTGACTTCCTGTTTTCCCTTGTTTACAGGTAAGGGGAGGTATGGAGAGGTGTGGCGGGGGCAGTGGCAGGGGGAGAATGTGGCTGTTAAAATATTCTCTTCAAGAGATGAAAAGTCCTGGTTCAGAGAGACAGAGATCTACAACACAGTGCTTCTAAGACACGAAAACATATTAGGTGGGTGTGTTGCACACTAACGCAGACTAGTAAGTTCAACAGAGGATGATCTGGAGAAAAAAATTACTTGTTTCTCAATACTACGTCCCTGGATTCATTGCAGGCAGAGATTGCCTTATACTGGGGCAGTAGTAAAATGTTATGCAAGAGATTTGCAAACAATAGAGAATTTATACTGCAGATTTAATAATATAAGTTCTATAGAGCTGATGATTTCTCCCACCTACTCTCTCGTCTCAGGCTTCATGGCATCCGACATGACCTCTCGAAACTCCAGCACCCAGCTGTGGCTCATCACACATTACCATGAGAATGGGTCCCTTTATGACTACTTACAGAGAGTTGCCGTGGAGACAACAGAGGGCCTGGCAATGGCAGCATCAATAGCATGTGGCCTCGTGCACCTGCACACTGAGATCTTTGGCACAGAGGGGAAACCGGCCATTGCGCATCGCGACTTGAAGAGCAAAAACATTTTGGTCACAAAGGATCTGCGCTGCTGCATTGCAGACCTGGGCAAGTCTTGAAAATATCTTTTTATCTCTGCTTTACCAGTTAATTTTCTCTTTTTTTTGCCACGCTTAAATGATTTAGGTGATCATACAATTATTTCTATTACACTGAGTATATGTACTATTCAAAATTAGCTAAATTAAATTGTTAGCACTGGAGAAAAATGAGAAAGCTGCTGACACAAAGTTTTTATAGTGTAGTTGCATCATTTGACATGTTTTCTTTGCATGTGATAGGGCTGGCTGTGACCCACTCTCAGGCAGACAACCTGCTAGATGTGGGCAACAATCCAAAGGTTGGTACCAAGCGTTACATGGCACCTGAAGTTCTGGACGAGACCATTCAGACAGACTGCTTCGATGCCTACAAAAGAGTGGACATCTGGGCCTTTGGACTGGTGCTGTGGGAGATAGCAAGACGCACGTACAGCAACGGTGTGTTCTGAAAGCCAGCATTGCATTTTTTAGGATTCGCATCATCATCATTGAATTTTGTTCGCATTAACCATTTGAGTTTCTCTTTGCAGGTATTGTGGAAGAGTACAAGCCCCCGTTCTATGATCAGGTGCCAAACGACCCAAGCTTTGAGGACATGAGAAAGGTGGTCTGTGTGGAGCAGCAGAGACCTTTCATTCCCAATCGTTGGTTCTCTGATCCGGTGAGTAACCTAAACATTTGATTACACTTCATTTACTGAGGAATTCTCCTGACTTGAAGTACCAAGCGAGACGCTGATCTCAACTTTTATGGGAAATACTCATTTTAGTCCAAACGACGCAACCAATTCTAGTGAGACAGCCATAACCTGCTAAAACTAATAAGCCCTTATACATCTCAGAGCTTGCACAGGAAAACCGATCACACTCACTGTGGGTGTATCACTGCATGACTCCTAATTCCCATCCGCTTCACCATCTGTTTCCTTCTGACAGACTCTCTCTGCCTTGGTAAAGCTGATGAAGGAATGTTGGTACCAGAACCCATCTGCCAGGCTAACGGCACTACGCATTAAGAAGACCCTAGACAAGATTCACAGCTCTTTAGAGAAGGGCAAGGAGTCGTGAGAAGTAGAGGAGCTTCAGAGGCAGCTGCCTGGTGTCAGGGGTTGGCTCAGAGATGAGCCCCGTGTTTGCAAAACGAGAAGGACTGATGAGGGGAATGGACAGAGGAGTCACGTCATCCAGCCTCATCCTTCTCTCGCTCACACTGTATTCCTTTCTCTGCAATTGCCTTCCACTAACATCCCTCTCTCTGACTCAAAACCCACACAGACGTTTGGATCTGTCTCGTTTAAATAAGCCAGCCTTCGCTATGGGACACAAACCAGTTGCCAATGTGTTCGCACTGACCTGAACTGTGGACTGCGTGTGACGTCCGTGCTATAATGTAATACCCCACCCCAATGCTTTAAAGCCCATTTATGACTGCTCTGGGTCTGGCCTTCTTACACATTAAACACTACATCCCGAGAGTCTCCTACAATTCAATCTCTGATCCACAGCCAATGTTTTTGGCACATGGTTGCGGCATTCTGCTCAGAGACAATCAGAAATATCTCACTCATTTATAGCTTTATTAGAATATGCATTGCCACAAATACACACTACAAATACGTTCGCTGACAAAAGGAAACGAGCCAACAGAATCAAATGTTTTTAAACTTTTTAAAAATTACAATATTTATGTATCCAACCTCCACTGCTACCACACTACTGAGGATATGTAAGATTGGTGTATGATGGTGTGTGAAACTGATTATACATATATAGGCATTTACTCTACTGAACTTTCTATATTCACATTGTCATTATTGGAGCTAGTAGGAAATGATCTGTTGAGAAATAGTGGTAAAGATAGGAAAATGTTACCAGGCGAGTTTGTTTCTACAGACCGTACACTTATACTGGTGGTTTCTGGAGTGGACACACAGTAAGTACCTGCCAATAGGAATTAGTCTGTATCTTATAATAAGAATATGAAATGAAGTTATCCTCTCTGCTGGACGTATTTCAGAAATGCACTGTGGCTCATTAAAGAAGAAGTCTTCTGTTCAAGCAGAGAGGAAGCGAGGAGGACTTGTTTGTGCTGTTTTTTTGTTGTTTTTTTTAGATTCTGGACTTTTCCCATCATGCTACACTGTACAAGTTGCCTGAATAATGAAAAACAATCTCCTCCATCTTCATTGGGAAACTCATCTGTTTAGGTGTGCAGTTAAAAATGGATGTGTTCACAAATGCTGAGTTTGTTTTGGGAAAACAAATGTTTTGTCTTTTTTTATATGTAATTAAACAATTACTGCATATTACTGCCTAACAATTAACTGGTCTGTGATGATTTTAGAGAAGAGAAGAGCATTCTGCAAGAACAATATGAAGGATGTATTTATACTTCCCAAGTCTGCCATAAAACAATACAACATGCTTGTAATCATTCCTCCTGTTTATATTGGCAACTGAAAGATCCCTACTAATGTGTTCCAAAGTAAGTCACAGGGGACCCTGTGTTTCCCTGCTGAGCTACACAGGAAGGAGAGTTATTTAAGGATGAATTTTGTATGTTGCACTTCAAAGGTCGACTATTGTCCCATCACCTGTGTGATGACACTAAAGTGATCTTCTAATCGACAATATAAATGGAATAAGTGATTACAACAACCACAACTGTTTCACTGGCACTCCTCTATGGGCTAAAATGTAAATATGACATTTGACAGAAATAATTCCCTCCTTAATTCAGGACAGAAATCATCCTCTGTCTGCCCTCTAGTGGCCAATAGTAGGTTTACAGCCTATCATGATCACTCACTCCCTCCTGGCAATACTGAAAGATATGTTCTGTGCTTTTCCTCAATTATACTGGATGTCCTTTTAAAGTAGAAGCAATTAAACTAGCTTTTAAAGTTCTTGAAACGTTACCACCAACCCTAAACCGGTAAGACAATCTGGGTCATTTCAGGTTATCTGGTAAAGTCTTGTATGGGTTCAGAATACCTTTGGGATCTAGCATGGCCTTGATGTTACTCATCAGAGCCACAGCCTGGCTGGGTTTACTGTAGTAAATATAGTTCCTCTTCTTTAGGCCCAGTCCGTGTTCAGCACTGATGCTGCCCTTACAGCTGGCTGTCCACTCGTAGATAAACGGCTCAATGGCAGCAAGTAGAGCAGGATCCTTAGCGGGAGAGGTGATGTTCAAGTGGAGGTTACCATCACCTTTGGGAGACAAAAAAGATATAGAGGTGCAGGTGGAGCAAAAGGTAAAAGTGGGGTAAAATAATCTTGAATCAACATCTTATAACATCCCCTTTAGAATCAGATATAGCAAGGTATAGTAAATAGAAACCAACAAATCATTTCTCATAATATCACACCTCTCTTTGTGGCTCACCTACGTGTCCGTACCCGACTACACTCTTGGCCCTGTCCCCCAGGTGCTGCCTCATGTCCGTCACCAGCTGGTAGATCCGCTCCACTGGAAGCGAGATATCATACTTGTAGGTGAAGCCTTCGTGAGTCAGCGCCTCTGTGACACGTTCGCGCATCGACCACAAAGCCTTCACATAGACATAGAAGTAATATGGAAAAGTTCACTGGACAGTCACGACTTACATTACGTTGTATTGTTTCTTTTAACAATGTATTGACAATAAAGGCACCTTGAACCCTGAACGACTACAGAGTTTTGCACGTAACTGAGCCAAAAAATAGTCTATTGCACACAAAACTACTAATTTATGAACCCCTATATGAGATTAATAACCTATGATTGGCAAAAAAGGCTGGTGATACTTTACTACTTTATACTTTTTTGATGTCAACAAATCCCATAAAAATACCAAAAATATGTTACTCCTTCGATATATCACGACTTCCCTTTTCCATCTGTGGCACTCGGCCACAAACATGTTCCTACTGAGGATCTAAAGGTTACAAATAGACTTGCTGCATACTAAAATTGTTTTGCTAATGTTCCTCAAACAGGAGTAAACGGGGCTTTTTGTTATTCATGTATTTTATCTACCACATGCTTTTACTGTGCGCTTCTGCTTTGCATGTTACAACCAGCATCTAACACTGCAGCACAATATTGCCTTATTTAGTCTACTAATGTGAATATCTGCAATATCATTCATTTTGCATGTATTTTCTTATGTGTTTCTGTGTTGCAGCCATCACATGCCACAGTAATATACTACAATGTAGCATGAAAATGTCTTATACTGTGGTTTTTAATCACATTTATACTGTCTAAATTAATGATGAACTAAATAATTCTGTAGTTATATATTCTTTTCTATGGTGACTTTGTAACATCTGTGCAGAAACTACAAGGTGAACAGTAAGAACTCAAATAAGTTTGGGCAACACAGCAAAGCAAAACCCTGCACACTGTGTTTTTAAAAGCTTTTGGGCAGTGAGGAACATTTAAAAAAAATCACTTTCAGTTTTCTTTTGGTCTTTTTCATGGAATTTGAATTAAAAAAAAAAAAAGTCCTTACAGAATAGAGGCGTACCTTTATTTTCGACTCTTCAGTTGCCACTGTCCCATCAGTAACCAATAAAGAGGTCATTGCCTCCTCTAGAAAGTTGTGGAGTTTCTCTCCATCATGTGTCGGGTCAGAACCTGATGTTTCTATGACAATGTAAAATGGACAGGCTGCACAAATAAATGAAAAAAGGTAATAAGTTATATAATTAGAAATGGTTTATGTAAGCAACAGATAAAGTGACCGTGTTTAATTTCATTTAATATGGCCCTGTCATTGACTACTCAACTGTCTGAGTCTGTGTGTGTGTGTGTGTGTGTGTGTGTTGTGTGTGTACCTACCAGAGATAGGATTTGGTAGTTTGAGGTGTGTGTTCAACAGTCTCATACATTCACTGTCCAGGAACTCAAAAGCTGACAGGATTTCTCCCAGCATGCCTCTGCAGAGCTGAAATGTCTTCAGCAGCTGCTCAAAGGTCTCACAGCCTGAAAACAGCGAACAGGCAAGTTAAAGATCAACTACTTATATTTATCTGATAGACGTGAGAAACCAGAAGAAAATCTACCTAGAAAAAGAACATTAACAGATTTGGGTTTTCGTGGACAAAGAACGGACACTGCTGTGATGACCCCCAATGTTCCTTCTGAACCAATAAAAAGCTGCTTGAGATCATATCCAGTATTGTCTTTCCGCAGCGTAGCCAAGCAATCCAAGACACGCCCATCAGCCAACACCTGTATAAGACACGGTACAAAAACACAATCATCAAATTAATCATTGTTTCCTTCGTGATTTCACTATAAAACCACCAAAAAATAGAGACATTTTTAGGTAAATGCATATTTCTCTCATTTATTCCTGCATCATACCACTTCCAGTCCCAGCACAGTCCCATGTAAGGAGCCATATCGTAGCAGCCGGAGCCCACCTGCATTTGTTGCCACATTTCCCCCAATATGACAACTGCCTTTTGCTCCAAGATCCAGTGGCATGATGTAGTCTCTCTCCTCCAAGTAGAGGGATAAGTTCTCCAGAACGCAGCCTGCCTGGCAGGTCAGAATACCTGACAAACAGAAAAAATGCCACAATTATTAAATACGCTGTGAATCTATTAGAATTTAATAATGCATAGCTCTTTTCTTTATAAAGTAAAATAAGATATTTATTTTGGTAGACATAGCAGTATTTTTAAACGTACCTGAGATACTATCAAAGGTAAGGATGTTGTTCATGAGGGCAGTGGAGAGGATTATCTCATCGTAAACTGGTACACCGCCACCAACCAGTCCAGTGTTTCCTCCCTGAGGGTTCACAGCCAGGTTACGTTTGTTACAGTATCTACAAGAGATGAAGTAAAAAAAGCCCCTGATTAAGCACTGGATAAGCAACTCATGTCCATCCATCCAGCCTTCTTCCTATAAGTTGCTGTTAACCTGAGTATTCGAGAAACTTCTTCTGTTGTTTGAGGTCTTAACAACACTTCACTGGAACCTGCCGAAGAAATGATTAACATATAATGATGACATCACAATAATAAAAATACGTGGAATGAGGAATGAGATTCATTCATTTCTAGAACTCACCTTTTACTGACTTCAGCCAGTCCACATTACTCGACTGCAGCAAATCTGGGTCTGTGATGGTTCTGCCTGGTAGGACATTCCTGAAGAAAGCCAAATCTTCCTGAGTTACTCTGGAGAAAGGCAGCCTGTTTGGGGCTATGGCAGGGGAAAACTTGGATCCATCTGAAACAGTGTGCAGCTTGCAAGAGTGGGATCTAAACATCCATGAGCTTCTTGGCAGCAGTGAACTACGAAAGTCTACGTTTAAAAGTCCAGCTGTCACTGTAGGTGAGGGAGTCCTGTGAAGTCTCAGAGCCAACCTCAGTTTTAGTGTTCTTTGACAAATCCCCGCCATCTCTGGCAAAATGCTGTGGTTGCAATGGAGTCTGCTAAAGAAAGAGACATGATGAATTAAACTTTTTGCAACCCGTGACTGAATGTGGCGTTACACTTATTATTCAGCAAATCATTGAACTGTAATGCAGTAGTGTCCAAGTCATGTAGAAGAGGTGAAAAAATTCACCGTCACAAAGTTATTGTCAAACATACATTGACGGCAACACAATTTCCTACAGACAATTCAGATGTGAGGTGAGATTTTTCATATAATCATCCGATCTTTTTACTTTTATTTCATAGAGAACGGATGATATTGGTCTTTCTTTTATATACAGACAAACATACTAGCTGCATCTAAGTAAATATACAACATGTGAAAGTACGTTTACGACATCGGACGACAATGAACGACAATCCTTACAGCGAACATTACATTTAAAAAAAACCCAAATCGGTTTATTCAACAGCGTTAAAATTATATTGGAAGAGGCTAAGATGTGGTCTTACCTGAACTAATGATTCAGTTTGCTGGATCCGTTTGCGAGCTACGTCTCTGGACACAAATCACTGACATAAACCTTAACTAAACATGAACTAACAGCACACTAACGTTCCTTTTCGTTTTTAAAGCTAAATCCACATTATGGTTCTGGCCGCAATGAACTGTTCACGTAATGAAGCTGCTAGTTTAGCTCGACTAGAACTGTTTGGCAAAGAGCAAACAATTTCTTAATTCACTCACCATAAACGTTTCCTTTACGGCCCGTATATTACCGGGCTCTTTCGTAAGTGGTAGATATCTGTGTGAAATCTGCCACGCATTTTAACTAACAGTTATGTTAGTCAAAGCCGTCACATTCACTGTTTACAACTAGCGTTAGCAAGTGCGGGGTTGTTGACTAAGGTGAAAGGTCGCGGAGAAGAGAATGAACCAATCAGACGCCTTCTTTAATCTTAAACCAATAGGCGTAAACGTTTCATTATTGAGCAGCCAATGAGGACTGGGGAAAATAAGTGACACGGAAAAAGGTAGCTCATTATTCACTTCACCAAGTGTAATTAATTCACCTGGACATCAAGACACCCGGAATAGAAATCATTGAACTTTTGAGCACTTTGACATAAACTTTAAATTGCACTTAAAAAAACAAACAAAATACTATTGAATAAAAACGTGGAGACAACGTTTACATCAATTATGGTAAACAATATCACTTGTTTGCATTAAGTGGGTGACTAAAATAAAGTCAGATTATTATTTAATACGCCACATTTGTCCAAACTCTTACTTAATTTATATATACAGTAGTCATTGCTTCTAGTAATAGTTTAACTCTAGGATATTTATAATTGGTTCATTATGTACACTCTGTAAACTGAAATGGGATCAAAATGGAAACAACTTTAAAAACTCAGACAAAAACTCTGTGTCTTTATTTGTTTCTTAAGTGTAAAGTGTTCAACAAAATGTATTTATTTATTTTATTTTTAACTGTCTCAGCCTAGGGTAACATAAATGCCATAACTTCTTAATGCTCCAAATTAAGACCACTGTTGATAATCATTGTGGTACTGCAGCTAACACTGTAAGTTCCCTGAATAAAACTTCAAGTTCCCTTTATGTTGAACACAACAGTCTTCTGTTTTCCAGGGAAACAACATAAAGAATAACACCTATGAAATACTATGAATCCAGTCCAGAATTAAATCAATTTCAGTTACTGGCAATACTTTCAAAAGACAATACAGAACAGGTCTGAGTTGAACTGACGAGACCTAACAAACAATGATACAATCTTAATTTATCAAAAGCAAATTATATAAAAGGAGAGGAGGTGTCTCAGGATGCGCAATATGCATTTCAGATTTTATGAGTTTACAAGGCAACACTGACATGGCTAACAAGACACATAAGCAAAAATATTTCATTCACAAAAGACCTGAAATGGGTGAATGGGATGGAAATCTACAGGTGTTTTTAGAGTTAGCACCTTCTCTACACAATATCATTTTCAAGAGTTTTAATTTTACCAAAGTAAGACTTTGGTGAAACTAATGTTGCTCCTTGTGTCCTTGGCAGTATCACGTAACAGCAGCAGCTCAATTTTACAGAGAGCATTTCTTATTCTGCAAGAAAACAGTTCATAGTATAGAGCTGCTTTTCCCAGTGTACCACTGTTCCCCACAAATAACTCAACCGCAGTGCCACTAGGTTTAGCCACAGCCATTTCAACTAGATCAATGGTATTCAGCTCCGAAGTGTGGTCGTCCCATGTCTCTGAGATTATTGTAATGTCCATGTTCTCTCATCTCAGAGACAGTTGGGAAAGGAACGGTCACGGCTGAGTTGTTGTTGGTCGTATTCTGATATGAGCTTCTTAATGTGAGCCAGTTTGTTGTGCAGATATTCACAGCGAATCTTGTCCTTGCTGTAGTTGGGGTTGGACTGAAAGAGAATAGAAAACAAAAATAACTTTTATGGAATAAAGAAAAGAAAATTACATGAAGGAATCTCGGGATAAATATAGTGAAGTTTAAAGGAAGTTACGTTTTTAATTGCACGATACTCTTGAAGAATTTTATTATGAATTGTCTGCAAGGGAAAAACAGAGAAATATGAATTATTATGAGTAGACATCTAAATAACGCAAATTGTTCTATATATGAATACAATCCAACACAAATTAAAACCCACAAAATGTTTTAAAAGCAATTTAACGTTGCTGCGTAAAACATGAATACAGAAATGAGTCATTTAACCATTCATGAGGGGGTTAAAACGTGATGGAGTCTTAACTTGTCAGCTTCACTGACAGATACATATTTGTATTTCTGATTCCTCTTGATGCCCATATGGCAATATTTGAGTACCTTTATTATTTTTCCTTTTCAAAAACTTAAAATTAAGTTTTGCTCTACAAAATCACCCAAAAGTTCCAGGACTGTGTGGCAAGAATAGAACAGTTATCAGTGAACAAAGAAAGAGTAGTGTGCTACCTTGTATTTATGCGATTCGTGGTGAAGCTGTTTGAGTTGTGTGTCCAACTCCATGAACTGCTGCGTCACGTTGTTGATACGAGCGTGTAAATCTCTGTACTCTTTGTACTCATTGTTAAAGTCCTGTTTGTAGAGGTGTCTCTGATCCTGACTGCAAATCTCTGTGTACCTTCTGTGGAGGGAAAGAAAAGAGATGCTATAATAAGTTATACCACACGTTTTGCAAAGACAGAAATGTGTCAAACAACGAACAAAAATATTTACTTACGATAAATAATCAGCTGTATCATTGTCTGCTTGAAGTACATTAGAGTCAAATAAAAATGCTTTTGGGTCTGAAAGAAAGAAAGAAACGTCAAACAATTTAAAAACACTAACACACAAATCCACAAATGAACAACTAACAGCACTAACCTGAGCCGTCTTTCCTGTCTCTCCATGTGTCTTTTTCCTTGACCAAAACAAACCACTACATTTCAGTGACTGATGACACACGTGACAATGACATCTTAAAACAACCCTGTAAACACACACAACACCAGGCCTGCTGTTCTCACCTGGTCTCTGTGTTTGTGTTTGCCCTTCTTCCTTTTGACAGTGTGACTTTTCAGATCAGGAACTTTGAGAGGTGATGGAGGTTGATCGAAATCAGGTTGAGGGTGGTGTTCTGTGCTTTCAGGCATTTCCTGCGCAGCTGGAGTTGGCTCCAGCCTCTTGGCTACTTCTTCCTGCTGACAAACTGCTGACAACGAGTCAAACAGTTTTCGAGGGTCAAGCGAGTTCTTTTGCCTGCCGTCTTCTATCGCCTCCGTGGCTTCCTTATGAGCCAGTTCCTCACATGACCTCATTCTTGATGTGTCACTGACTGTTTTGATTGACAAGTGAGATATTCTGGGCTTCTTGCTAGCCAGAGGGTCGGTGTATTCTTCCGGTAGGGAGTGTTTCGTACGGTGCGCAGGGGAGGAGTTGGGGGTGTCTCGCAATGGGCTGACTTGGGTCTTGGGGACGGTGAGAAGGTTCTGTTGTGGCTGAAACAGTCTTCTGCATAGAAATGAGAAGATCATACTATAATTATGCTGAACTGGAAACATATACAGTTTTCATATATACTGTGTAGTACAACAGCTGATGCAGAAGCATTAGTCACAGCTAAAAAAGACAACTGCAGCTGTGTTACTCATTGCGCAAAGCGAACAGTGTGAACATTTTATATACAGTCCCTTCCTTTGGTAACATCTGCAGATCTAAATTGCAATCGGTTGGTAAAACCTCCACTTGGGGCCAATTGCAGTAACTCCAAATACAAGGACTGAAATAAAAAGCAAATTATTCCCTTTTTAATCCACATCATTTACTGGATTTTCACATTTCTTCAGGAGCTGTAGAAAAACAAACAATCAACATCCTGATAACTTTAGTAGCCAAGGTTTAATTCATGTTATCTCAACATTTGCTTGATCTGTTTGGTTAGATCAGCACTTGGCTTGAGCTTGTTTTTACTTTGGCAACTAGCATTCACACCTATACTGCACCTATTCTTCTATTGTTTCTATCCATCTATAAGTGCTCTTCTTTTTCTGAATCTTTACAATAATGAATATGGCGTCAGGTCTCTATTAACTGTGTAATTTGTTACCTGACCAGGATGCGTTTAAGAAGCTGCTGGTCTCCTGAGGTGTAGCCTGGCCAGTCCTTCTGCAGCTCTTTATACAGACTGTCCTTCAGAACAAATGCTTTGTCTCTGCTGTTCAGGTGGCCAACCTGCATAAGAAAGACGCATAAATCAGAGCTTCAACAGTTTCACTACATAATAAGGTTATATAGTGTTGGTGTAGAGTTAGTTAGGTTAAAAATAGATATAATATATAAATTCATTGTTTTGTGTCATAACAAAAAACACTAAAGCATGTGCCTCCTCTTTGTTTTTTCTCTGCTTTAAAATCATCCCTCTTGTTTATTTCATGTAAAATAGAAGAAGAATTACCTCCATTAATACAGAATCCAGCATGTCTTTACTCTCTTGTGACAGTCCATCCTTCTGCAGCCTCAGCAACAAATCAGGCCTTTTGTATGGCCTCAGAGCCAGCAGGTGTGTTATTCTCTCCCTCAGTGGCCTCTCCTGCACATCACCAACACTCTTCCTGTTTGAAGCACAGGCGCTCTTCTTGACTTTGGGCGCATTGACGCCCATTCTAATGTTGCCGAGGAGGGACTGCGGAGAGTGTTTGGGTTTGGTCAGGTTGACCAGAGCTGGGGCAGGCGGTCGTACTGTAACCTTCTTGCCTGCAAGAGAGCAGGACATGACACATCAAAAGAAGCAGAGTGATTTATTTTTAATCTTGCATTGCTCACCATAAAGCAGCAGGTACATTATATAGGGAACCTCTCAGTTGTAAACCACTGCCTTTTCAGATCAGACACCAGAAAAGCATCACATTTGTGGCAGAGCTGTGCATGCAAGGCATGCAAAGAGACAAACACCTCATTTCATCTCTTTGGAAATCCACATACTTCGCAGCGAGCAAAGGCTGCTATCTAATTTAGGAAATAGCAGCATGGTTGCACAAGCCTGTAGTGAGTAAGTTTCTTTTTGCCACAGGCTTCCTCTGAACTGACAAAAATCATGTGTGTAGCTATGTTCCTGTGTGTGTGTGTTTACTGAAACAAGATGAGGCTGGCTAGCATATCTGTTTAGAAGGAAGTGGTGTAGTGCTTAAAAAAAGCATGACAAAAAATATGCAAAATCATGGATTGTTGGTGTGAATGTGTATTTTAGGACATTATTGTACTGCATGTGATTGTGATGTAAAAGAAAACAAGACTGGTTGTTACTATGTGACTGCCATACATGTTGCTATGGCAACCTGTGTAATATGGTTGACTGTGGGTTTCTTTTGGGATGTAACCATCAGTACAAATTTGTCCTCAGGCCAGTTTTATTCCTTAGCTGAAGTCATATGTTGTATAACCAAGCAGACTGAGCACATGTCAGTGTTTTCTGGATTTCCTACCCTGGTAGCGCCCCCCATGTTTGATGACAATGGTCCCTCGGCTACGCGTCTCCTCCTCAGCTTGAGCCATGCTCTGACGAGCCTTATCGTACGAGTCATCTGTAGCATTGACTGTCATCTTCTTCTGAATCACCCCGAGACATGACAACTGCTCAGCAGCACTGAGAGCAGGTGGGACGAGGACAGTTAGTACAGACAGAGCTCTACGGACCCAGTTAATACATTATCCATTGTAAATCAAACACTTCTGTACATTGTGCTTGGTGCCACGTAGCAGAAGGAAAGTGGAGACACCACAGAATGCTAAGACATATGCAGAAAACATTCCAAGCACAGAATACACAGTAAGCATAACAGTGGAATTATGTGGAAAGGCTGACTAATGAAAAGAGTTGATCTTGAAATCCCCATGTAACAAAGTTTGTGAAATCCCCACATTAATCACATGACGGTTTTGCTTGTTGCAGACACATGAGTACCAACACCATATAAAGGTAATCCTCTATAAAAATCACAAATGAGCTGTACTTTAATGCTTTATTTACCCATCGCTGATCTGCTGCACACAGTCAAAGCTTCCGTGTGGATTGTCACGGGCAACGTTAGTCACGCCAAAGGTGAATATCCTCGCTTCATCTCTGTTCTCAGAACAAGGGATGGTTATTCTCTGTAAAAGGAGAAGGTAGAAACTAAACATACAGAGAATGACATCTGGTGTGTGTACAGTTTTATTTAATGTCAGCAGGAAAACACACTCGTCTTACCCCTTGATTTCCACTAAAACAGATGGTTGGACGGGAAGACCAGCCCTGGAGAAACACACACGTATTTGACATATAAGCAGATGCACAAATTATTTAAAACATTCCCCCACATTGTGTGTACTAGAGCTTTTGTTTTCCTTCACTGTGGTTTTAGAAATGCTATTACTAACTCATATGCTGCCTGCTGTAAGCTGTTGATCTTCTGCTTTGAGCACTTTGTATTGCCTTGATTCTCACAAACTCTGCTGCTACAATATCATTGTTACCACACAACAATGGATTCAACATTAATAAGTGAACAAATGTTTTTTCATATCCAGCAGGACTCTATCTGTAAGGTTTGTCCATGTGCTCTTCTGAGAGTCATAGGCTGCTGTCTATTTCAACATCGCCACTCACTTGCTCACTAGTTGTCGTGAAGTCCCAAATGCAGCATGCAATCTAATCAAAATACATTTCACTGGGGTGAATTAGCCTGTAAAAAAAATAACCAAACGAATAGGAAAGTATGTGGTGAGTAGAATCTAATTGACCTTTTGGTGGAGAGGATTTGTGAGTCCACCTGTTGATGAGTGCACAGAGTGAGGTGTCTGCCAGTACAGAGTTTGGCCCGGCTACATGTGGAGGTGTTTTCTTTTCTACGTGATCAGGCCAACTAGGTTATGAATAGCTGCACTTAAAGCTAAATAAAGACATTAGATATGTTCACAGCAGCTGTATTGTGCATGCGTGTGGACTTCGTTTTGAGCCAGGTGTTTCCCCCTCCTCTTCGTCTACCTCATCATAACCCTATAACAGCAGAGATGTGAGAGGAAGAGTGAGGTTTTCACCTTTTACCAGAAAATAGGTGGCAGTGCATTTCATCTCAGAGGAATTTCCTATATGTATTACTACGAATTATTGAATTGAGGAAGTGTACATGACTGCTGTCAGCTCTGACTTCCTGCAGCCTCTGATTCATTTATGATTAACTGGGTCAGATGTTTAATTGTGAGTATGTCCATCTGCCTGGGCTTCTTGTCTCCATTAAGCTTCACTGTGCACTGAAGCTCTTGATTTATTTATCAAAATGACACGTACTTATTGGCTGAACTGCCACCAAAGTTCCCTCCTGCTACTAGCTTAACAGCCTTTCTTCCTTCTTTTCTTCTCTCCTCGACTCCGACAGCGATTTGGATTCATAACACCCGCCGGGAGCCTGAAAACGACTTGGCTAGCAGCTTGTTACAAGCATTATAACACAGAAGTCCGCGTCGTATTATGCAACAGGCATTTCCATTTCGAAGCTACCAGGGGGCTCGCGTGAGCCAACAGCCGGGGAAGACACTGCCGAACTCCCCGGCCTTTATCCCATCACTCCGTGTCTAGGTAAGGGTCCTCCTGGCGAACCGCTGAAACAACTGTGTGCACAGGAAACACCTCGTGTAGACATTAGCGACAACGACCTACCGTGCTGCTCTCGAAGGCGCCGATGGCTCTTGCCGCGCTGTCAGTGAGTTTCACATGAAAAACGGAGATGTTGCCGCTCAGTTTGCCGCTGGACAGCTCGTAGCACTGCTTCTCTCGTAGCGCCGACATGATCTCCTCCTGCCCGGTTTATTCGGTGCGAAACAAACCCGGCATGAATGAATAAACGCGCAGGAGAGAGAGAGAGAGAGAGAGAGAGATGCTGCGGAGAAAGAGACGTCGCGGCGGTGTGGCCGCCTCGCCGCCGCGCGCTAATCTGGAGTAGGTCGCATTACGTCATGACGGCTGGAGTCAGCAAAGAGCTTATTGGCCGGCGCACATAAATAAACCATTACGTAGGGCTTACGTGACCGCTGCTCGTTCTTAGTCCCCCCCCCCTTTCACTGTGCTAATTTCCTTTCTTTCGTTTGCAGGGAGTTTCTTCAGCGTAGGTGTGAGCTGAATGGGTCGTCCACAGGTTTCAGGGCCGAGACTCTGGTGAAGTAATGAAACTTGTTGAAGCACATTTATCGGGCTGAGTTCTATTATTATCCATGGCCGTCCTGGATTTTAGAATAAAAGGTCAACACGAGGACTCGTGTATCCATCAATAACAAATCGCTTTGACTGAATCATTCTGCAGCACAGCGATCCCAGACATACAACCAGCAAGAGAACTTTCACATAATCATAGTGCCAGAAAGGTTGAGGGTGGTCCACACAGTAAAATACAACTTAATCCAAGTGTTATACATACTCACACACATGGATGCAGGATTAGGAACAGTATCCAATACAGTAATGTGATCTCTGTGCCTCCCTGTGAATGGTTTCTGGATTCTGCTCTGTATTAAGATGCAGGTGTCCTTATCTAGCTGTGGACAATACTGTGTATGAGCTGAAGGGCTCAGATGGATGTTTTTCTATTTCAGTGTTGTTCTCTCTGTCCACCATATATTGATGTAAAAGTTTTTTTCATCTTAAGGGGCCATTTCTACTGTTTTATTGTGGCACATTTTCATCTTAAAGATTCAGCAAAATTTACTGCTGAGCTTCTCAACTCTAACTAATTGCCGTCTCACTTAATTGCACGTCTAGCACTGACGGTTGGTGAAATGTTTTTCTGATCTCTGACAGACACAGGCTCGGGGACAGTCGTCTCTTTTTCCTTCCCTCCCTCTTCCATTTGGAAATCATTCAAGTCAAATGTATTTATATAACGGAGCGTTTGTTCCGTGCTCAGCACAAAAATGAGGAGACACAAAAAGGGACAAATATAAAAGAGACAACAAATGTGTTTCCAGATACAAATGAGCTGCTGCGAATTTATGTCCACTTGAATTTCAACGTGCGTCTCGCCTGTCTCTCTGTCTGTGTTTGAACACAGACGGTGGTCACAAGGCAGATGAGCACTATTCAAAGCTGACTCATATCAAAGGGTCTCTGGCTCTTTGTAGTGCAGTGTCTGCAACATGTGACATTTTGAGCTCAGAACCGTTTATACCTTTGAATGCTCAGTGTGAGCGGAGCCTCTCTCCTCCTCTCAGCCCAGCAGGTATGGAGAGGACAGATCAGAACAGGTGGAATACAGAGACTGGGGTAGTAGATGAAATATGGCAACCTCACAGGCCAGCAATGCAAGGCAAGCCAAAGGAATAATATATTAACAATAATGATTCCATTTGCATCTCATCTGAAATGCTCTGGCAGTCTCCTTCCTCCTTGGCTGTAGAAGAAGAATAGAAAAACCAGCCACTATAAGGGTAGCATTAAGGTAAGTGTAATGTTTACTGTGTTTTGTGTGTCCATCAAAGTTATTGTAATAGCAGAAGTGAATTTTAAATGTCAACCCTTAATTTAACTTCACATGAGTATGTCTGTTGGCACGACTGTTTTTGAGAAAAATAAACTGTTCTGGTTCAATTTAGACTTGATTTCCTGACAGGTAACACTTAAAAGATGTGCTGAGGGCAGATTAAGGGACTGCTGATGATGGAAGATTATGATATACAACTGGATTTATAAGTAAAAATATAGTCTGACTTTCCTTTACCCTCTAGGCCATGGGGGACCCTCTGTTAGACTGCAGTCCTCTCATCAGTGCAGCAGCTTCAGGTAAACTCCGTCTGGTTCGCCTGCTGGTTGAGGGTGGTGCTCAGGTCAATGGGCGCAACCCCAGCGGAGAGACAGCTCTCCTGGCTGCCTGTAAGGCCCTGAGAGGGGAGCCAGATGGACCGAACACAGTGAAACTCCTTACATACCTACTGCAGAACAAGGTCAGCCTGCAGTGACTAATGTTACTCATCTAAGCTCAGAATATAGTATATTACTGCAAATGGCTGCATACAAGTAGTGCGCTCAACTGTTCATTGATTCAGTTGTATTCGTAATGCATGATAGAAATAGCAGTAACAGCAATGTGTGTGTGTAATGCATATTAAATAGGTTTCTAATTTGTCCACCTACCAATCTGTTCCAGGACGTTATCACACTGTGGAACACAGCACAGTGTACTCGGAGGCAAAACTATTATTGATTATATGCATAAAGTGTGTTCTGACTTGAGAGTCAGAGGCACAGCTCCAGATCTGATCTTGTTAAGATGTGAAATGGAGTTGTGCTCTTAAGCCATTAGGCTACATGAAATTCTAATCAAGTTTAGGTTTTGATCCAAAACAAGCAAACATATTTGAACACAGTATGCTTGCTGACTAGTTTCTTAGTGAATCTGTCAGTTATTTTGGTCTTTTGGGCCAAACAGGCAGATCCAAACGCACAGGACCAGGCTGGCCGTACTGCTCTCATGTATGCCTGTATGGAGCGAGCGGGGGCACAGGTGGCGTCCTCCCTGCTGTCTGCAGGAGCTGATCCCAGCATGGAGGACCACTCTGGAGCCTCAGCTTTGGTGTACGCTGTCAATGCACAGCACCAGCCAACACTGAAGGTCTGTCAGGAGTGGGACAGAATGATTAAAACCAATACAGCAAAAAAAGTAAAATGGGTGGAAAGAAAGAATTTTTAGTTGTGATGATGCGTACTGTAAACATGTGCCAGCCTAGGAGTAAACAAAGCCCTACAATGGTTAGCTGTATTTAATGTTGTGGCATGTTAAGGTGGAGCTAATTTAAAATATTTTACTTGAATCTGAAGAATGTATCATAGTTTAAAATATGGTCATTTTGGGTAAAGTATAGTGTTTGAGTAAAATAAATGCAACAGAATAAAAAGTATAAAGTGGAAACACTTCATAGAGCAGAGCAACTATTTCAGTGGAATATTTCAGAAGTGGTCAAAACTCAATCAAGAACTGACCAGCGTTGTGTTTTTCAGGCGTTGATGGATGTCTGCCGGGCCAGGGGTCATGATATCATCATAATTGCCACCGAGACCGGTATGAAAGGGGGCCCAGTGACCAGGCGTTACCTGAATGTTCCTCCATCACCTGATACATCGCCAGTGTCCTGCATGTCCCCATCTGACATTGTACTCAAAACAGGCTCCCCAAACTCACCGGAAGGGGAAAAAATCTTTAATTTTAGATGTGAGTAATAGAAGTAGTTTAAAATACTATGGATTTGCATTAAGATGCATGTGTATCACCCTGCAGAGTGAATGGTGGTGTTGTAGAGGACTTTATTATATACTGTGGTGTCTCTGTTTTCTTGTTCTCTGCCTGTTGAAATGATTAGCGGAGTGCTCATTCAGAAGTAAGTGCAATAAAGAAATCATTGCTCCTTTGTAATCTAGGAGAGGTTTGTGATTTTTAGACTTTAATCTTCTTCGCTTTCCACAGGTAGAAGAGAAAGTAGCAGCAGCAGCAGCAGCAGCCAACATCCGTCCTGTGAGCTGAGTTCGTTGGGCCAATGCAACACTCCACCTCCCAGACAAAGGATGCTATCTGAACCATGGCTGTGTATTCACAGCCTGGCCTCTCTGAACAGAGCTTATGACGAGGGTCTGAGAGAGAGGAGCCAGCAGGGTGAGATGAATACGGAGGATATAGGAATGGAAGGAGGAGGGAGGACAAATGAGCACAGAGAGGATGAGGAGTCACTTTTGCATCAATCCAAGACGGAAGAGCCGAGAGAGCTTTACAACTGCTATAAGGTTCTCCATCCAAGGGTTTCTCAGTCACCTGTTTCCCTCACAGAAGTGTGCTCGTCTCAGGCAACCTCAAGCAGATTTATCCCCAAGAAAGATGTAGCACCTGGAGCGTCAACATCAGACAAAACAATCCAAAAGAGCTCTGCTGATAAGCTTCCTGCCTGCCCACCTCCTCACTGCCAGCTCCGCAGGAACACCCTTCCCTCTGTCGTTCTGGCACCACCTCTGCTTCGCCTTCCTCCAATATTCAATCAATCCAAGTCTCACTTAAAGGTACCAACCCAGGTGTCATGCTGGAAAAGCAGGAGCATGGTTTTTCTGCCTCATCCGCCCTACTATTCTGCACCATCCTCTTCTTCCTCCACAGCATTGTTGGTAAGGTCACTCCCCCCACTCCCCCATACTTCTGTGGCCTCCCTGGATGCTGCTTCTGCCACCTGCTGCAGTGAGAGAGAGAAACAATAGATCGCCGCGTCGTCATTTAGTGCAACTGGAACAGATCAGAGTAGGAGAAGAAGAGCAGACAAACCACTCACACCTTTGAGTTTGAGTTCTTGTTCTGTTGGATGCACTCGTGTCATAATGTGGAACTTTTACATTATAAAGAATAGAATTCAAACAGGTGGTTGAATATGGGACTGCAGTGACACTTTTAAAGTGACTTACAAGGAGAAGACAACAGCAATTACCATTTAGGTTTCTTTAAATTCTGTATTACTACATTACTACATTAAGTTTGACAAACAGAAGTATCTTGAGGCACAAATTCTGTGATAACTATTTTAAGATGCCATTACATTGATAGACATTTGCTTATTTTATAACAGGAGTACGTAGGAAACTATGGTACAATGACAACATTAAATTAAAGAAACACAAAATTGAGAAAACTAGGTACATTTGTTCAAGCTTTACTCTCTATGATACCTCAAACAATTCTTTAGTCCTTTAATGATATAAATTAGGTATGTTGTCTTATTTGACTTGTGTTGCATGTCAACCCAGTCATGGGCTGGACTTTTTTGTAGTGTTTTTATACTTTTTAGAGATCATAAGAACAAAATGTCAATAAAACCACAGGAAACTGAAATCAAACACTTTCTGAAGGCTAATTCTAACTGTATAGAAAGAAGTGCATGTTCATGGCAAAAGGAGTGAAGGTATTTTATTTGTTTTAATATGTATCTACAACAAGGGGGACACAGGCAAAAACGACTGACAACTTGATGAAAATTAAAGCAAAACCAAAAAATAAAAGAAATTACATTTATTATCAATGCAGTTTTCCCACCTTTTTTCCCAATAAGCAACATTTTTTGTCTAAAGAAACTTTACAATATAAAGAAACGTACGAAGAAGGAACCTCTTATTTTACTACACGAGACATTTAGGATCTGAAACTAACCTTAACATGAGATACAAAGCAATTCCCCAAGGACTGACTGCCTCATATTCAATACTGCTTTGTCATCAAGAGGAAAAATGCCAAACTGAAAAGAAAACATTTTATTTACTCCCAACCCCAAATATTCCTCTCTTAACCCTCCCTACCCCTGAATGTTACAGTATTATACATCAGCACAATAGAAATACAGAAATGATCAATGTGACGGCTTTACTTACAGGACATAAAGATAGAGAGAAGTTTGACTGCATTTTGTACAACAGTATTTCAAACTACAGGGGAGGAAACACCTGTTCCTGCACTCTCTTTACTTTTCAAACCACGTCTCCCACCCCATTTTAAATAGATTAAAAAAAATCCTTCATAGTAAAGTCTGTACTCTGCTCCCTGGTGTGTTGGACTGAGAGCCGGTGTCTGGTGTGCCCTGCTTTCAGTTTCAGCTGTGTCAAGGGAGTAAGAGGCAAAGAAATGCAGTGTGTCAGAGGCAGACACAGAAGGGACACGTTTTATTATGAAAATAATATGAATTAAAAACTGGCCTCTACCTCTCTGTTCTTGCAAATGTTCTGTCAAAGAATAAATATGCCAGTTCCTGGCATTTTGCCTCCTCAAACTAATACTTTCCAAGAACAGAGTCAGAAGAGGGAAGGTTTTTTACGACAACCATGTTTAATTTAAAGAGTTTCAAGCAAATGTGTGTGACAGTGAATTAGCTAAATGCTTTCCACACACACTGAACTACAAAAATCATCCTCCCTCGTTATCTTAGACCCCTTGACACTCCAGCTCTGGTGCACAGTAAAGCCCCACATTTTGTCTGTGATGAGGTGAAATAGCATAATAGTCTATAGCAGCTCCAGTTTCCGTTTCTCACCACTCATATTATTTCTGAGTTCAGACATATCATCTTGGAACAAATACACAGTCGCCTGAATCAGCACATTTCTGATCAACTGTTGTGATTTGAAATATCAAAACATGTCAATGATATCAAAATGCATTTTACAGTATTTACAAAAAATGTAAATGAAAAGATGGAGAATTAAAGAACAAAATCAGAGAGGGATGATGTGTGGCAGAGTGCGTTGATGCTGGCCCAAGGGGGAAAAGGATAGAGGTCTTCAAGATGAGCAAAGGGAGGGAGGTCACTCGTTTACAGTCAACAGAGCAACGCCTTGCTGCTTCCTGACCTGCTTTTCAGCTACACAAACAGCAGAGAACCAGAAGACCTTCTACTAAAAGCCACTGTAAAGAGGGAGCACCGCATGTATGGAAACAAAATATCTGCGCGCTAAACTGGTTTCTATAAAGCACAAACATACATCACAGTGTGTTGAGGACTTGTCAGCAAAAAAAAAAAAAGAAAGAAAGAAAGAAAGAAAAGAAAAGAAAACAACCCCACCCCCAAAAACTAACAAAAAACACAATCCAAGTGTTGACTACAGGTCAGTAGAAAGACAACAAATGCAGCCTACGTACACGTTGGAGTGAAAAATGACCTAACTGGGCAGCATTAGTAAGAAGCAGCATGAGTGGGGTCAAAACAGTTGACACTTCAGCACCTGTAGGGCTTAGATAGATGGATCGAATGATGTCGGACACGGACAAAGACATGTTGCTGAGGGGATCTGTATGTTACACAGCTGCTACTAGTCCTGCAGTTAACAGAAAACAGTTTTTTTTAAAAAAGTAACAATGATTCATAAGACAAATTAATAGTACATAAATAAATAGAGCTGTGCATTTCACTGCATGGAGGCTACTCGAACCTTTTCTCATGTGACGTAAGGAAACGTTAAAAATTTAGATATCTGAAAGGACTTTGCAGGTCTCTTGAGAAAAATAAAAGGGGTCAGCGAGTACCATAATGGATAAAAATCACATGTGCAAGGGGCAGCGTGCTCCCATAGAACCACATGTTATTTCTGATTTGTGTGCACATACACCGTCTCCGTCATAATAATGTGCCCTTAGAAACAACAGAAATTAGAACCTAATCTTAAAATGATCATACCAATATCATTAATAACAATAATACAATAATAAAAATAGAAATGATACAATACATACACAAAAATAAATGGAGAAAAATGTTCACTGATCATCACAACACCTCTGTTAAAAATGTACACATAGAACAATTTCGTGGGGAAAAGGGGCAGTTTGAGCCGACCCTCTACTGAAATCCACAGGGAACAGCAACAAAAAAAAAATGATGTTAAAAAAGAGGACAACAAAAAAAAAAGTCCAAAGTTGTGGTTGAGAAGCTTCCAGGCAGCTGCAAAGAGACCAAACAGTTTTTTCAAGGGAGGGCTGTGTTAACCAGTCTCCTCTCTCCCTCTCTCTCCATTTGTCCTCCTTTCCTCACTCATTGTCTAGACCCTGACAGGAAGCCAGGGAGGCCCGGGCCGGAGTCAGAGAGGAGGTTCTTCCTGTTGCTCTGTGACTGCTTCCTATTTAGACTGGCGGCCATCTTGCATGCTCCAGGAGGGCCCGTCTTAATTTGAGTCCAAGCGTGCTCAAGGGCTGTCCCGGAAGGCTGTGTGGCCGTAGAGGTCCCAAGTGAGAAGGGGGAAAAGGGGGGAGACAGCGGATCCCATTGGGGAGGGAGGAGTGTGTCCAGTTCGAGGTGAGGTTAGGATTGTATCGAAGAGGGGAAAAAAATCATGGGGTACAAAATATGGGGAGAAAAAAAATAATAAACAAAAATACAAAAAGGGAAAAAAATAAAATCACACACTCATCGTCATGTTGGGTGAATACTGAAAAGAGAGAGAGAGGGAAGGGGCAGGGGGGAACAGATGAGTGGATGTCACTAACAACATTTAAAACACCAGAGGGTGCTCAAACCCAGCCCTGCACAGCTGGAGGATGCACAGACTTTAGGTTCCAGCCACGATCTGTTGCACCTGACTCCAGTAAAAAAAATCCAGCAACACTTCAGAAATATTAGGGATGTTTAGAGCCTGGTTTTGACGCTCTGTCATTTATTGTATAGACAGAAATGCAAATGAGGTTTTGCACATACTGATGTAGGATTAGATAGGTCACTTTTTACACAATGCCAGGAACAGCATTCCTTCCACCTGCGGGTCTGGTGCTTTCAACACAACTGAACTGACCGTGTCACATCAGTCTTTAAGGTCTTTCTAATTATTCTATGATCACACCACTGATACAAATGGTCTCCAATGAATTACTAAGTGATTAGTAAGCGGTTACAATGCAAGCAGAACATCTGATACAGGCCTGTTTTCATCACTGGTTCCTACAATGAGCATTTGTTGCATTTCAAATATCTATAACCACACCGCAACTAGGTAGTATTAAACTCGGTTTAAAACTAAAGACCTTGCTTGGTTCCTTGTAACAGAGACTCGACCCAGAGTAGGACAATGAGTGGAACTGATTCTAAGTCTAACTGGGACTGGTCAGGTCCTGTTCTCTTGCCTCTATTGTGTATTTATAGATGATCATGCATCATCGTCTGTCTTAACAAGTCTGTCTCTAGAGAGTCTGACTTGCTTTGGATTAGGTCTAGCTGTTTTCGTTTCCCTGGTTTGGTTTAGAATAGTTTGTCAAGAGTTGGAGGTGAATTAGAAACCACACCACGTAGTTGGTTTACCGCTAAATAATTAAATCTCTGCTTGCATTCTTCCACTTTGTTTATGTCAGGACATCAAGGATAACTGTTAAGGGTCGTGTGATGCCATTCACTCGCTCTACTTACACTTTCGCTTTGGAATGGGTTCAAGAAGTTCCCGCCCATTTCGCCATCATCTCTCGGCGTTCCAGGTGGGTTGTTCATGCCTCCCATGTTGTTGGGAGAGTTCTGGAGGGAGAGAAGGTAAAATACGGTGTCTTACAACAATCATCATTGCAGTATTTACTCTATGTAAATGGTTCGTGGTAAAGTGTTGACATTTTATTCACCTTTGGCAACCCATCCATATCCCCAGACCCTGAGAAAGTGAAAAGAGAAAAACAGTTGAGTAGTCTTTAACTGCTGGTGTTGTACTGTACACACAACCAAACCCAATTCCATCAGCGAATTGCAGAGCTGCACTGTGTTTAAACGAACCTAGTGATCCATTCATGTGGTGTGGCTCCATGGCTCCCATAGCTCCCATTGGCCCGTCAGGCCCAGGTCCCATAGGGAACTAGCAATAGGAGAATAAAGGTGTAAATGGCTGGAAAATGACTTTACATGTTTGACCTCTTTGATTTAATTATGATCGTTTCGCCTGATGCATTATTTCATTTATTTCTCCTGAATGGTTTGTAGTTGATATTTTCTAACCTCAGCATTGCAGTGTTTCTCTAACGCTGAACTGAATGGGTGCACATTGATGTGGTTATAAGATCGTTCTGAGCTGGGTTAAATTGTGTGGGTACGGTGTTGAAATTATTACACTAGTTCATTATTTTAACCCACAATCAATCTCCAGTGTCTTAAACTGCCTGAGAAGCTAAACCCCAACAAAAAGCACCCTGCTTTTGTAAAGTAATTACATAAACCTGATCCTGAGGGACTCACATTGGGCCTGTTGCCTCCTGGTCCTATAGGATTCATCATTGTGTAGATGTTTTCACTGGAGTTAGTTGAATCTATGAACAAATAGAAAAATATCTTTATTATTTTAAAGACAGGACATCGGGATAACATCAAATGGAAGCGACAATCTGAAGATGAGAACACTCCAGCTGATTGGTGAGCAGAGACATTCATGCTTGTTTAGTGAGGGGCAATGGGACAGTTTAGTGTTAGTGCTGGGGACATAGTTACTTGACGCACCACCTGGGCTGGGCATGATGGGAGTTCCAGGCGGGCCTCCTCCACCTGGAGGACCCTTTGGAAACAATCAAAGATAGAAGTTAAAATCACATCAATCAAAGAGTGAATACTGTAGGTCTTCATTGGTATAATAAAACAATAGCTGCTGTTTTTATACACAACTCACCACATAGTTTCCTGGAGATGAGGATGAGTAAGCTATCTGCGGGGGGGAAAGAGAAAACAGATAATCAGATCTGAGGGTGAGAGAATACTAAATGTGAACCTATAAAGAATGGAAAAAATAGAAGGAACGTTTTACAATCTAATAAACCAAAACAGCAGAAATGAATATTACTTTTGTGAAGCTTATACACTTTCAGACTTTTAGGAAGGAAGTTCTTTAGTACATGCTTTGTACTTTTGGACCTTTTCTATTATTTGTGTAACAAACCGTTTAACAAACAGTTTAATCTTCAAAATTCAAGTCTCTCAGATACCACTTCCACCATAGCGTCACAGTATAACATATGCATATAGCATATAATCTAAGGTGTATTGTATAGGATTACATGACACTGAATTTTGTTTGTGTGAACGTGCGGGAGGATTTTTGACTCACAGAATTAGCATTAGGTCCTGGCCAAGGACCTCTTCCTCCAGGACCCCTAAGAGGAAAGATAGATCGTGTCAAAGAGAAGTAGTAAAGAGTAAAGAGACAAGAAGATCAAAACAACTAAAGTAAAGATAGTGGTGAGATTTTAGGTTCCAAGACGCAGATATCGATACACGCAACACAAACTTGAGCATTTTCAGATTACATTTCAGTGGTGTATGGGATGTTACAACTTACATGTTCATTCCCGGCATGGGACCGCCCATGGAGTTGGGAGGAGGCCTCATCCCTCCATAATTCTGTAGGACCAGACAATGGAAGAACATTCAACAAGACAATAATTTCTTGTTTTCCCTGATTCTGGTGAATCTAGATCTAAAACAGTCCTGAATTTCCTAGTAGGTGTACGAGATTCCTCACTGAAGTCACAGCAACATACATACAGTGTCAAAAGAGTTGAAAACCTATTAAAACAGATAAAACACCTCACACACCTGTGGGCCCATGGCCATTCCTCGAGGAGGGTTCATTCTCATTGGCCCACCCATGTTAGGATGTCCTGCAAAAACAGATTCAGAGTCAACTATGACCAACAACACAAAGCCATAAACCCACATATAGTGCGTCTCCTAAAGTCAGGAATTAAGACGTGCCACAGACAATAGTTCCTCCTGATCCTATTAGCTGTAACCCACTGGTCTCTGGGGCTGTAATCTCCAGCTAAGATCACCGGACTCTTTCCTGAGCCAGACACACCCACAAATTTGCACAAGGAAGCAGAAATAACCATTGAAACTAATTTCAAGAAAATTCTAAATTCTAAGCATGAAGATTTGAAGCTTTTCTTAATCTCTCATTATTAAGAATTGAATCACTTTTGAACATTTTCAAAATTGGACTCTGGAAACTTGCAAAGAGCTTTAATCTTTATTCAGTGTTTCTGTGGGTTTAACCAAGTTAGGTTTAAGAAAAGACATTCTCAATACAGACACCTTGTTATTATCTGACCATGAAAAGTAATATTTCAGTTGTAAAACATACTAATAGATTAATCAATAATGGAAATGATTAATTGTTACAGAGTCATTATATATTTAAGACACGAGTTCTACTATACAAAATCAACATTTCACATTAAGGCATCGCAACTCAAGCATGTGGTTACAACAGCTGTTCCAGTTCTACCTTGCGGTCTTGTCGGATCCAAACTGTTTGGCAGAAGAGGCTGAGATCCAGGGATTCCCCCAGGAGGCTGAGAAAAGACCAGGGCATGGGAAGCGATTAAAAAACTGGCCAGAATTGTGGCAAAACAGATGAGCTGATGAGTCCAAGTTGTCATAATCAGCGTAAAGTGACAAAGTAATCAGTACCTGATTTGGCATTCGGAGCGAGGGGCGCGGTCCACCTGGATACCGTGGTGACATGAAGGGCTGACAAGAGAAATGGAGCGAGGAGGCAAAGAAGGGAGTTGGACAGGAAATGTGGTAAAAAGGGAGACAGAGAAAATTACATTTTCATTATTGATAAACCCAACAGCACTAAAACAGTAGCACTCAGGACACACAGATGAACATCGTGTGGTTGGAGGATGGAGGATGACACTAAAAGATCACATTTGATCTTAGTTTTATCATTTTAACTGTGTCTGCTTATATACACACACACACACACAATATGCACTCGTGGATTTGTGCGTGTGTCAGTGTGTGCGTGCCAAGACGGTGCTCACACAGCTCCCTGCACACCCCGACTGCTCTCGCTGTGGTGTAAGCTGATTCGGCCTGTGGTCTGCCTGGCGTAGTTAGAGGCACCTCAGGCCAACAACACTGTTCAAACCCTCAGAGGAAGCATGTCCACACTCTCTCGCACACAAGACGGAAACCAGAAACCACAAGAACGATGAACCGGGCTGCCGCAGCTAATGGGCAAGGGCTAGCTTCACCTCCACAGTGGTATCTGTAGCTACTGTTCTGGATAAGTGTTAAAATAGACGCTGGCTGAGAATAGCGTTGATCTCAACACATTTAAAACTGATTTCATCCATTTTGCAGCCAAATAAACCCCCAAATATATTAGTCCTGTGTGTATGTAAAGTAATATCTGTTTGTACACATATGCGACATGTCCATAGTGCCTGTCCCCCGTTTTATTTACCAGGTTTTAGAACAAAAATGCAGAGCGAGGGAGAATGTGCTGTGTGTGTGTTTAGAGTAGAGGAGCTGAAAAGTGTGCAACCCCCACAAGCTGTTCCGGGGGAGGGGCAAGGAGTGAATTATTCATCCCACACAGGGACGGCCAATGTTGGGCCTTGAAGAGGAACAGGCCCTTTTATAAAGGATCTAGCAACTGAAGAGGCCGACATCAACGGGGAGTGAGCCAGAACAAAACTAGAGTTAACAGGGCTTCAGGGTTTGGAAAGAAGGAGGAGAAGCAGAAAGTGTGCAAGTAGTGAATGGAAAGAAAAAGAGCTTGTGTGTGGGTGAGGGGGGTGCGGGGTGGGTGGCAATTGGGATTTGGAGGGAATGAAAGACATAGGGGTGTTTGAGAGACAGTGTTTGCATCTTACCTGGCCATGGGGTCCCATCATGGGGTTGCTGGGGTTGTGTGGGGGGGGCTGTGCATGGGGGGACTGCTGAGAGCCAGGTGGTCCCTTTAAGAAAGAAGAGCGATATCAGAGAGGGGAGGGGCCAAACGGGGAGGGGGTTATACCTGCAGGAATTAACCCCATTAAAATAATAAAGAAAGAAGAGAATGATAAAGGGGGGTCTTTAGGTTTGGGGGGGGGGGGGACAAGAGCAGGAATGTGGACAGAGCTGGAAATTAAGGGCAAATTCTTCGTTCTGCAGAGTAAAAACCAAATCCCAAAATGAAAGTTAAAGTTTGCAAACCGAGTGCTGTAGTGGCGTAATTGCTTAACTTCATGTTCTTAGCGTGTGGCTACATGGGAGAAGATCAGAATCTTCACAACCCTCAGCTTAGCAGATGGTTCCACTGTCAACCACGCGGGGGCAGTGTTGCCAAAGGCTTATTGCAACAGGACAGGCATTAACAGCAGGACAGGCACTAGTGGCAACTTCCAACTAGAATAAGACTATAATGACAAAAACAAGTAGACTTTGGAGGTTGTTCCTACTTGATTGGAGCCTACCTCATCATGGGATCGAATCCCTGTTCAGAAAATGAGCAACCCCCAGCTTCTCCACACACTGCTCTGTAATTGCCAAACATTTCGCCACAAGACAAGAGGTTAACGACCCCTAATAAATAACTCATTATGCAACACTCTTCCTTCCGCTTTATCGCTGTCTGCGTCTTCATCTCTCTGCTTTCCTTATCCAATTGTTGGAACAAAGCTTGGCAATTTACAAATGGATTTTTCCATGTAAGCGTCCTAGTCGCCCCAAACATGCGTGGTACCCCAGTGACTCTGGGGTATTCTGAGGCTATACACTATGTACCTTCTGAACAGTGAGCCAGTGAATACATGTTTCTCTGCCTGGATGTGTAAACTATAGAAACTATTAACATATGTCCATTTAACAGGCACCAAGATAAAACCCGTTTTCCATTATAATTGAAACGCAAAGCAACATAAAAAGTAGTAAAGTACAAGCATTTGCATCTTGACAATAATATGAAGCTGTGACAGATACAAACTAATAAGTGTGTATGGTTGGATATCAAACCAAAACTGAAATTTCATCATGCAATGTTTTTAACTATTGTTTAACATTATTTCAATTCTTGATCATTTTCTTGATTTTTTTTGTATTTAAAATGTCACAGAAGCAAAAATGCCTGGTAACACTTTCCACAGCCAAAGCTACTTAGATAGCTTGTTTTACGTTATGTGAGAAAATATAGCATCGAACATGACATCTGAGACGATTAACTGATAGTTAAAATGGATGTTGAGATGTACGCCAACTCCAGACTCGATGCAGCTGTAATCTGTCAAACCAACAGCTCATCTTTGGACAATGCTCAACATTTAGGGATTCACTGATCCGACTCCTATGACTGCAGTACTAGTAGAAACCAGCTCTGTGTACAGATCCAGGAGCTGCCTGTAAGTTCGTTTGCTTTAGTTAACACTTTAAATATTAGAAAAGGATATTCTTTAGGTGTCAAGACTGGATCGTAGTATCAGAAAAGCCAGTGTCAAAAACATTTCAGACCCAGCCTTTATTATGCGCACGGACCACAAGCGCACACACATGCACATACACATACATACACAAAACCCTTCGCCCAATCTCACTCCTCCACCAATGTTATAAATAGCACGTCCATGCGTCTCTCCTCACCCTCTGCCGCCACCCTTCCCTTTTGCTTATTCACATTCATACTCCAACTAGCCTCCCCAGCAGCACTCTCTCAGCGCATTGCCTCACTCTCAGCAAACAATGAAATGATAGGTAGCCACAGAAACAAACACTGGGCCCAAATCCTGGTGACATTGATATTTCACATTTCCTCTCGTCTCCTCCCTCCGTCCTCCCCTCACTCTATCAAAGTCTCACGCATTTTCTGTCCTACTCTTCTCTACCACCTTATCATGCCTCCTGCCAAATGCCAGTGCTGTCCCTCACACCGCTGCCTCACGTGAGAGTGTGTGTGTTTTTCTTGTTACTGTGCGCATGTATGTCTCCATTTGTTTGTACATGTGTTTGTGGATCTGAATGTCTTCCTTTCGCTTTATTCTTCAGACAGCCACCTCCAATACTATAAATGCTACCCTTCACAGAGCCGGGACAGGTCAGGACAGAGATGGAGGAGTGGAGAGAGGATGAATATTGAAGGGTTGAATCCCAAATTGGTTGAACAGGGGGCCCAGTGATCGCAGAGCCACAGATAAATAAATGAATGGGGTGAGAGTCAGAGGCTGTTGTGGGTGTAAAACAAATATCTGGTCTGATCTGATCAAACTATTATTAATTTTAGACTGAAAGACTTAATTAGTAAAACCCAAGTTTTACATATATTTTTTAGGTCGATTTATACTGGAAAATAATAAATGCCTCAGCGCAGCAGTACTTCAGCCAAAGTTCTCTACATGTATAATGTGTTACCATATGAAATTCAGTTATAGCCATGACATAATATTGCACTGTTTTTCTGTGAAACTATTTATTTTCAAATGCAGTTTTGCTAAATAATAACAAATAAAAATATAAGAATTATCCTATAATCATCAACCTCAATGTAAATAAGCTGCCAATAAATAAAAATCAGGTGCTGCAGCATCTGCAAAATACAATAACACGAATGCCAATACTGACATATGTTAATAAGTTAATATTGATCAACAATACTAGCCTATTGATAACAGTGTAAATTTGGCAATTAGTGTTTACGTTAAGCTCCTGTAAAGCTTTTCATACAACAATAAAGTTTCAAGTACATTTTAAAAGAAGATAGAAGGAGAAATTTAGACTTTGGAGAGTCAGGGATTGATGAATGGAACAGAGAGAAGTGGAAATATGGTACAAAAAGTGGAGTGGGTTTGGCAGTGATGGAAGATGAGGATAGTGACAGAGGGGGAAGGTCATACCTGGAAGAAGCCTGGAGGCATGGGACCACCTGGCATGGTGTCGTTCGGGGGCATGTTGCCCATCACTGGGCTCGGTGCTGCTGCTGCACTCTGAAACACACCAACACAGCATCTCAATATGTTGTTTTATGTATGGGTCAGTCGCTGCTCTACAGCTACTTTTATTTATTTGGTGCACTGTCCACCAAATTACTACAGGGGGCAGCGTGTGCATCTGAAATAACATCCTACAAACCCCCCCACCCCCCAACTACTATCTAAAGTTTAATGGCTCTTTCACAAAAGTGTCTTCTGCTACAACCTTTAAACTGTTCACTCATCTATGTGGCAGAGAGAGAGAGAGGGGGGGGGGAGAAAATAAGGTTATTAACCACTCTCTCTCTTTGTGGAGGAGAACAAAAGCAGAGGTAGGGTTAAAACACATATCACCAATATGTTATCCCTGTGTTCCTTTCTTCAAAAGCCATATGCAGAGCAGACTGTATCGAACCTGTGACACGGACGAGGAGTAGTGTCCTACACTTAGTAGTTCCATTTACAAAACAGAGACTTGACTGATGCTTGCAAAATTATTCTGTGTGTATTTCTACATTTGCTTCACTTCATATAGACCACAATATGGTGCTCTGATCATCTGACATTACCCTACAACATAAGTTATACCTCTTAAATATTTATGTTTGCAGCTTGCATTCACTTTGAAATGACGACCTGCTGAATCACTGGTTCGTGTACACGATACAAATAAAAACACAACGCACACCTTTTCACAAAGCTTCTAATTTAATTCTGTTCTGTGCCATCGGGGTTTAGTCAACTCTGTGCTAGGTCCAGAGAAGGCGTAGAGCTAGACAGAAACTGGCTGCACAGCATGATCCACATAAAGATACTGTGTCAGCTTTGCACATACAGTCAGTAAAGTCATTTTGCACAGAGGTTATTTTTGTCATGTAATGGTTCTTTTTTTTAAATCTAATTTTAATTTGTTCTACCTTAAAACTAATTAGGTATTCATTTTATTTAAAGAATGTTGGAATTACATTGTAACATCATTCAAATAGTATTTCACCACTTACCATCATTAAACTTCGTGAGTACACAGGACTTATACACATCCGATGAGAAACAAGTACCGTGACAGTACCATGAACTCATACATCACTAATTTTCCATTAAGCGCGAGCAGCAGCTCTGGATTAGATGCCGTTAAAAGTGTAGGGAGCAAGAGCAAAATGAGTGCAACACTTAAACCTGATGAGAGCAGCTGCTTAACTTCTGCTAATCATATTACCACCAGCAACAACACATCACCACAGCTTCCAATCTCCTTTGTGTCAGTCAAACAATATGGAAGAATAAAACTAGAATCTAGGATAGAAGGGGGTGGGTGTGGGGTGAATCAGCCCGGGAGTTAAATATGATATAACTGTATTCTTGTCAACACACAGACAGAGACGCATGTTCAGGGTGCTTACATAAGCACACCGGAACAAATACACATACACGCACGTACGTAAGCACGTGAACGTTGCAAACATACACAGAGCAACACACAAAGAGTTGCATCACAGGCTCACAAAGTGCATCCCTCCAGTACAGAGAGGCAGACAGGGCAGAACCGCAGGCTATAGGACCAGAACAGGGAGGGGGTTTAAGACCCAGGGGAGGGAATCACTCTCACAAACACACACACACACTTTCACACGTTCACTGTTCCACCAGAGCACACACAGAACCAACACACTACATCCATGTGACATGCACTCCACGCTTGGACAACAACACACACGGCCAATTACATGCACATACAGAAACTCACATGCAGCTCCTCTTCTGCTCTCAAACAAACAGACATGAAAACTGGAAGATCACATATATTCACAACGACACACACACACACACACACACACACACACACACCTCCCCCCATCTTTATGCTAATTCTGCTAGTGAACATGAGCAGGCCACTGAGTCCCTGGGGAAAAAGCAGGGTCGACTGCCTCTCTCTCTCTCTCTCTCTCTGTGTGCTCCATCCTCCTTTCCTCCATCTCCTTCACTCTTCTTCTGCATACTTTTATGCCACCTTTTCCCCTCAACATGACCCCCGTACCCATTTTCTCAGTACTGGTATACACACAGAAACACACACACACACACACACACACACACCTTCTTAGTGCCCCAACCTCTGTACTATTCCTCCCTATCACAACCCCCCCCCCCCAGTAGGGTGTCAGCAGCTCGCTGAAGCTGTTGCTATGGAGACAGGTCCTATCTGCACTCTGTCCCCCTGGCATCCCCCACTCCAGGAGCATGGAGAGAGAATAAGAAGATGCAGGAGAGAGGGAGACACACACACACAAGGCACAAGGGCGAGATAGAGGAAAGAGTGAGTTAGAAGATACCAGAGTGAGGCAGGGGATGAAAAGGAAAGATGCTGGAGAAGAAAAGGAAAAAGACAAAGAAGGAAATGTTACAAGGAGAGATTTCTGTCCACAATCAATGACTTGGTCACATTATTGTTTGAGACGACTAACGACCAACAACAATCTACTAATGAATTCTCTAATATGCAGATGGAAAGTGAATGCACGCGGAGCACGCAGGTGCTACCGGCAAAGTGTAAGGTAGATTTAGTATGCAGTCAGTCTTTATTAAAACCAACTGGCCTGGGGAAATACAAAGGGATTCAACTGTGCTTTTTTAGTTTTTGCAGCAGCGCCCACAGTCCTGCCTATATCTACCTTTACATTTCAACTTCAGGCTGGGATGTGCGAAACTGTCAGAGAACATTGTGACAGGACTGCCATCTTGAATCAGAATGACTCAACTAAGGAAGTAAATCTACAGGAATTTGTCTTGTTGACATTGGTGCAGGTAAACAATGGCTGCTAATGCAGACAGAACACAGTGGTCGGGGGACAGAAAGTTCCATTCAAGAAGGGAGACAAGCGAGACATTAAGGCTGCAATAATTAGATGATACAATAAACCAAAATGTTTGTAGTTTAATTTAATTATTAATTTCTAGGTGTAACATATGGAAACGTGTATGAATGAAGACGTGTGCAAAGGAAAAAGGTCTGGATGGCAGCAGCTTGAAAGGGCTTTAATGCCTGACACGCAGCAGAATCCAGAATAATAAATTTCCTTCATTGAAGCTGGCTGAAAGTTCAATAAAACCCACAGGACACATTTTTCAAATGTCTGGGAATATTTACACTGTCTAAATTGTAAACTATATTTTAATGGCCTTCCACAGCAGCGCAGCAGAAACACAGCACACACCAAAGATACATCTGCACAACGCCATCGCATACTTTTACATTATCAATTACTACTCACAGAGATCACGGTAAAGGTAATTTCTAGAAAACATCCAATATACTCTATTTAGTTACAGTAGAACACAAACATTTAACCATGTGTGTGTGTGTAATAATTTATCAGAATAAGCATTAATTAAACACAGTTGTGTCCTCGTGGTTCCAAGATAAACTGTTACCATACCGCCTGAATTTAGACACAGTTGTTGCATGTCATCTCCCTTTCTCTACTGCCCACTACAATATAAAGACAAAATGGGCATCATGGAGAACTGCACTTATGTCTTCAATTTGATTCTTCGCTGCAATTATATTAAAAAATAATCTTTATTTTTAAAAAAGGAAAAAGTAGAGTAAAATTGTTATACATTTATATTAGTTATTCATCCTGTAGAGACATTTTCCAAGCCTATAAAACTAAATGTAAAGAATTTTAATCTTCAAAGATGTTTAAAAAAAAATCCAGAAGAGTGTAAAATAAAACTCTTGACGAAAAGCTCTTTGGTTAATTTTACTGAAGACACTTTCTCCGGGTCTGAGGGGGTTACCCGATTCAGTCCACAAGAAGCCAGTTTAACTCTCGCTTCAGACGTTCAACATAAGGCTTTGAAGCTAAACCAATGTTTACCTCAGGACTCAGACAACTCAAAAGTAGCATGTAATAAACCCTAACCACTGATGTGCAGCACCACAATGCCACGTTGGTGACAAAATATTCCAAAATCACTGGGGTCTCAACAGTTGTGGCACCCTGTGAGGACACCATGTTGTGCTTGTTTTTCCTAGTACAAACCCACAATGTTGATGAATAATCCATCAAAGAACAAAAGCATTAATGATCTGATTGGCTGGTACAGTACAGTACACTACGTAGATGGGCTATACAGAATAGCATTGATCCCTCCCTCTCCTTCTCCCTCACCCATAGGACCTACCGCATAGATCAATAGTGCTCAACACATTATTGACCTCCGCCTGATACCTTTCACAGGGATAAAGACAGAGACATAAACACTGGATGGAGAGAAGAGAGAGGTAGTGCAAGACAGCAAATGTATCTGTGTGTGTCTGTATTTATGTGTGTCCCTGCCTGGAGAGGGTACTAATCTACATTCTGGTTCACACTGATATGTACCTCATCACTGTCTCCTTGACCTGCTGTCCTTAGTAGCGCATAGAGAGAGGGAGAGAAAGTGGAAGGAGGGGGAGGTAAAGCAGCCAGGATGAAAGAGAGTGAGTGTGTGGAGATGGGAAGAGAAAAAAAAAAGCTGACTGTGGTGATCTAGCTAATTTATCAGTCCAGTCAAAACAGTGTGTTTTGCTCTGGAGCAACAGGATACGGCTGCTACTCTCACTGTCAGGTCTGACAAACAAACACACATGCACGATCTATGAAAGCCCAGCTGGTCCTCAAAACTGTCACGACATGCACACCAAACACACATGCGCTTCCCCAAAAGCTGCTGCCAAGGTAGCAGTACTGAACCAGACCGGATGACAGCACTAATACATGTTACAGACACAACATCCACTTAGCCTAAACTCAAGAGAGAAGGGAGGGAGGCCAAAGGACAATATCATAAAAAGAATCAAAACTACTGTATGAACGTCTATGTAGCTTTGCCTCAAGGAGCACAGTTTATTACTACAAAAAATATATCATTTATGCTCCACATTTTAAAAAACCTCCCTTTTCTTCAGGTTAGATTCAGGAACACACCCCTTCAGTTGATTTACATCCCGTCACTCACTTTATTACAACAGTTACACTGCCTTTGACCTGGTTCTTTAAATTCAAGGATATTTCCAGCTCCACTTTGACAACTACCACGTTAAAACACTTAACATTAGAGCATCAATAATTATAACGGTATTTTTTTGTATAAGTCCAGTGCAATTTCGCTTAATGTAAGCTTTTGATAGTTTACAAACTTTATTGCATTATTAGCGTTTTTCCATTACAGCTTATAGATACTTCTGTTGACGGCATAAAGCAGCACAGGGGTTAAGACAGAAAGCATGCAACTGTCTTTTGGCAGAACAAAGCTACTTTGGATTCAACTGCAATTAAGATTTTTTGGCCATAATGTAATGTTAGGAAAATACATTAGAGGCAAGCGAGACAGCAACATGAAGTAAGTTCACCAAAGTTAAGAAAATGATGCAGTTAAAGAAATGTCCATACAAACATGGGAATGTAAAAAGTAAATGTAATAAGAGCCATTTATAGCAACTGATGCAGCAAAGGGTAGATCATAACCCTGTAAAAAAAAATAGGTGTCCAGTTTGTACCACTTGCACTTGGGAGTAAGTGAATTTAGAAAAAAAGATTCTGATGAGATTTTTAAATTTAGCAACAACAATTAATAAAATGAACGATGACATTTCCATTAATATTATACAACTGCTAAATGAGCATAATTTTAGAAGAACTATGAAGCTCTAATGCATGCAACAACCATTACTCTACTAAAATAATAGTTAATTTATATTCCTAAACTGGTCAGTTCCACATAAAAGCTGTCTTAAGTGGTATTACAAACACAATTGCAGACCTACAGTTTAATTTATAGAAAACTGGTCTTCTGTTGCTTTTTGTTTTGACATTTGCCCACTCAGCTATCTCTTGGTTTGGTCTTCATGTTGTCTACATTGCCCTCTTCTCCTCAGCACTACTATGCACTGTGGGTAAACAGCTAGATTAGCCAATCAATCTTCTCTTCGGACTAGAGGTAGCATGATAGAAACAAATGTAGACGAGAAAGAGAGAGAGAGAGAGAGAGAGACACACAGGTAAAAGAAGAGTGAAGGAAAAAAGTGGAGGCGCGTTGGAAAGAGGGAGTGAGTGATGAGGCTAGCGAGATGGGAGAGACGAGAGTGGGTGAAGGAGTGAGTGAGTAAGACATACGGTGGGGAGAACAAGGTGGTGCGTGGGGGAGAATGAACACTGAGAAAGTGAGGAAAGATATAGATGTGGGGGGTGATGCAAAGAAACCACAAGCTGCAGGAAACCAAGATGTGAAGAGGCTGGAGATGTGGCAAATGCAGTGAAATGAGGGAACAAAGAGTAGGAAACCGATGCAAGAGAAGAGATACAGAGATGATTTTAACCATTAAGGGAAAAAACTGTCCAAACCTGCATGGCTGTATGTGAAAAGGTAATTGCCCCTTAAACCTAATACCTTGTTAATAACAACTGCAATCAGGCTTTTGCCATAACAGGCAAAGAGCCTTTCACGTCGCTATACAGGAGTTTTGGCTCACTCTTCTTTAACACTGCAGGGTTTGATTCCATTAATGGCCAATTGGATTAAAGTCTGGACTTTGACCAGGCCACTCCCAAACCTTAATTTTGCTTTTTGGAGCCATTCAGAGTTTAACTTGCTGGAGTGTTTTGGCTGCTGCGGATCCGAAGGGCGGATGAGGTAATGAACTGATGGCTGGACGATCTAATCACGATTTTCTGGTAGCGAGCAGAATTCCTGGTTCCATCGCTTATGTCTCTTTATCTGTGAACATCCTAAGTCATCCAGGTCATGGTTATTTTAAAAAAGGTTTTTTAGTGGCAGCTGGACTGGTTTTAGTTCCCCTCCAGTCCAGAGGGTTCCTCAAGTCTGACTGGTTGGTAGGAGTAGCAGGTTTATAAACCCTGTGGAATACTCAAGATGTTGATGCTTGGTGGTCACCTGTAGGTTGTCCTCCCCCGTTTCACGTATGTACAAGTCAGTCATTTGATGTTTGTTAGTTTTAATCTAGTAAACATTTTAGTCTTATTTATATTTATATTTACAATCTAAGCATATTCAGCCATCTTTGTTGCGTGCGGTTACCATGGTTACATGTGTTATTCTTGTCTATTGTGAGGTGAGTGGATAAAGTCTATTTGTTTACGGACACAGTGTCCATATCCCTGTGCTCTGCAGAGCAGCAAGGGAGTCAGAAGGTGGATTCACTCACATTATGACTCAAAACCTGTTCAGTGGGTTTCGCTGGAGAGAAGAAGCTAAATCACTGGACAACAGTAATACTGTGATATTTGTTTAGCCAACATCTACAAGAAGATATTGTTAACTTTGGAACTTTGACAGTGACACAAAATGTGTGTGACTCAAAGCAAAGTCTAACTCACAAATCAAAATTACACAATGGCTAAAACCTTCATAGGGGTTACCTGGGTTTACTTTAACTTCTAGCACTTCTAGTACTTGCACTTTTACTGGAGTATTGAGGTGGCGTACCTCATAAACCTCTAACAAACCCTGCATTACATTTATACCCAGTGTATCAACTTGTCGACATGCCTATAACCATAAACCTTTGCTGCATCAGTGAGCCCAGCAGAGAGAACTGTGATAATGCCCCTTAAATACTGGCTTGCAATCTAGCAATCCTCAAAAGACTAAGAAACTCTTTTGAGGTAAGGCGAAATATTTTTTTTCCTTTCAATGCCGGTAATCGACTCACTCTTTTGAAACGAGTAGAAAGGACCTGTGCTCTGTGACTAGCCTCAGGGGGCTGGAGCCTAAATTAAACTGGTCTCGTCTCCTTTGCTTTATCACCGTTAGGAGCAGACAGCAAGTAACCATGTAGTCCCCCCCACCTACTTTTATATACATGCACACAAACCAGGGTTTACTGGCATGCTGGCATTGGGGGGGTGAGCCCTCCACCGTCCTTCTATGGGCTGGTTGCCAAAGATGCCCCCCGTCCAAAAATACGCTCGCACACACACACACACACACACACACACACACACACACACAAATCCCTGGCTTAGCCTTGGCCCAGTGCTGGGATTACCGGATTAGAACTCTATTCCATTATCTCCCCACACTATACAGCATACGCGTGCACGTGCGCACACCTACACACACATGTACATATTTCTGGCCAGATAGCACAGGCTAAAGACAGACACACAGTGTCAATCACAATACATGACATTTACACACATCAGACATCGCAAGAGAATGTAACTTGAGATTCTCCCCTCACTGTAGGAGGAAAACACTTTACATTATTATTAGGCAGTAAATGTGACTTATTATTACCCCACATGCTTTATCTGTAAAACACTTGGACTTGTGAACCTGTGACAGCAAGCAGCCATGCCACTGAGGTTCCTTTGGGACAACTGGTATCCCCACAAACCAAAAAATATGTTCTGTAGGGGAACTTAAGATAACTTGAGCTGCATCTGCAACAAGACAAGAGAAAAGCTACATTTTCCTTTCAGACCTTGAATATTTCCTCAACCTTACCTTTTGAAGTTCCTCTGGTTTCACTATCCTTCACTTTCTTAAATACGGTTTTCAAGCAAATTTAAATTCTGAGGATTTCCACTTTTCCTTGTGTAAAGTGATGGTAAACGAATACTTTAGGTTTCAGGGCCCTAGTTCAGACATAAGTGATTTAAGAACTTTACCTTGAGCTTTAGGACATTATGATGAACAACATCCTCTACTTTCTTACAATTAATAGCCCAAACATTTAATCCATTAAAGTTGTGAAGAAAATAATCTGTAGATAAATCTGCAGTGAAATTAAACTTCAGCTGTATCTCTACTACAAGTAACATGGCAAATTACTAAATGATTTAATAACTAAATAAATTAATCTCAGTCAAATCAGCTTCTGGTCAACTTCTGTTTACTTTTTAAATAAATATTTAAACTTTAAAAAGTTTGATCCCCTATGGTTATTGACTTGGGCAAACGTCCTTGAAGTATAAGTACCGTACACTGAGGGAAGCAGAGTACAGTGTATACAGTGCGTCACAGGAAAATATACAAAAATTACACAGTTTGTAAGGACACATAATTTTTTTCTCTAAAAGAAACAATCACTTACATAGTCGTGGAAGGCCTTGGCTTCACTGGAGTGCTCACATGTCTCCCTTCGGTCTGGAGCCGCACAATACAAATCCCAGAACACACTGAAGCAGAGAGAAGGTGGGAAATGCAGAGGTCAAAAGTTACGATACAAAGTGACACAAGCAAATGTGCAACAGCTATTCATAACCCATTCACACACTCTCACTATCTCTCTAGCACTCTTAAACTGCCTCTTATGCACTTGAGCATCATTGTAAGAGGGACACAATGCCAGTGTCGCCCCCCTCAATCAACCTCTCACTCTCTCAGAGTACACACACACACGTCCATACTTGTATGGACCTTTCATTAATTGCATCTCTTCCCAAACTGTAACCAAAGGGATAAATAACCCAATCTGTAGTCAATCTGTGTTCGAGTGGCAACCGGTAAATGGTCTCACTGTAAAAGAAGGCTGCTCATCATTCGATCCATAAATACATAAACTGTTCAGCTGTCCTAAGCAGAAATTCACAAACACCTAATGACAACACTAACTGCCTGTGTGCTACCTATCTAAGAGGTCTTAATTAAATCAGTCTTTGTGCATTGATTTAGTGTAAGTGCTATAAACTGAGTGAAACAGCGACATGCCTAACGAGAGGAGTAATCAAGCAGTCACTTCACACGCAGTGGTAAAGCTCACAGACATGATGGACCCCAAAATCTGGACGTTTTCCAAAATGTCTGTATTTCATAAGACATTCATATTTTGAAGGTTTTGGGATTTTGAAAGGCTAATTGTGGACCATCTGAGCACATTGAATGGAATTCACAGGATATTGTCATCTTGAAAGTTAACATCTATTCTCACTTAACTGTCTCCTTACATGGTTAAGCCACAGACATGTACAGATAAGGGTGTCAGTTACTGAAACTACCGGCCTAAGAAAAGAAAAAAAACATTGTTCTAAAATCTAGTCTTGTGTTTGAAAACACTTAACCTATTCTATTTATCTTTCTTGTGTGCAAAGAGAAGACCTCCATGTTTAAATCCTTAACTGAACAAGAGATCAAACTTATTCTTTAGATTTACCTAGACTTATATGCTCTTAAATTATTCTGTTCCTTCATTTTCTTTTTATTAAAACATGTCCTTGGTCTCATATTGCTGATGGTGCTCTATAGGCATGACGTTCATTCTTCTGACTCAGCAAACCGACCCCCTGAGGGGAAAAGTTACACAGTAATTTTAAAGACCATTTAAGGGTGTATTTACACATCTGTAATTTTTAAAGCCACGGGTATTTAAATATTTGTTCCTTTGTAATATGTACGGTACTAATTTCTTTGCACTGTCCTTCCGTGTGAATCGATTCTAAACTGTGTAGCTGACTTCACTTTTTGTGACAGATGTTGGTTTGTGAAGACTAGACTTGCTTAAATGTAAAGTGCTTTAGCTTTCACACCTTGACGAGTAGGTTTTTGGTAAAAAATATATATATATATATATATATATAAACAATCAACTAGACATACTAACCAACGCTAGCTGTGTAGCCATATCATGATAAAGGATATTGGTGATTTAACTATTAAAATACATACTGTTGCAAGGGTATTACATGTTTTTTCACATCACCCCCCCCATAATAAATAGTAAATATTCAGTAACCCATCAAACCCGCTGCTGAATATAGTCCAACAAATACATACATAAAATCTACAGTGCCACCTCTTTAAGCTAATTAATTAACCTACTTTAAAAATGAAAGTACGTTTTCATGACCTATATTACAAGATCTGCATTCAGCGTATAGGGTGAAGGGACATGGACTAAAACATAGTTGCATTTGCACATGTTTAAAATGTACTAAATTCAGATAATTTACACAGTAACAAACCATTGTTGCCTTTTTCCCAATTTCTCCCAATGACAAGATATTTCGTGTGCATGTAAACAGAGTGAATGTGAACCCCGCTCGGCAGTGGTGTCCAAAAACAAGTGAAACTGCTGACCAGTTCTTAAGGTGTTGACCCTAAAGGTCAAATCTTAGCCAGGGGCAGAAATGATGAGGGAGGGGGAGACTGCAGAGGGAGAGGTGACACAAAGAAAGCTGGAATGCAATGGGTTAATCTGCTAAGAATCCCTCTCCCATATGAACAAAGGAGCAAAGTGGGAGGTGGGGGGCACACAAAGGGTGACAAGAGGGTGAGGAGGGGGAAGGGAGTGTAGCGGGGGAGTCCTTTCCCTAACCATCTGGATCTATTGTTTCACAAAAGGGGATGAAGGATGGTGAGCTAGAGGCGGGGAGAGGGCAGAAGACGCCATGGTAAGGGTCATGCCCTCGTTGAGTCTGGTCAACCGCACGGCTGAGGCTCTGCCAGACCGCACACCTAAGAAAGTTATTTTTACTCATAAAGTGAAAACCGGCAATGTCTTTGAATGTGTAGACGTGTTTAATATAATGAAAATCAAATTAGGACTCTACGCCACGAATGCTCAGTTGAAGTTGCTGTTTGCACATATGCCTGTAATGAATTATGCAGAGATGGGTTGGACACTACAACCCTATCAATGAATACTGTAAGTGGAGGAGACATTCACAGCTAGGGCACTGTGTGACATGTACTGTAATGTCTATTTACACACATGAAGAAACTGAATAGATTGCTTTATCTTAACAAACAATGGGGAAAAACAATAAGAGAAAAGTGGCAAAACTTACCACCACCACGAATGGAGGAATCCGGGAGGCTCCCCTAATGTAATGTTCTTTTCCCATCGAATCTGGAAGAGGAAGGAAAAAGCGAGAGAAGGAAAAGAGAAAGAAACAAAAGAGGAGGAAGATGGAGGGGAGGAGAAGTCAGTTGCAGCCACCAGGGAGAGGATTATGTCTGCAGGTCCAGAGGTTAAGAACATATAATCAGTCTGCCTCAAACTGTCAGTGGCCTCGGATGTGAAGATAGGCATCTTTCTAGCTCTGTCGATCTCCATCTCTCTGACTCTCTTACCTCTTGTCACATGTCTATTCCATCTCCCTTTGTACATTAATAACTCACCCGTTCGCTGTTGGCATACTTGAAAATATAAACCAATGACTTCACGACAACATAGGTCTATAGTATCTAGAAACACCACTTCAGTTGTTTTTACATCGGCTCTTACCATGGCGAACGGTGAGCACGACGTGTAACCTTATAGGATTTCCTTATGAAAAATTGATGGAACACCTTGCAAACTGTAATCATGTTCAGCATGTTTGCACTGACAATGAATGAGTAAGAGGGCTGGGGCGAGTAGGCTAGACTGTAAATATCTACAATAGCAGGAGTGGAGTAAATACTTGTCAGTAAGTATTTATGTTCGTGTTTTGCTCTTTATCCCGTCTCCTTAACAACAAACAAACAGTGTTCATAAAAAAAAAGCATATGTAATGACGCCACCCTACCTCAGACAGGAAGGTCTGTGCCGACTTCTGCGCTCCCACGTGTAGCAGGTACTCATACACATATAACGCTAACCTGAAACGCAGAGGACAAAAAGGTTAGTGACCAAATTCAGTTTGCTTACATCTTATTTGCAATTTAAAGGTATATTTTAGGAAGAGTATCCTTTGCTTCTAGCCTCCACCTATGGCATGGAGGCTGAAAGAAAAGGACAGCAAAGCGAATATAGAGTATATTATGGTTCTTTATAACATAACTTGTTGAAACCGTTACAAAATATTAGTTTGTTAACTTTCTTTAGCTCATTCTCTCCCCCTTGATTCATAGTACCACACAGTAGCACAGACTCTGGTGGCAGAAGACATGATGCAGGAACTCAAATGTGCTCTAGTTCCTTGGGGTTGACATTTTCCTTAAAGTTTCCTTTAATGCTGGTTTTTCTGTGACTGAAAAAGACCATATCACTTAAGAATCTGTACAGTGTTTCCTGCTAAACTTAAAAGCCATCAAATCACAAAACAACCTAAAAAACACACATCAGCCTTTATGAAAGAAATGCGTTTGGACTGAATTCACCAGATACCCATAGAAATAGCTGCATATGACAGCCATTCCCACTAATACCAAGGATATTTAACAGCACTAGACTTTTTTCTTTTAAATCACTGCTATTATAACAGGCCAGTCACACTTGAAACCAGTAATTCACCAGGGTCTATTAACAGACACAAGAACCATGCTGCGGAGTGGGAAACCCCCAATGGCCCAACACTGTACTCCGAACTCCTTCACTTACTCGTGTTTAATAGGCTGTTAATGGACCATCAATTGACCGGCAGCGTGGATGTGACTGTGCCCTGTGTGCCCAGAACAGACAGTCCTCCGACAGGCCAATAAGGTCCTAATGCGAAGGACGGTATTGAGGTATCACAGACCTCACCATTTGTCAACAAACTGATCAATGAAACATGATTTTGAGATAATCAGGCTGTTATGTGATTAGTATTTAACCACCGACAGGCGTTTTTGTCTGTTCCATTGCTGTCTTCTCTTGTACTGTTAGGACGAACTTTAGTTGTACACTAAAGTTTGGACAGGAAGTTGATAAGCTCTAGCTAACACCTACTTAATTTTCTACATGTAATATGTTCACTCAATCTGCTGAAGACAAATCGAAATATTTCTCTGTCAGCAGCATTCCAGAAATGCCTAAAGGATGGGAGATTAAAATTTCAATGTGCATCTACGGATCACAGCAATATGTTGGTTAATCACACAAAGATTACTATGATTATAAATAAATTTTAAAAAGTTACTTTCTGATTCTCAAATCAGTAAGTTGGCGATGTCACCTTCTGCTCTAGAGATATTGTGATGAGCATTCTCACAGCGTTCTGCTCTTTTATTGACTAAAAGATTAAAGCTTGACTGTGCACATTCTTTGTACATATATGCCCCACAACGTATGAGCATATCTGCTCGTAAATGTTGAGAGGTGCCGTCAAAGACTTCTGTGAACCACATTTATTTAACAACCTGGCAACGGGGCAATTTTGTGCCACCTTATCTTATTGTAAATTATTAGATTATTAAAGACTAACACCCAAATGCAGAGGTTGTGCAGGGAGGTAGAGAAATTTAATTTTCTGATGAGTAAATAAATGTCTGTGAAGACTATGATTTGATTCAGATGGCTAAAGTTCATATTTTCTATTTGTTGTTAGTGTTTAGTATAATTGCAGACAGTATGTGTTTTTATGGAACTGTGTTTTTTAAGACTTCCTATTTAAATATATTTGTGCTGCAAATTTATTACCAAAAGCTATGATAAGTCATTACTCTGTTATGTTGAGACTCTACACATACGTGTATGCCTACTAATTCATGAGCACAAAGGAAATGATTTCATGGGGGAGAGTTAAGTACACCGAGCAGTTCTCTTAAGTATGTTATAATAGACATATTAGATAGCTCTGACTTGCATTTAATACCAACTACTCAAAGACACATTCAGTCTGCAGAAATGTATGTCTTACTGTACTTTTAATTGTATGTTTACATGCATGTCCATAACAAAACATATGACCACTTCTGCTTGTATGTAAACCTGCGCTCTGCATAATAAAGACTACATATTACCAAGGTGACATTGTTACATGCTACATATACATAAACATCCATAGGCAACCCCGTTGCCCTCTATATTTATCTGCACACTTTCAGGGTTGTTCACAAACAACGCTCACACTATGGGCACTGACATAGCCGTTGTGGACTTTGCACTCCTGGTCACGAACAGTACGTCTCTTTTTCAGACCGACACAGCCAACGATCTGATCGGATCAGGACTCACTATATGACCTAGCATCATATCATCCTTCTGATCTGGGCTGAGTATAGTTTGGACCCTGGCTTTATTAACATTTAGGCATTTAAATATTTAAGCCACTCTAGAAAAGAGTCGAGACAGAAGATCCACATTTCTTGGTATTTGTATAATCTAATTCTTTGTAAGTCTATAGTTTATCTGTAACAGGCATCAAACCACAGTTGCAGACACGAGTATCGGTGAATGTGGACCAACACATTAATGTGTGAAAGAATTCTAGTATTATTATTATGTACATCTCTGGCTTGAACGTGCCATAAATGTGTGAGTGCACAAGTATTGTACAGTCGTTCCATCCTGTTCAGAAGGTGATAAATAGCCGAGGGTGTGCCCCAATTGCAGAGTCACCAAGATAAAAAATTACATACATGAGCAGCCAGACATAAAAATGTGATTTACACTAGTTATGAATACTTATCATATAGCAGAACAATAACTTATCCGACAGCAAGAACAGCCTGCGTCAACTTGCTTAATACAGACTGTTGTGCAAAAACCTGATGGTGTTAAGAAGCTAAACAAGACATTACACACACACACACACACTTTATCCATGGGAATCTGACCACTTTCTGAGGTTCCTAGCAATTTGTAGGTCACAAAGCTCTGTGACCGCTGGTGTAGTGTGCACGTCACTGCCACTTGCAGGTCAGTGTAGTATTAAGTCACACACGCGTGCAAGGATGCTTATCCAGTACATACATCATGAAGCATTTCACATCTGCACTTTACTTATTACTAATCACATGTGAACACCTACAGTACAGCTCCTTGCATCCTCACTCGTTTTACCATTTTTGAAATGCCTCCCAAAGGCTCACAGGAAGCTTTGGGATACAGCAAATACCTAAAATATTGATGCTGTTTGTATCGTCTTCTACACTGCAGTTCTACTTGTTCGCCTTATACATGTGCAGATATAGGTGTCTATAGGTGTTTGACATATAGGGGAGACTTAGGAATTTTGTCTTATATCTGACAATAGGAGGATCACACTGCAGTCCCCCTCAAGAGGGCTTCAATGAAATTTTTATGTGAAGTGGGAGTATGTGTGTTTTTGTGCGAGTTTGCGAAAGGGTCCGCGTGAGCACGCACCTGGCTTGATGCATTATTAAAGCTCAGAAGATAGCTCATTGAAAAGATAAGTTTGAAGAGGAGAGAGAACTATAGGATAGTAGTGTACAGAGGTAAGAGAAAACTTGGCGTTGACTAGAAAATAAAAGGAGGCATGCCCCATTTCAGTGAAAATAAAAGCCAGAATGTGATATTATATTTGTAAGGAAAGGTAAGGTGATAGCTCTTCATTCATCAGTTCGTATGTCAGTGTAGCCAAAGCTTTACATCCAACTCCACACAAATAGAGTGTGAGCATTGGGTGTCCATTTTTCCATTCGCCATGATGATTAAAACAATATTTTCTTCACCATGTGGCATGACCTCCTGACCTCCCTCTTTACCGTCCCCGCCTAGTTTTAAGGTGGCATCAGTGTGTGCATATGCTAACTCTCAAAGTGGTAAATATCCCTAATGTACACCTGACATCCTGCCTGAGGCTCTTGAAAAAACCCTCTATCAAAACATGGATGAATCTGCCCACCATATCTCCTTCTCTTTCCTTCTTTTCTGTCTCTCCCTTTCTCTTCTGTCTCTCTCAACTCTGACGCAAAGCTGAGAGCAGCTGCTTGAGTCTGTCTCAATAATTCAACACTGAAGTGAGGGATGAGGACTTTGAGAGGCAGGAAAGGATGAGAAGTGAGTTAGGAGACACAATGAAAACAGACATTAGAAGAAGGATGCATGAAGGAAGAATAACAAATATGGGATCACAAATCACAAAGGGTTGCAGTAGATGTGATGAGGAGCGATTAGAGGCCGTCTGATGTTCACATAGGTACACAGGAGTCTCACACTTCTGTCCCACTACAGTTCCCCAACCGGCTGACTGGCATAGGGAGTCAGAGAGTGACCATTTACTGGTCTTCAACCCATCTGCTGGGACGAGTAAAGTCAAAAACATTTACGTATATGAAAAGGCTTGTCTCTTATTTACATATAGATTATTCATCTGCACTATAACAGGACCTATCACAAAATATTAACACAGCAAAGGGCGGTAAACGATTAAATGTAACAAAGTTTAGTGAAAGCTTGGATACGTCTTATTTGGCTTTGTTAACTGGGACTATCAGAAGTTGTAAGCAGGTAGTAGCTAGTATTTCAAACGTAATACAAACCACTTTTTGTAATTAACGTTTCATTTAAAAGCTCTGTAGACTGCGAAGTGTCTGCAAACCGCGCGGCATGCATCTCCGGAGCGAACAACAGACATCGAGATACGGGCATGCAGACAAAGGGATCGGAGGGCTACAGCTCCCCATGCTAACAGCGCTTAAGTTTTCTGACAAATCAGCTACCGAACAAGCTGTGTTCGGCTCTGCCAGAACACGCACCGGCGGCATTTACAAGCAGTTTCTCCACAGCACCCGTTCGCACAACTCGGGGGTTGACTGAACAAAATCCGTACGGGCCACAAAAGTTAGGAGGCGCGGGTCCGCTCGCGCGAACACCGCAGCCGCGGCTCTCCGCCGAGCGCACGCACACATGGATACAATGTAGCCGACGCGTTCCCGGACGCGGTGTCAGTTCGGAACGCGTTCTAGAACGCGTCCCCGCACTATTTTGTAACAAAGCCCCAAACAGCTGTATTCTATTTTTACCTGCTGCTTCAGCAGGCGACACAAAAAGCCAGCTAGCTACAATGCACGGCGTCGCTCCAAATGCATTGTTCCTCACGCTGGGGCGAGGGGGAGAGATGGAACTGAAGTGGGATCCCATCAGTGCTCCTCGCACACAATTCAACCCCGGAGTGCGCATTTAATGCATTGTGACTGGGAACACGTGCAGCGACACTCCCGCTGACACGAGCCGTGCAACTTTAGTGGCTGAAGCCGCCACTGTTTGTGTAGTATTGGAAAGAAACAAGAAACACAAGAGTGAAACTGGCCACTGGAGCTAGCTGCTTGGGCTAACTTAGCAGCCATGCCTTAGCAGTTGGAGGATGCCAGAGGAAGCAAGACACGCAAAGTAGCAAACACAACAAACTATCGCAGCGTTACTTTTGCGGCTTGCACGCTAACAACGAGAGCTTGTTGAACATGCGTGCCCCCGCCGAAGTGACTGAGCTGCCTCACATCAGTTAGCAAGTTTAGCTACCTAGCACACTCTTCTTGGCTGGTTCTCTGTTGTGACAGTGCAATAATGTACTTACTTTTCTCTTGCTTGGCTATCGGAGGGGACCACAGCTCCTTTACCCTTGCCGTACATCTTGGAGGCTGTTCTGATACTTTATTTTATCCCACTCGACACCTGTCAAAGAAAGCTACCAGGAAAACCTACTATCTCCATAGCTACCCAGTTAGTGTTGTCTCCCTATCTCTCTCTTGCGCTCTCTTTGCTCCGGTTTCCTTTTTTTCTACATCCCCAACATTGCCCACAAATCAGGCAGGGTTTCAGCCGGGGGAACTTGAAACAGTCCACTGGTGGAGCTTTTTTTTTTTTCAATCGCTGTTCCTGGATTCAGCTCACGCCCCCCCTGTTATGAGAGGGTGGGGGCTTCTTAAAGCCACAGTGTCTCCGTTTTTGTCGACTTCCCTCAAGTTCAAGTTCTCTTCTGAAAGCCTTCAAGTTCAGGCCTAACATTACATTCCTTTCAGTATGAATTCAGTATTTTCAGTATAACTAATTGTTATATTCGGTCGAAACCTTTTTAACCACAATTTTATCTGTATATTAACAGTATGTTACTATATTTAATTTTTGTCTTAATGTCACAATAGATGGGGACATGATCAGTCCAACCACCCACCTGGTTTGGTTTATGTGACCCCCAGCTGCAACTACATTCAGCTCAAGTACCTATCTATAGTGTGGCCTTAAAACAACCATCATCCTTCACCCTACTCCATGCACAAAAACAGCAGTTATTCATTTTCACCCTTCACACTCAGACAATCTGCACACACCATTGATCGAGGATATATAAATTACCTGGTTATATTACTATAACTGATTTTCATGCATTACTATATTGAAAAACAACACTGTATTTTCATACAGCCCTATTTGTTACCAAAGGCCCCAAAACCAGGGTCCTGGGCCTACTAACTGGCCTAATACTGTATGTGTTGGCAGCCTCACTCAATTCAAAAGCTTGTATTTAGCTTCATAAAAATGTTTTATCTTATTATTTGATTTGTAAGCATTACTTCCACTATCAGCCCTGTGAAAGACTGGTGACCTCTCCAGGTTGTACCCCACCCCTTGCCCAATGACAGCTGGAATAGGCTCCCGCACCCCCCGCGACCCTTACGAGGACAAGCAGTTAGGACAATTTTATGTGTATAAGGTGTTATCTAAGGAAAGACATTTAGGATACTTACAGAAAAGGACAACATTTCTTTATTTATCTATATTTTTGATTCTTGTTGACTTATAATCCTTTGCATTTTTTGTCCATGCTGCTACATGACATTTTCACAGCTTTTTTTGTTGTTCCAAAGATTTGTATTTTCACTTAAAAGCATTTATTGTCTGAGCTTCAAAATGCATTTTTAACGTTTAACTAACTAAAAGCATTCAGTAAAAATACTGAACACAACAGTTCAACTTCTGACCAGTTTCACTACAGCATATTAATCCTATTGTCTGTAACAGTATCTATATTTACTTCAGCAGTTGACATTTTATCAACATTAAAACTGACAGTGAGTGATAAGACAATGTGTTTTTGTATTTGTACATCAATGTGTATTTGAAGATGTCTAAACTATTGTCATTAATTGATCATTCAACTGTGCTGTTTCCTACAAATTACTCTTTGCTCAGGTTTAATCTTTTTATAGTTTTATAGTTTGCTAGTGCTATGTCCACAGTAATACAACTTGGTATTTTATGTTTTAATTCCATGTCATGTCCCTTTAAGAGTGTGTAGAAGGAAGTTGCAGAGTTTGTGTGTGCACATGTGTGTGTGTATATGTGTGTAAGGCAGGGACAGGCAGTGCGTTCTGTTTTTGTGCTACTAGCTGTGGGAAGGGCACAGCTGACTGTCTGTGTGTGTGTGTGTGTGTGTTCACCAGTGTATGTATGTGTGGAGACAAGCGCGTGTATTTGTGTGTGTGTATCTGAGAGAGAAAGAGAAAGAGGGGGGAAGATAAAATGCATTTCTGTATGTGTGTGGTAAGGCTTGTTTTTTTACATGAGAATACAAACACCTCATGATGAGGAGACATAGTATAACAGAACAGAGGAATAATAGAGCAAGAAAATCGAGAAAGACCAGCAATGACGAGCATCATTTTTAGAAATGGCAACAATTTTTTGAACTAGTTTATGTATGTTTAGGAACACATATATATTGAAAGATGTACGAGATATAGAGTATTGTGGTTTTACAACTGACTTACTGTATGTGTTAACATTTACGATTGGATTCACTACCAGTCAAAAGTTTGGACATACATAGACATTTTTTCCATGAAAAGATTAATGACGGCTGCGTTACCATCATTGCAAAAGGGCTTTATGATTATTAGTTATCTTAATTTAATACACGTCCATTAGCAAACATAATGTGCTAACGTTTCATGATTACAGGCCTCTGTATGTTTATGTAAATATTCCTTTAAAAGACTATATACAATATTCATTTTTAATTTGAACAATGTCTACACTGAATTTCAGATTAGAATTTTACACTGGTAGTGTAAGATAAGGTAACATAAGATAAGACAAAGATTCACATGTTACAGCAACAGTAAAGCTAACTTTAAATGTTAAAAAAACAGAACTAATGAATTAAGAAGAATTAAGAATTAATCTAATATATAGCACAAAAATACTTAATCGACAGATGGTGTAATATTACCAATAACAACCATATACCATTAGGGTGGTGAGAAACAGTAGATACCAAAGTTTGTGAGTTCATGAGAATAAACAACAGCAGGTGTCTTTGAACTGAGTAATTATATAAATTCCCCTGCTCCATACCTACACCTCCTCAGCTCCTTGTGGATTCCAGGACCTCTGGATGATTTCTGGGAGACTAATGCGGGTAATTTGCATTAGGTTTACGGGGGTCATGACCTCCGCAAAAATCTAATTCATCCAATATAACCGCCCCAATATAATCATCATTCTGATTAATACCTATTTAATTATCATGCATTGATAACTTGTTGAATGAAGCAATTATGTGACCACCTGCACAAGAACCATTTGTATAAAGATTTTCAGTAAATCATAGTGCAGAAACAGCATTGGTAAAGTCACTAACAATCTCCACTTAGCCCCCTACAATGGACTTGTTTCTTGACTTATCTTTTTAGACTTTTGTGCTGCATTTGACACTATTGATCACAATACTTTATTACACAGACTGGAACATGTCATTAGATTTAAAGGAACAGCAATAAGCTGGTTTAAATCGTATCTGTTAGATAGATCTCAATTTGTTCATGCTAATGTACAATGCACACAATGGTTAATTATGGGGTCCCACAGGGTTCTGTGCTGGGGCCAATTATCTTTACTTTATACATTTCTTTGCCAGGCAATTATAAGACTTTACTATATTAACTTCCATTGCTAAGTGGATGACTCACCGTTAAATTTATCTATGAAACCAAAACTTCAAGCATGTTTGAAAGACACAAAGGCCTGGATATCCTGTAATGTTCTACTTTCTAATTTAGACAAGATTGAAGTGATCCTATGTGAGTGAGGAGTGTTACCTTACGTGACATTGCATTGGCCTTGAACACTACTGTGAGGAATCTTGGTGTTATCTTTATTCAAGAAACATCTCCAGAACTGCCTTCTTTCACCTCAAGAATGTTTCTAAAATTAGGAGCATTCAGCATCAAAATTGATGCTGAAAAATGAGTCCATGCATTTGTCAAAGCCTCCTGTTAATCCAGAATGCTGCATCCAGAGTTTTGACTGGAATTAGTATATTTTCCCTACTTTAGCTTCTCTCCACTGGCTCCCTGTAATGTCTAGTATAGAGTTTAAAATCCCTCCCCTTACTCAGGAAGCACTAAATTATCAGGCCCCTTTACATCCTAAAGACCTGATAGAACCTTATCATTGTAGCAGAGCACTTCACTCTCCGAATGATGATTTATTTGTGGTTCCTAGTTTCCAAAAGTAGACTGGGAAGCAGACCCTTTAGCTATCAAGCTCTTCTCCCTCGAACCTAGCTCCCAGTTAATGTTTAGGAGGCAGACACCCTCTCTACCTTCACCACAGACGGCGACGTACTTTCACTCAAATCAGCAGCATAGAAGGACAAGAAGAAGGACTGCTAGGATATTAATAACGGGTCTGTATCGCCCTATTTCAGAGGCTACTTCACTCACAGACATACGGTGAATGACGCAGCATATGTGTAGGCTTGGAAGTTCAACCCTCAATAGTAGAAGTTACCAGAATCGAGTTCCATCTCATGGAAGAGAGACCCTATCAGACCTGTCTCGAAAAAGTTTTATCCAAAGCAACTGGACTTGTTTGGTTTCTTGACGACGTCTCACCCTTCCATTCTCTGGAATGGAACAAGTCCTTGACGATGTTAATGTATGGATAAAACCTTCGAGTTAACCATGACCTGGATGACTGAGAACCTTCACAGATATCTATTGAATAGCCAGCTAGCTGTTTTCATATGTAAAAAAACAATACTGTATCAATGGTAACATGGCCTCTAGACAAGGTCACCTCTGCCTCACGACCTCACACACACAGGCAATAATCACCAGCAGCTAGTCTAGCTGTTTATTGTTTTTGTTGATTTGGTTATTTATTTGTAATTTGTAAAGTATTTCACACCACATCGACACTCTATTGTCTACATTTAAATTAAATTAAATTAATTACAAAGGTGTAATTTGTCATTTTACAAGAGATAGCTTTTAGCCATACATACTAAAAGATGAGAACCACTTTTAAAAAAGCTTTTTGAGTGTGAAAACACCAGTGTGGTGTGAACAGAGGACCAAAACATGGAGAAGAGGATGCATTTAGCTTGCTCAGTGTGTACCTTCTTTTACAAAGAAACAGAAGAAAGGAGATGAAATGTGATAGTGTAGGTATCTTTTAAGCTGTGGACCACAAACTATATCACTGTCTCATCATAGCACCAGTATTGATTCAAGAACCCAGTGATCCCCAGGAACACTAGTTCTTTGTCTTCCAAAGCATCATCTTTCTATTTGAATGATAATTGTACCACATACAACATACTGTATATTCTGTATATATACATATTAATACTACACGTGCAGTACAATATTTTCAACATGCCATTTAATCAGTTTTGCTGATAGTGAAATTATATGGAGCCGGTCCCGTGCTACATGAAACTGGCCACAACTTCACTGTCACCTCTCACAACTTCTTGTTACTTTTTTCACAACTTTGGTTTTGTCACATTGCATCTCCGGACATAAACTAAGCCAGGAAGTTCAAGAAGGTCTTTGTAGAATAAAAAAAGTCTAGAACCAAGATGATTTTTTCTAGTGTTGTCTTGTGTTATTCACCCAAGTAAGTCACCAGGCCTCAGTCAAGAAGGTAACCAAGAACCCAACAGTCACTCAAACAGAGGTCCTCAGCAGAGATGGGAGAAGCTGATGGAAGGTGAGACATCCTAGCAGCACTCTTGATTGATGAAAGCCATTTTAAGTAAAAGGCACATTACCACACACTTGGAGTTGGCCAAATAGGGCCTAAATGACTCTGGAAGCTCAAGAAATAGCGGCCTCTCTGGTCTGATGAGACAAAATTTGACCTCTAAGCACAGTGTCCCTGTGAACACCAGATCCTGCTCATCATGTGGCTAATACAGTCCCTAGGTTGAAGCATGGTGATGTTAGCACCATGCTATGGAGATGTTTTTTAGCAGCACATACAGGAAGTTGAATAAAGAGGAGGATGAATAGAAAGACGAATCTTAAACTGGGGACAATGACATAAAGCATATAGAAAAGACAAAGACAAAAACTACTTCAGAGCAACACCTGACTGTCCTTGAGGGATCAAGCCAAGAGCCAGACAAACTCCTAAGAACATTTGTCGAGAGATCTGAAGATGGCAGTTCCCATACAGCCTGATGGAAAATGAGAGGACCTACCAGGCAGAATGGGACCGACTGCCAAAATGGGAGTAAGCAACAATAGAAGAATGTTACCCAAGGACTTGGTTGATCCAAGATGAGTTGAAGCACTGCAATTGGTGCCAACGAGTCTTCTAGACATTACTTCATTGATACCTTTGTTAAGAAGAGCATTCAGTTTTGTTTGTTTCTTAACAAATTTGTTAGAATACCACATTTTCACTCTGTTGTTGTTCACTTTGTTGGTGGATTGATGTGTAAAATGGTACAAATGTCTATTTTCGAATCAAATGTTAAATAAAGTTAAATGTGAAAGTGGTGAAGAGGTTTGGATTCTGTCAGTTTGCCATGAAATGTGCCAAATCTGGAGTCTAATTAGTTGTTTAGTTTTATGCAACCAGCACAGCTGCCCCCAAACTTCCATTATCATCCCTCTCTTCTCATCCCATCCTATTTCCATGCCTCTCCTTCTTTTCCCTCTGGTATCTCTCCCTCCATCTTGCATCACCACTCTCTTCTTCCTTCTCTTCCACTTTGTCGTCCTCTCTCTGACCCACTTTCGTGCCTTCTTGCCACTGTCTCCCTCTGTTCCTCCACATGCTTCATCTATATCTCTGTCTCTCTTTTTCTCCCCACCCCTCCCTCTTTCTCCCTCATTTCTGTTCTTCCACTTCTTCTCTACTGTTTATGCTCATGCTTCTCCACCCCCATACTCCTCTTTCTGCTCCTTCTATCTCGCCCCCCCATTTCTTCCTCTACTCTACTTCCACCTCCTTTTGCATTTTCTCTCTTCATCTACTTTTCTTTTCAGTGCATCTCCATTCTTCCGTTCATACGCAGCCTCACTGAATATTCTCATTTACACATTCTTTTCTTCCTCTCCCCACTTTCCATTCTCTTTCTCTTCCTTCCATTCTCTTTCTTTTTCTCTCCTCGCCTCCCCTACCCTCTCCCTTTTTTCTCACCCCTGTGTCCTTCTCGCTCGTCTTTACACCTTGCCCCCACCCCCTCCCCACCAACTGCTACTCCTCCTTTCTCCTTCCACCATGAGTCATTTCGTGCTCTCTGTGCTCCCCTCACTACGCCACAGAGCCACTCAGGGCAGACATTCATCAGCGGACCAAGATGATAGATGCTGCTCACCACAGCTCCAGCAGCCAGTTAGCCTTGGGTGATGCCTTATGCATACAGATATCACCTGGCTAGCGTTAGTCTGCCGCCTCATCCAGGACTGAACACACTCAAATGCTCTCAAGTTTACACACCCACACACACACACACGGCTATCCCTGTATGGGAAGGGAAAAAAAAGTTTGTTGCATGTATGAATTTAGCAATCATTATTTACATGTTAATAACGTGAATACACGTATTAGTTTGGGAATGGCTTATGTATCTGTGTACATATGTGTGTGGAGGAGATTGTTAGGTATGTAAATTCCAGGGGAGTTAGGTTAATTGGGTCTGAAAAAGAGGTGGGTGTGTCTCTCTCCTCTATGACAAGCTTATTTACATAGCAAAGCTGTAATTACCCTAACGAAGCCCCTATCCTATCAGGGAGAGTGAACACACACACACACACACAGACACGTGTGTGATCTCCAAACAGGTTTGAGCTCAATCATGCCAAACCTGTATTTTTCATCACTCCAGATCCCTCTCAGAAGTATTCCATTCACATGTTCATTTCTAATTGAATGGCATCATTTACTCTGCCAATCAGTCAGTTTGTTGGAATTTCTCTATCAGAGCTCATTGGCTTCTAAGAGAGATGTGGGACCCGTTCCAGCACTTAGCAATCACTTCCTTCCTTCTCCCCCCCACCATTTTCTTTATTCTGGTAAAAAACAGGCTTTCCCTTGGAGAGTTTTGGTTAATACAGCAAAAAATGTCTACACAGTGTCACATCTCTCCCCATGAAAATCTCAATTCTAAACCATTGTTGAAGATAATGAGTAGATGTTAAGAGCAGTGTTGGCAAATTTAAGGAATCATTATCCATCCACCAAGATGAAAATAAATTACATCTTACATTCTGTGTTTTGCAAGACATATTCAAACAGTTAGTTAAAAGAAAACATAACCTGAGAGGGGGGAGGGAATAGCAATAGTTGTATTATTTTTGAATTAAATGTCAGTGGGTATTTCAAATCCTCCCAACCTGGAGTTTCACGCAACAAGTACACAAATGTACAATTACTCTGATCTTTTACTGGGTTAATTTGAACTGTTTTTGAACTTGAACTGAGCACAACCTTTGAAAAGAGTCAACACCTGTAGAATTCCTTTTACCAACCTATATACTTTGACAAATGAAGTTATTCCGGTCAAGGTGTTTGAGCCTTCAGTGAAAACACATGTTGCTGTTATCTTGTTCTGCCAACGCAATCTAAATATCTAAAGAAAGTACCTTTTCAGTTTCTACCATGCAGATATACAGTTTCTGTAGGAGCATTGAATATTGGTTCAAAACACCGATCATATAAGAGAAGGTGTCTAGAGACCCCATTAGGGCCCTATTTACCTGAAATCAGGAACAGTCCAAAATTCCTAGGTGGTTCCTAGCAATCTCTTTTCAGTATTTGTGGCCACTGATGCTGATGGTACAGGGTGCAACCAGGTGCAATTTAGAAGACTCCAAGAAGGTTATCTCCATGAAGGACAGAAAGTTCAAGGGTTAACACATGAAAATGTACAACACGACATTTACTAATATAAATCACCATAAATATGCTGTGACAGATAGAATTAACAGGCAGCTGTATTGGTGCAGCACTGCTGGAATATCTGTGGGTTTATTTTACTGTGCAATTAGTGAGATTACAGGAAAATTAATTTACATTTATCATCTCCTGTGCATGTGGAAAATGTTCTTTACGTATACGTACGACTGTAACTGCAAAATATCAGTTTATAGATTGAATATTAAAAATGAAGTATAACATTATTTAACTAAATTCTTATTTGTTTCTGCCTCATCATGATCGTTGTTCTGTAATTATTTTTGGGGCAAAAGAATAATGTCATCTGTCAAAATCTTCTTCACATGACACATTTTTGTGTTTAATAAAAACACAGTCAAAGATCTAATGGAGCTCAGCACTCATTATGACAACAGCTGAATTTTATAGTTTGATCTTAGCTCTAAAACATGAAATATTTTGTTACAGTTTTTCTGACTCGTGTTTAGAAAATGACTTAATAACTAGGATCCAGACTGATCCTGTCGCTTTGTGCTGGAATATAAAAAAAATGTTTTGCCAAGATAACACACAGCCTTTGTGCCAAATCAGAGCTATATATTCAGCATAGAATTGTTACTGCTCTGTCAGACAGTTAATGCAAGTGTTAAATTAACTACACAGAAGGCACTTTCTACAAGTCGTGCACAGATCAGTCATCACAAAGAATAGCTGTACTGACGTTTCCGCAGGACTCCGGATCACAGGATGTATGATATTGTAAGTATTTTCTTGGGTAAATTAATCAGTAGTTGATGAAAAACGTGTTAGTGACAAGTGATGGCACAGAAATTGCACTGTGTCTGGGTTTTTGATAAGAGGGGCCTTAGTAGGTTATATTGCAAACACTTTTTTGGTCCAAATGAGCATTAAAATTGCACTATACCACTTAATCTGCATAAACACAGTCCAAGCTGTGCCTCTTGTCACACACCAGCACACTCAGGTTTGCCTGGTGGGAAATTGCAAAAGCAGGCGCAGCCTAAAACTAGAATTACTGCATTGCTGTTGTATGCCTCTGCTAACCAGTAATACTGTACTTTCCACGAACATTAGGTCAGTATAATTTTAACCTTTAACCATAACCAAAATGTAAAGTTGACAGTTGACAGACAAATTTAAAGCAATTCCTGTGATGAATTCCTAAAATATCGCATTGATGACTGTATGGACAGACAGATGTAGGGACGTACATATGAATGGACCCCTCCAGCCTGGGCTAGGGGTAGCACGATGGCATAAAACAGACTCAAAAAGCCTAAGAAAATTGCATAAGAGCTGTGTTTGCACAAATACTTGTACTGTCTCTGCAGGAAAATGGAGCTCATGGACTCAAACTAACCCTGAGAACAAATTAAACAATAAAATCAGCAGGAGATCCTGGTACATCTGAGTTGCCATACCTGGTGAGAATAAATACGGATTTGGTTCCTATATACTTTTGATATACATGTTTCATGTTCCAAACAACACAAGTAGACCTTCTGCCTCCACATTAGAACAATAAAGAATTCATTAAGCTTGCATTGCTGATAGCATTAGAAGAGCAGTTCCATGAATTTCGGGGGACCCGAAGTTCAAAGGTCCCGTTATGACGCTAGGTAGTCCCTGTGAAATGCTAACTTTGAGATCTCTTGGTGAAACATTTAAAATGTAATTTTAAAGTTCTTTAAGGAGCCCCACTGCATTAAATTCAGCTCTACCGCAGAGCAATAGACAAACATTATACCAATCTAAAAACTTTGACTCGTCTGCATGAGAAGACCCAAGTAAGGCAATGTTTTTTTCGTCAGTGTGCATATTTTGAGCGAACCTCCTGCTTCTAAAATCCATAATGGCTGTATGAATGTGGCATCGTCTTATCACATGGTGCAATCGACATTTGCCCAGTTGTCAGCTGATTCCCAGGCAACCATTCTCTAGCACTACTGCGTCTACAGTGCTTGAGCATTTAACGGTGTGTTTGTCCTTAAAAGAATGTGCACTAAAGCCCAGAACCAGCACCTTTACCCATGCAGATCCCAGTACTCCCATCACCAGCCTCCATCTCTGCCCTTCCCTCTTTCTGCACTTCCTTTTCCAACAGGAATTTAATCTTTCAAGCCATCATTGTTTTTCTCTCCCCTATTTTTACTGCTGCTGCTGCTGCTGCTTGGAAGACCACAGACTGCCTCTGTATGCTGATGCCCCCCCATCCCCTCCTTCCTTCTTCAAGCATGTCTGTCTCTCTCTTTCTGTATCTCTATTTTCTGTAACTCTCTCATGCTCACCATCTCTGCCCGTCTCTCTTCCTCCACTCTCTGTCCTCATCTCTCCCCCTCCTCCTCCCCCTCACTTGTTCTCTTCTCTACTTCTTCACTCCTTCTCACCCCTCCTGTTCCCTCCCACCACACACACACACACACACACACACACACACACACACACACACACACACACACACACACACACTTTTCATTTTTTTCTCCTTCATGACTCCCTCCTGTCTGTCTATCTGCTGTTTCGTAGCTCTGCTGTACGTGCCACAGATTCAGATGGCAGTCAAATGGTAGACAGAGACAACATGGAGACACATGCATGCAATTACATGCTCTCTCTCTCACACACACACACACACACACACACACACACACACACACAAATGAGAATGCATATGTAGACAGGCAACTGCACGCATGGACAGTTAGTTGAGTCACGCACACGTTTGTGTAAAGGCACACACACCTGCACACACACAGAGATGTACACATTCACTTTTCCAAACACACACTCTAATGTGTATATTCCCCCATCCAACTATTTCAGTCACTTCCCTCAGTCAGTTTGGTAAAGAGGATATTACTCTTGGAGCACAACGCTATCAGAAAACAGAATGCAGGAAATATTAATGAGAACGGAGACTTTTCGGAGAGATTAAAAATGAAGAAAGAGTGAGTTGTGGAGGAAGTTGTGAAGAAATATGGTGCAGTGAAGAGGAAACATTAGGAAGAGCAAACTTTTCAGGTGTCAGTGTCTGTATTATCATAACAATCTATATTACTGTGCATTGACTGTGTTTGTGCATTGACTGTTTAAATGTTTTTGGGTGAGAGGGATGCAGCCACACCAAGAGAAAGAGGCAGAGGGAAGGGGGAGGGGGGAGGCAGCGAGAGAGGGAGAAACAGAGAGGAAAGAGGTCAGTCTAAGCTTATGAAACATTTTCTAACCTAACCTGGCCTATTTCTGACAGGGCAGCACTGTGGACCTCCCTGCCTTTAGAGACTGACACATATAAACGCACAGAAGGAGATTTACACACAAGCATCTAAGATAGTAACATGTAAGTAAACACATGAAAAAACATATATTCAGGTGGGTTTGGGACAGGCAACTCGCCTGAGTTTGTGAAACTAAATATGTGCTCCAGAAGAGATACAATCCATTTACCTGTGTTAACCAACCCATGCTACATGGCATAAACACCTAAAAGTAACTAGTTCAACATGAAAAAAGGCATGTTTCTGAGAGTCAAATGAGAAGACTGACAACACCATATGTATTGTTCTGCAGCCAAGAGGCAACGATCATAGCACTGAAGTTGAAAAGTAAGCCTACCAGAAGCACTATAGCTCATCGATAGAGATGATCCTGGTTTCTTTTTGCTCTACACAAACTGCACCAACAATTGTGGCTTTCGATGGAAGTTACATGCCGTACCTTTTGCTTGACAGGCAACATGCTTGTTGCTGTTTACCAGCAAATAGTTGACTTTACGTTTTTGTTACTGCTCTGATTAGACACTTGAAATAAAACAATTTAATCAACAAGATTTAGAGGTGATGTAGACCAGTTTGGAATCACAGAGACGTGTAAGCTTATATTCTCATATATCTACTCTTGAAACTGCAGCAATTAAATGTGTCTAAAAAGTGTAAAAGTGCAGTTTTTGAGCTGCTTTTCCTGTTAATAAAGAGGCAGGTACAAGATGTCGCTATGAACTTAAGTTTGCAAAGTGACGCCTTATTTTTCGCGAATAATGTGAAAGTGAAAGGATTTACATATTTTGTGATCGTATGTTTAAAAAACATGTTAACGTTTGACTCGCACATTCTCTGGCCTTGCTTATTCAATCAGTGTCTATGGAGGACTTTCTGAGGACTCTGAGTGCAGGCACTGATATACAGACCCTCAGTTCAGGCACCATGAAATGTTTTATTTACTTTGTGATAATTGAATGTTTTCAAATCTGTCAAATATATGTTTTCATACATAACAATTATAAAGAATTATGTCCTATCACCAGCTGCAGTGATGTGCGCTGATTTCACCAGGAAAAATGTAACCTTGATCATATGCCCACACCTCAAAAAGGAGTGAGGTTGTAGACAGGCATGTCTACTTTTCCCATTTAGTCTCAGTAATACTGTACATTTTCTTTCCTGATTTTGATTCAAAACTGCTCCCCTCTGTACCCCCTGCTTCATTTCAAGTGAGGCAAGAACAAAAACCCGAAATGAAAGCACTTGAATGTCTGTGTCAAAACAAAGTGTTCATTATAACCATATAATGTGGTGATTTTAACAGATTTATAAACAGAGATAAACAAGATTTTATGTCCTACGTGTTAACGAGAGACAGAAATATCTAAGGTTTCTGCGTTAAAAAGTTCCTAACTCAGGCAAGCTTGTTTTTTGCATTAAACATGAGCACATCCAAATTTTGCTGAAACCAAAATTAAAAGGTAGCACCTGAATTACTGTACAGTCAACCAAGAAAGCAGGAAGTAGAAAGATATCTTCAACCATAGAAAATATAACATATAAAACATTTTCACAGCTTTTCTTTCCTTCTGTCGTAATTCTTTTATGTCAAGAATTCACAACATAGAGTGCTCACAGCGTTTTATTTACATTTGACCTGAAAGCTTGCGACAGAAACATATGTTGACTAGGATGTCAAATTGGATCCAGATTGTGTGTCCTCTTGGAAACATTTGAACATTTATGAGACGTTTTTTTTTTTGTTTTCTCATTAGACACAAACATGAGTGTGTGGTGGTATAAATGGCTGCACAGACAGTCCACAGATGTTTTCTTTCAACTAGTAGAGCCGTTTCAGATGCGGTTATTCTGTCACCTACTGAGATTGAGAGCGGTGTTTTCTGCTCACTTTTCTCTAGTGACCATCATTTTGCTCTCAATATATTAAGAACCACCACTCTAATAGGGTGTCGATTCATTTTCAGTTCTTTTTGGGAATGCTTTGTGTTGTCACAGCTTAATATTCACTGACAGTATGAACAGCAACAAATAAAGTTGAGACTGGAAACAAATCCCACACCTATTTGCTGAATTGATTTGAAACAGATACAAAATCTCTGAGTGAAACAGTTTAAACTAGTGAATATTTTGTTATCCTTCTACAATCAGTGCAACTTTCCAAAGATTAAAAAAAACGCAATGAGGAGCTCCACTGGCGTCTGTACCACTTCTAACCACTGCACGTGTTACACGTTGGATAAAGCCTTTTGTGGCTCCAGTAGGACTTGTGAAGTCTGATAAAATCACTTAAGTGATGTGACTTCAATCAGTGTTAGTTTGGGCTCAACATAACATGTCTGGTAGTGAAATAAATCTGGAGATGTAAAGTTAGAAAGAAGTGAGCTGACATGTCTTAGAGACTCTAGGTTACATTAGTTGCTGCTGCATTTTTCCTTTTGCATTGTGAATGGTATTTTGAATCTATAACCTCAAATGTAAAGCTAAAATCTGACCAATGACTGATTAAGAAGTCTAATATTTTAAAAAGTCAAACAAACATTTTTTTCTCATGCAGGCAGCTCACCAAACAAAGTTAAAGTCACTTAGGAAGACATTTAGTCTATGGGCTTGCCCAGGGCTGTGATCGCTGCTCGGTGCTCAGACATGCCTAGAAATATGTTTTCTGTCAATTTACAAAGTTGTAACCATTGTTTTATTTGCCTTATCTTTTTTCTTGCTTCAGAAAGTGTCGATTAGTTATCACAATGGCAACACCAATAGCTCAACTGGAAACATTCACAGCTCATGAAATTGACACAATTGATTGAAGATAAAGCAGTGTTGACTACAACATGCAGAGCAGGTAGCTCTATACACTGTTCCGTCTCTCTGCTATCGCCCTGGACATGGGAGAGACTGTAGGTGTTGTCATCTTGCCCCTCTGGCCGAAACTACAGGGCCTCCTCTCCCCCATGCACAGGACCTCTCAACCTCTCTTTCTCATTCTCAGCCATTCACTCTATCCTCTCTGTCGATCTTCTGCTTTCTCTTGTTCTCTGATGCGTTCCTTATTTTTCCCTGCTTGTCTCCACACACACACACACACACACACACCCCTCCATCCTTTTGCCTGTGCTCACTGCCCATGTCTTTCTCCTTTCTGTCTTTGCCCCCCCCCTTCCTATCGTTCAATCCCCTCCCCCTTAGCCTTACCTCCCCCTTCCCCCTCCCCTCCATCTCACCACCAACCCCCCATCCTCTACCACACACACACACACACAGAAACTGGTGCTATACCTCCCCTAGGAGTTGTTCTTAACTCGCTGACTGAGGCACACTCTTTGTGTATGTGTGGACATGAGTGTGTGTGTGTGTGTGTGCGTGCATGTACATGCACATGCGTGTTAATATGGACTGTGCAACTAGGGCCGCGCATGGTGGGGTGGGGGTTAGCATGTTTTTGTGTGTGTCTGCGCCGCTGACTCCACACATGATCCCCATTAGAGGCTGGCGGGAGCAGACACACACTTATACACACTGCATGCACACTTTAATCCACACCCACTCACACACACACACACACACACACACACACACACACACACACACACACACTCTCTCATGCACACATGTAAGTAAGCACATGTGTACATGCAGGTATGCATGCATCCACCACATACACACATATGCACAGTGGGGTTCTGTGGGGCCTGATCCCATTTCACCCCTGAGGCTTTTCCACTGACAGGGAGTCGGTGTTGGAATCAGTGTCTGAACAGAAATTTCTAGACATTTTCATAGCAAAAAACCCAAATTCTCAAACATTAAAATTTACCCTGTTCTGGTCACTTTAACCTTCTTTTCTAGAGCCATGGCAACCCTGAAGATCGGGGGTGGGGTGATGTCACCACCATGTAAAACCCAACATCATTCCTAGGCAACCACAAGTGTCTTAGGAAACCAGATGTGTCATGAGCAAGGAGGAGAGTTTGGAGCTCAGTGTTTGTGAGCTCCGTTTGGTAAAACTAATAACATAATTCCTATAAAAAAGAAGTTTGCAAAGACCAAATGTGGATGGTGATGTGCAAATACAGGTTCTCTGATACTCTGAATCATTCAAAAGAAACTACAAAAAACTGTTTGAATTAAATGCATCTCATAAGTCTTAGTCTTGCTTTAAATATTGGCAATAAGTGAAGAGAGAAATTTATGGCCACGATCAAGGTGAGAGTCAGAGTTAGGTTTAAGGTTGGTCCAATTAGGTTCTTCACAGACAGAACAATGAAACCTCTCCTCCTTTCTTCTGCTGTGGATTTATGTTATGCAATAGAAGTAATTCTATACTTTCTCCAGAGGGATTGATCTTTCTCAGTCTGTCAACAACTCACGCAGCCACAGCCGAGAGTCAGAAACCAAAACACAACGACCCCGATCTGAAGAGCACACAGGCCAAAGTTAACATGTCCAACTCATCATAAATCATAAATCATGCAGGATGTCAGGTCCAGCTTGTAGCTATTTTGCATTTGGAAATGAAGAAGATCATCCTTATATATTTAATATATTTTAATTTACAGCATTTGGGCGGAAATGTTATAATCACATAATCACATCATAACATTTTACAACATATTATATGTTGGCAACACTGTATTGTTACACACCATTGATTAGCTGTAAGTCATAAATTATAGAAATAATTATTAAATCCAACCACACAAGTAAAACATGTCCTAATTTCTACCAAGGAAATGATCTTTCTCAGGCTAATTACCCCTCTTTTCAGTCATAAATATTCTCATTAAATCCATGTTAAGATAAGAACACTACTATAAAATAGACTGTGTTCAGGTCATAATAAGTTGTCCACAGCAGAAAACTCAATGTGTAGTCTGTTCACCTGAAGAGATCCACAATGAACATGTGGCAAAAAACAATGATGCAACAACAACTCAACGCATGCTAAACTACCTTCAGTTTCTTATAACCCTTTGGTGGCTATTAATACGTTAATATTGTGTATGATAGTCTTTTGTGCCATCTTGACAATAACTTTTAACATTACTGTGTACCACCAACCACCACCAAGTAATAATTGAATACAGTGTCATAGTTCAGAGGATAGAATAGTTGTCTATGAAAGGTGAGTTCTATGATCTTTGGTTCCCCCGACACTACAGGTTAGAGGTGTCTTTGGGCAAGGCATTTAAACTCCTCCATAGAACTGTCATCTAATGTACTATCTGAAGAACAATTTCCCCAAGGGTGTAAATAAAGTTTGCCATTATTTTTTTCCATAATTTTTCCTATTATTAACTTACAGTTAACTTTCTATACTGAGTAATGCCATCGTATTGTGATATAAGGTTACACCCCTTGTGATTTTGAGGAAATAAAATGTTTTTTAGTGTTGTTAGCATGTTTTCGATGATAGCCATTAAATGCAGTTACATTCGTTAATTAACTCTATAAATTGCAGATTTCGTTGTTAGTGGCTGCAAAGAATTTATGTTCTTTCCACGAGTGCAAGAGATTCTCAGGAAATGACGGAGCACGTGTTGCCATGTTACAGTTTGTGATATCAGTCACTGTTTACTGCTCACTGTTTGTATCAGGGCTATATTAGTTACTCTAATGTGCCTAACATGTTCTGCTGCTGCAGATCACAGTAAACTGCTCAAACAAGGAGAGTTTTCACTCTGAAGCAGGAACACGAGACACTATGTATTTGTCACTAAGGTTTCCGCTGGCTGTAATCAGATATACCAGTTGCTTTTCTGTTGTGTTTCTGACAAACTAGCCACTTAAGGGGTGCTGTAGTATTAAATCAAAGTTGCTATAGCCACAAGTAACGAGTAGTAGCGCTGTATCAGCTAAGTTTGAAATATTATTTATTATCACTTTACATTTACATGCAGTCATTTGGTGTGTGCTATAAAACAATTAACAAAGCCAAGGCAGAGTGCAGAGAAGAAATGTTTCAGTTTCAAAGAGACGTAAGCACCAGATGGGGAAGAAATGCAGTTTTATTTTGTATGTTTTTTTATTTTAATTCAAATACAGGAAGGGTAATTTTCTGCTCGGCATCTTTCACTGTGTGGTGTATGGATTACCAGACGGCATTTGTTGGCAGAGGGACTGTAGACCTGGTGCTCGGGGAAGCAAGGTGCTGCTGAGATGACCACTTATTGGTAGGCATCAGATTTTTGAAGCCACTGGAAGCTGTGGTGATACGTGTTGTTTTTTTGGCTGATCAAAAGAAAATTCGATTTGCTGCTACATTTTGTATCATCTGAAGAGGTTTATCTGTGTATGACGACAAGTGAGTAACTAATTGCTCATGACATTGTTGACAACAACAGGTAAACCCAATCAAAAGATGTAGATGTAACCAGAGCTGAAACTTCATCCATAAGTTACAGAATCCAGTTAAATTAATTCACAATGAAGAGCAGTGTGGTGTGCAGACCTTTTAAAGCTACAAAGGAAAAAAAACACACACAAATTCTGTGGTAAAACAAAGCATCAGGTCTTGGCAGGTGAGTAGAGCCCACTGTATGCCAAAGATTCAGTTATCTTGTTGGCTGCGAGCACTGCTGTTTGACTGTCATTACTTCCTTAAACATTAATTTTTATAGCATCTCTGCATCATTGGATTATATACAGTGGACAGTAACAGGCGAGAAAGGAGGGAGGGAGAGACAGAGACCGAGCAGATCGTGTGATTCCAGGAGCCATTTATATGTTGTTAGCATCATTACTTTAAAAACCTAAGTGATGCTCATTTTATAAAACAATAGCTATTCCCCCAACATCATCTGGATTATTTAATGTGTTTCACTGGGTCCAAGCCTCATAAATCCTAAAATGATTAGGAAGAGGTTATGAAGATCATGTGGGGTCATAAAAAGAAAAACAACCACTGAATTTTGAACAAGGTATTGCTTAACACAAATGTTAAAGAATTAGTAAACTCCAGACTGAAGCAAAGCGACACATTTTGTTATATTAGACTCCAAAATCAGACCTAGATTAAGGTTCACAAGCAGAGTTGCAACAACTGGAGCACACAAATATTGACCTGGTTAACTGGTGCTGACAATTGCAAGAAGTATGGGAGTAAAACGCTGGTTACAAGGGATATAAGACCAGCGTCACACATATTATAGTGCAGATAAGACAGACTGTGTGACCACAGACTAAACATCAACACTCTGCAGCTGTACATTCAGAGCTGAGGAATCTTTGCTTAGCAGCATGTAAAGTTGGTAACAGCTGATGTTCAAAGTAGATCTGAGCTGATACTCAAATGCAAAAGATTCTGTACGGATTGTAAAAGTACCACTACACCGAACTGGAGTCGGAATAGCTGATAGATACCCTACTGTTAGTAAGTACAGCATAAACATTTCCACGTACTGTGCAGGATTACCCATATACGCAACAGTAGCAGCAAAAACAAAGGCAGCACGAGAGATAATCAGTCTTAAGTCCTCATCTAAACTACACCCAGTCTGTCCAATGCCTGCTGGCCCTGGGGATTGTGCTGGAGTTTTAATCCACTTAAAAGCAGAAGACCTCTGCTGCTGTTTCCAAGGGGCTTGACCCATGTTACATGTACACACACACACACACACACACACACACATATATCCACAAAGACAATTGACAGTACACGTAAGCAGCGCAATGCACAAAGTCAGTCGCTTTTCATTTTCTTCACACATTCAGAGTAAGTGTCTTCGCACAGATGGATTCATGTATGTAGAACATTTTAAAGCCATTTAAGAATCTGACCATGAAACATAATTATGATTTAACCATGTTGAGGACAAATCCAGTCAGTCCGCGCCATAAGAGGACGAGAATAAAAACACTAATTTAAACCTATGCACAAAAGTGATGGTTCATCCAGGTAAACCCTACCTGGATTTATTAAAGAAGGGTCAACAGTCATTCCACCATTGTTCAACTCCACTTTCTACTGGAGGTCTCTTACACTGTGTGTGCGTGTGTGTGCGTGTGGGTTCAAGAGAGATCCACTAGTAAGTTCTCCACCCCCCTAATATAACAGGAATTTTAAAAGGAATTTGCTTTACTTATTCAAGTCGCTGCACTAATATAGCTGAAAAATGTAAACAACAAGCAAACATTGCTCATATTTATGTGCTGAAAATCAACTGTGGAAAAAAAATGTTTAGTTTAGAATTAAAAATATTTTTTGCTCATGTTTTGAATGGTTTATTTTGTGCAGCGGACACATTGTCACACTTTTTCTTATTCTTGCACCAACGTTTGTCGTTATCTAATTTGAAATGTACTAATTCCTTATTCTTACGGAGGGAGGGCGAACCACTGACTTGAACAGCTGCTTCATGACCCAAAAAACTGTCAGTCTTTCCCTGGAATAAATTGTGGAATATACTATGTTTGGGTACAGGGGGGAGCTGGAAACGTGCATTTTCAGGAAAGCAGATGTCATGAGCAGGTATGTGAGTTTCAGCGGGATCCTACATCGTATCACTACATTAAGCATTCGGATCGTTTAAACGTCGGTTCTTTAAAATGTCCAAAAACCTACAACGAAGGAATAAATTGCATTCGACCTCCCCTGTGTGTCGGCGCCGCGTTTCTAGAGGACCCATAGTAGAATCAATTCAGCGAGAGGGGAGCTTGAAACCGTCCGCTCATGCTTTCCTCCGAGTCTGAGAGAAACACAGCTGAAGTGAACACACAGACCAGTCGGCCGCACTACATGCTCACAACAGGCAGGCTCCCATCACAAAAAACAACTCTCCGCACATTGTTGCGACTAAAGTCTACTGAGCACCACGCAAACGTCTATATGTCGCTGCAGGGTTGACGCAGGAACTTCACAGTGATACTAGCACATTTAAAAAAGTCACCACTCTGTAGGATGTTACACATACTATAAACCCTAAAGGGATATTAGCTTTAGTAAAACATCTTTTAAAATGTTTTTGCTCTGTCAACACAATTAGCCACATTTTCTGTCGCTGTGTGTAATTATAATTATATGTATATCTAGAAATGTTGTGGATGCAGATGTTACTTTAACCTTCATCAGGTTTCAGTGCTAGTTCAGGGCGTGTGCATGAATATGCGCATGCGCACGTACGCGCGCGCGTGTCTTAGCGAGCGCACACGTAAATAGATAAAATACATTTCGAAGAAGAAACTCAGCCAGTACTAGTCATAGGACAGTTTGTGCTGTAGTCTTATACAGAGTGTACAGCTGCTTATAAAAGTACTGCAGCAGCACATTGGTTGAGGGCATCTGCACACAACAGCTTCACCAGACTTGTCTGCATTTGCTCTTCACTGAGCGGCTCCACTGCATAAACTGGAGCTGCCTTGCTCAAGGGCACGTGTTGAAAGAGATAACGGCCAGAATACTCATGCACATAGTAGTTTTAGCGACTGGCTCATAATTTCATACGCGTTAGTTATCATGGGGTTGGGGGAACTGTTGATCACAGCGTTTAACCGGCAACTGCTTCAGCTGAGCTGCTCTTGAGTAAAGTGCTGTGCAGAAAACTAAACTACTGCATATGAACGAGAAGGCTGTTGAGTTCACCAGTTCATAGAAAAAATAAAGGCCAAAGAAATGTGCAGAGTTTTATCTGTTGACTACAGAGTTAAAAAATCTGCAATATCTGGGGTCAGATTAGAGAAAGCGGTCTGACCTTTTAACCGCCGTCGTGCTGCAACACCTGCTGCAGGCATCTGGGTGATCAGCTGATGTAAACCAATGGGTATTACATCACCAGCTTCATGTAGTTACAGTGATTGAATCACGACACTGTGCAAGAATCCTGGTGTTTATGCAAAACGACTATTTATTGTGGATGCAGTTTTTGCATGCATGGTAATTGCCCACATGTAATTGCCATGTGCATGTAATCCTCATGTATTTGCATGCGTCTCGTTTAGGGGTGTGCTTCCTGCACACCGGCCCACTCACCAATGTCACCTTCATGGGGCGGCTCCATCACAGGAGCATCCTTTAGAATGTAACAGATTAGCTTTGCAGGTAGGGATGTTGATGAGGTCATCACTTTCCAAGGTCACACCTACACATCTAGCTATAGGCCCACCGGCGTTAAAGCCCCCCCACCTCTTCAGTTCCTATAGAGACATGATTCTAACTCCTGTCTGCATGCACATCTGAATGAGGCAGGGTAAGCGAGGCAGGAGAAGCCTTATTGTAAGAGCTGATTCTAAGCTCTTGTACACTCTTAAATATATACTTTCAACATTTCAACATGCAGCATAGTTGAAAGCTCCGTTGTGCAATGACTGATGATCAGCTCAGCTCTTTTAGAGTTTATCGCTGCCCCGTGTTCATACATTTGAAAATGTCTGAATCTATACTGCAAAACCTGAAGAAACGGAAAGAGCAGGAGGAACAGCACTGAAAGATCTGGGGTTCACTTTCTATCCTCTCCCGTCTGTGCAACTGCACAACACTATTCACCAAAGTAATAACTTTCTCCGCATGATAAAGTCACTGCATTTAGTTTGTGGACTAAGCAACGATTAAGAAATAAATATGTTGTTACTGTTCTTACAGATGCTGGCGGCCCTCCCCAGTCCCCGCATCTCTTTGGCTCTATAGGAGGACTATGCTCTCCTCTCACAGTTCCTCTAGGGTTTGTGCAACTGTTCAGCATTAGTGCAATAACCATGCAAAAGATGGACTCGTACAACGGCTACATCTGTATGTTTCTTAATTTTTCCTCCACTGATTCTCTATGGAAGGCAAATCTCCCTGCTGTGCAGTGCTACATCCTTTCTGTATTCCTCTCCCCTCACGAGACAATGAACACATTGAGGCAAATCTGTTTCCACAGCTTGTGAATAAGAGACTGTCAGCATTGTCTTGCACGCGTGTGCACACACACTTATACAGTAGACGCATGCGCGTGCGACTGCTACAGAACAAACGTGTTTGTGTATGGATGCGCATATATTTGTGTGTCCATGTGCACAAGATGCTTGTGTCATATGAGTCACCTGCTCTTGTGTATAGGGTTTAAGTAGTGACTAATAGCTCTCTACTTATTCATCTGTCTTTGCTCCTAAGCTCGTGTGTCCAAACACACAACCAGAGCTCTGCTGTTTCCTTCCTCCACCGCTGCTCTTCTCTGCTCATTGACCAACAGGTTGCTCTGTCAACAGTGAATGCCACAATGCACTGTATGCACTGAAATCTGAGATAGAGTCAAATGGAGAAAAAAACACGTTTTTTCCTGTCACAAATCTCAACATGATGAGACAACTGAGGATGTATTTCAATAACAGCACCGTCCAGAAACGTCTTGTTTGGCGGCTTGCTGTGATAATTGCAGGTGAGCCATGGAGGAGATGGAGAACAGCAGTGCAGAGAGAGAGAGACAACTAAACACACAAATGACGTCCGTGGTTGATGACTAACGCTGTAGTGACACAGATGCCCTCTGTCTTTCTTCAAGACTGCAGGAATACTGGTTGCTGCGACAGCTGTGCTGGTTAACGCTTATTATTCTCACTCAGGCATAAAACATGTACAAATGTTCTTGATCCAAATACATAAAGATTGTCATAGTGTGAAGAATGACTTGACAATTATGGGAATGTTTGTCAAGATCTAAACAAAATTAGCGCCATTATTCTTTTGTTCTTATTTTGAGGCTTCAAATAATAGAGTTCTTTTACATGCCAAAAAACAACAAAACAACAAAAAACACAAAAACATTTCTGTGGCAGTGCACAGCAGTTTTTGGACTTATTCCACCATCTAGTGGTAGTGCATATGCTGATACATACTGCAGCTGTGGACGTATCCTAATAACTCACAGGAGGTCAGTAAAACACATTTGTCTTTACTAACATCAATGCACCTAAGAAAATACAAATTAAATGGCTGAACAAATTGTGCAGAAATAAAATATTAATCACATATTTAACAAATTTGATTGTTAATCATTACAAAATGTAATGAGTGTCAAAAAAATTATATTATACACATTTTAAAATGGCAGTTTTTGGTGCAACTACGCTGGCAACACTATGAGGGAAACAAAAGCAACAAGTGCTCTTTCGGACCGGCAGAGGTAGAGCTCTAATATGAGAGAGCTGCAAAAGACAGAGGAATAAGGGGGGGACATTAGGGGTTGAAAGTTCATTCTTTACAAATAAAATAAAAAACAGCGGACGAATAACATTATTCAATTAAATAATATTACCGTTATCAGAGATTACATTTGCAGGACCTTGTTTATTGTGAGGTTATTCGTTATGCATGTAGCTGTCCATTCATGCTATATCCACACTATTCCAGGGTGCAATTCAGGTACAATCCATGAGAGTAGGGATGTGTGAAGAGTTTTCATACTGGAATCTCTTTATTTAATGCACTTGGCCCTATCAGCAGCACTACTTAGATCCATATCCAACATTTAAAACTTCAGCAGATTTCATCCTATGTGGCTCCATCCTCTTCCTCCTCGTCCTTCCGTTTTGACAGCCTGCCGGGACAGGGCTCCATGGTAACAGCGACGCCAATGCCGCTACGTCCAGCAGGCATGTCAGTGACGAACATCCATTTATCTCTTTCTGGACAGTAACACTCAACGCTGGACAGGAAGCCATGCTGGTTAAAACCGCCTGAATGGACACAGACAACATATTTAATGAAGCTGCAAACAAACCTATAAGTGAACTGTTCAACAATTGTCAGTGAATAGTTATAATATATATACACACTATATATAATAGTTAAAGAAATTAGTTTATATTATATACTGTGTGTGTGTGCGCAACAATTATTTTTCCTAATTAATACAAAGTTGAACTTTTAGTCTCCTAGTTTTGTGCTTTAACTAACCAAGGACAAAGATGCGTCCCTGGTGGACGGCAACTCCATGTGCACTGCGACTGAACTGCATGGAGTCCCTCGATTCCCAAATGTTCCAGGCTGTGTTATAACATTCCACAGTGGACAGCTGGGTCCTCCCATCATAGCCTCCTATAGCGTACAGGTGGGAGTTCACACACACCAACCCTGCCAAAACCCACAGAGAAGATTAGATTTCATACGGCAAAATAGATGGAAAGACTGGACACTTGTCCTGTAAAGAGAAATAACCAAAATGTCCTAGTTCTGTTTATCTAAATAAAAAACAGACTCACCCAGTCCACTGCGTATTGTGCTCATAGGAGCAAGTTGCTGCCAAGTGTTTGTGTCCGGCTGGTATTTTTCTGCAGTGTTCCAGCGGTTCTGCCCATCATATCCCCCCACCACATAGAGAGCACCCCCACACGCTGCCACTCCAGCGCCCAAACGAGCCACTGACATCGGGCAAACAAAGGACCAGCGGTTAGACTCCGGATCCCACCTGCAGACGATGGATGTACTTGAAGTTGGTAAAGTGCCAACAGGGAGTACGGCGACTCTAAATGATTTAGAGGGTTGCAGCTGTGAGCAGCAACCTTCTCAATCCACACAAGCCAGTCAACTTAAAGTGGATTAGGTTAAGCTGGCAACCGTGTTTGGCAACTATTGACAAGCTTCATTTGAGGCCAAAGAGGTTGTAACACCATTGAGTGCAGAGAGTGAAGAGATGGTTCCAGCCTTACATGCCTTACTGAGGGTTGTTAGGTTAGTTCGGAGTAGTGTTTTAAATTTTGCATTCATTCATGAATCCACCTCCGCAAATGTGTACTCCACAAAAGTCAGAGCGCTGTCCCTTTAACATATGACTAACTGTAAGTAATGTAAGGTATAACAGCAAGAATAGCAAAGGCCCGAGTCACAATAAAGCAGATTGGACAGCATGTTCTGTGACAGGTTAATGATTTAAAGGTTGTTTGCTCAATCGTTGACACAGAACATAGCAGCTGTCAACTGGTCAGGAGAGTGGCTGATACTTCGTCACCTGAACTAGTGGTTTGGCCTTGGAAAGGAACTAAATCCACATCCTTTCTTGGGTCTTTGTACTAAGAATGACCCCGGGATCTCTGCACATGCTTCTGCACCAAGCCTCATTTCAATAACAAATAAAATGTGATCCCCCTGTGGCAGGAAGGCAAAGATTTATTTGGGAAGCAGCCTCAAGAGACGATCCTTTTCTGTCAGCTACGGTTACTGTAAATGCTCTAATCTCCTTTTGTGCATTTCACATTGAATTGCCAGTTCAATTGTTCTATCAGCGTTCACTGTATTTAGCAGCTCCTCACGAGAAGCCTTACAAGTGGCGTCTGATGAGTTCTAATAATTCCCCCGTGACTAGCATCTTTCAGAAAGCTATACCATTTAATACAAAACGTTATTATGCTTACATTTGAAACACAGGGCTTAAGATGCGAGGCTAATAGTATTAAAGGAAATTGTTATTTACAACTTGGGGTTTCTTTTTATTTTTTTTTTTAGGAATTGAACCAATTTAGCAGTAAAGACGTGGCAGCGACAAGATGTAAAGCATTCTCATCCAGATTGACATTCCTGGGAAGTGTGTCTCAACATGTTTCTAAAAAGCCTGTGTTGTTGCCTAATTAGTCTACGTGGAATACCTGAGAAGTTCTCGACTGCTCTTTAGGTTGAATGGCAGCTATTCATTTGATCTCTCTTATGCCATTATCCATACTTGTAGGTAACTGCACTTGATCTAAGAATGTGTGTATAGCAAGCGAAATCCTTGCTCATTACATTCATTCTAGAAAATAAGATGTCATTAAAACCCAAATTACGTCTTGAGTGCCTAATTAAATAAATAAATCTTCACACACTTTGAGTGAAAACCACAGACGCGTCTCACCTCTCCACTGTGTTGTGATGTGTGGAGCCCTGGGAGCCTCCGACGGCGTAGATGCAGCCATCCAGAACTCCCACCCCAACACGATTCCTAGGGATGTTAAGGGAGGCTAGCTGGCTCCACTGGTTGGTCATTGGGTTGTAGCAGCACAGAGTGCTGGACTCGGTGTTGTTTTGGAGCGACAGGTTCCTACCCCCAATCTGGACCAAAGAAGAGAAGAGAAAAAGTGAAAGAGATTAATGAGAAGATAATTACAGAATGACATTTTAGTTATCTACAGAAATGTACGTGTATATACTCATTATACGTTGCATAGAGTTGTTCTGCATTGTATACCATCTTTAGGTGTCATTCAGAGAGTTAGTTTTGGTTAGGGGACACAACCTACTGTAACTGATGAAACCTACAGTGTAGAGCAGTCCAAACAGCACACAGGCTCCAAGACCGCTACACGGCGTGTCCATGTCAGCCAGTTTTAGCCAGGCATTCCTCTCAGGATCATAAGCCTCCAAGAAGGCCAGTGAATGTTGCCGGTACCTAAAAAATAGTTGGTGGATAGTTGTGTGTTAAATCTATACTATGAATATTATCTAGAATGTAAAGAAGCAGCTTTCCAAATGCATTCTTTTAAAAGGTATAGATTATCACAGAGAGAAGAAAATGGTCCAGTAACACGCCGAGTCATGAAAGCATAGATTGTGGGGTTGGATTTTAAGAAACAACAAAATAAAAATAAATATGTGTGCCCGGTCTAACTGAGAAGAATGTGTCACTGTCACGTAGACTGTGGGGGCAGTATAAAAGAGAAGGGTAACTGTGAGGGGTAAAACTGAAAACCTGCTAACAGCCACTGGGTGGCAGAATGAGACATAAATCTTGATCCATAAAACATTGCCAGCTGTTTTTACAGAACAGGTGTCTCATAATCAGTTTCTGATTATCAATACCAGAAATTATTTCCAAAATGTTTGCTTTAACATTAAGAGTGTGCAACTAGTAAATGTGCTGCAGAACAAAGGAATGTTGTTGAGAGGACTATATTTAAGAGACACATACCCGCCGACCACATAGATGAGTTGAGGTCCACGGATGGGTCCAGGCGGCAGGTTCCTCAGTGTCATTTCCTGGAAGATTTTAGAAAGAAAGTTCTTACAGGAGTTGGCCTGAAAGAAAAGACACAATTAAAGGGTCAATTATCTTCTAAAAACATACATCTTTTCCCAAAATAAATACCCACAAAGAACAGTAAAGTACATTTGTGAGCACAAATCTAATTTGTTCATGTATTCCCACAAAAAGAAAACATACATGAGAGTCTGTAGTTACCTTACTGAGGATGGGGCAAGACAAGAGCTGGTTCTTTAGAAACTTAGGAGGCAGAGCATAAATTCGAACTGCGTTCAGGAGGGCATGTAGGTACTGTGACCTACCCTCCATATCCCAGCCGACCCAGTCTGTACAGGCCTTATACACCTGGCATGGAAACACACAAACGGATTTGAGGCTTTCTACTCGAGCACCAGGGTACAACTGTTTAATGTTACTTCTAGCATGAGTTATGTGATGTGAAGGAAATACTACTAATAACAGAAAATCTAAAATCACTCCACAAAGATGTAAATGTCAATTACTATGACTGTATATTTCTGTGAGTACAGTAAAAAGTACACACACCTCAGACTCACAGAGCACCTTAAGACTGTCCTGACTGATGAGCTCCAGCAGCTGGCAGTGAGAAAGGCTGAAGAACTCCTCCTCCTTAGTCACCTAGGACAGAGGACAGTTTGGAATAATACATCTCTAGTGTAAAGATCAAAACCAAGTCTGTCCCAGATCCGGATCAGTGATTCTTCTCTAAGGAAACCATTAAGCTGCATTGTTCTCACGGTTATCTTATTATTTATTATTGCCTTAATTTGATATACTGTATCTTTACTATTATAAAACAATCAATAGAGTTTAAATTGAAATGTTCAGTAGCTTCTTGGCGATGTTACCGTCTGCTATGTGCAGTCAACGTAAGGTCAGATGATAAGATCAGAAGAGTGAATAAAAAAAAAACAGAGTGAGCAGTTTTCCATGAACTGATTTGACATTTGTCAATTTGTTCATCAGCTCTTATTCCTTATCGTATATGAAAATAGCAAGTGTTTCAGAGGCTGCTAAAATTATCTGGATCCAGTCAATAAACAGTCAACTTTTACTATAATTAGCACAAAGAAAAACTAAGCTGATTATAATTTATTTCATATGTACACAGGATTTTGAGCTTTCTACAGTTGCATGTTACCTCTTTGAAGTGCGTATTTATATACTCTCGACTTCGCTGGTGCAGTTCTGTACAGCCGATCTCCTCAGCAAATCGTGCGATACCAATCACATTGGCAGGCTCTAGATGCTTAATGAGGAAATCACAGCATGCCTTAGCCACATCCTCCACCTGATACCTTGCAGAACAAAGAAGGGAAACGTCGGTGCTCTGACTTTTCATCAGTGGCATGTATGCACATTTCAGCTGCTTTCAGTGACTCGTGCTCATCTTTCTGAGACAGCAGGCTACCGCTCATGTGTGTTTACCTCATGGCAGCCAAAAGAACATGCAACACGCACTTCTCTCCCACGGTGATGCGGGAGGTGTAGGCAAAGTCGATGAGTCTTCCCACAACCTCAGGGCAGACATCACGTAAGGTGACCTCTGAGGCGTGACACTCTTTGAAGCTGCTAGTGAACATGGCTCTGAAGTAAGGGCTACAGGCAGCCAGCACCACCTTGTGCACCTGCAAGAAAAAGAAAATTGGTGTACAAACATTTAATTTACTTGGTCAGTGAATAATAAACTCTCCCATGGAGGCCCGGAACATATAGGCTAATTAAAGGTCATGAAACTATCCAAAATTAGAACTGAATAAATCATAAATAATTAAGATGGAGAGCCACAACGTATAGATGAAGTGTTATCATTTTCTGTTTTTTCTGATCCACTTTGTGTCATAGTGATTCGCTTTGATTGTTCAGAACAGAATAGGTTTTGTTTATCGTCAAACTCTTCACAACTCTTCACCCAAAATGTACCTTTTACTTTTTTAACTTAGAGGATGTCTCACCTTAAAGTCGACTATTCTCTCCTTATATGTAGCATGAATGACCAGGTCACACAACATCCCCTTCTGTCTAAACTCCTCCATGGCCCCCAGGGATCTGGAAGCATGGGTCTCTACAGTGTAGTCAAGATACCCAGATCCGTGCATTGAGGGGACGACAATAGCTGGGAAATCACAATCACATGCGAGACGTTTCTTCCTCATCGGGCAATGCATTGTGGGAGAGAGGAAGAGATGTATACAAGGCGTTTTCTCTTTGAAAAAATTATCTTATCAACAGTTTTAGGTCTTTTAGGTGATTGGGTTGAGATTTCTTTCAGATACAATTCCTTTGGTCTTTAATCCATCAGTATAAAGGCTCCAGTTAGCAGATGGCTTTAGTTCCTCCATTTTTCTGCAAACGTAACACAACAATCTCTTCATTAAGTAGACATTTTCCAAGAATTTATGGATGTTTACAGCATAATCGGACTATCCATTGGTGCTCCCAGCGAGAACAGTCAGCAGGCAGAACAAGCAGTCCATAGCAAGAGTCAGCTGCTGCAGAAACTAAGTTCAGAGCATATGCTTCTCTGCACGAAGACGATGGGTAAACAAACCTGCTGACTGATAGTGAACCACAAACTACTCCTTCATGCACCGATCCGAGCTCCAACATGATCGACAGCATTTGTTTCAAGATCAGACAGTTACCATAGCAAAAGTCAAACCATGATGGCTGAATTGCTGTTGCTCCAGATTCGACAGGTTTCAGGGGATCTGAAAGAAATCCATTCCGACGGTTTAGAAAGTCCTCTGCAATTTAGTGTTCCGCAGAAGTTGGGCAAATCAGATATATCCTGGCAGGGTTTTCCTTGAATCGATGTGCTATGATGTTTATCCTGCAAAGTACAGAAAAAAATTAGTTTTGTGACTTTTGAGGTTTGAGGTGAAGCTAATGGAATCTAAATCTAAATCTAATGTGGACATGTCATTTTTCCTGTGAAAGGCTGAGTCACATGCTCCAAGTTTCACTTCCTTGCAACTGAAGCAAAAATATGAGTTCTATTCTAAATGTCAGAACTTTCTCTCATGGAAATGGACAAAAGTATTTTTAATTTGGCTACTTAAAGTAAACTACTTAAAGGCCTTGGGGATTACTAATCTGGCCTCTCACTATAGCCTGAGTTCTGGCAAAATGGTACTCAAAAGTACATAAGTACCATTTATATATAACCCCATTAATATTTTATACTAAATCTGTTATTTATGTATCATTTCTTGTAATATTTGACATTTAAATGCATCATGGGGGAGTCGGCATTTTAATACGCTGTATACTGTTGTACTGACAATAAGCCTCTCTTGTATCTCGAAAGAAAAGTATTTCTACAATCATTCAGGTCGATTATGAAAAAAAACTACATTACCCATGATGTCAAAGGTGACCTTTGCTTAAGTGGGATTTACAATCTGTAAATATCAGCTGAAAACACACACACATGCTGGAGCGAGATAATGAACTAAAAGCTCCCCCTGAAAACCTACATCTCATCCTCGGCATAATTAGATGACGATGACCTGAGGGATGTAGCCGCGCTGTAGGCAACCAGCAGGTCAGAAATATACTGCGGACGCGCATGGGTATAAGTCGCTGCAAACCCATTATCATTCCCATCAGGTAGATGCAGATGACATGATTAGTGCACTATAAATCATTAAGCAGCACAGAGAGTTTAACAGACTATGGGTTTAAAAAGGTGCAGCTGTCTCTAATAAAGTTCAAATTAAGAGACTAATTAGATTCTTGTCAATTATTAAACGGAGCAATCTTGATAGTTACTATGGCAGGAAATGTCAGGTAATAACTGGAGCTGGGCTGCTCTTGGGTACCTTTGGGTGTTTAAAAGAAAGGATACAATACTATATAAGCTGGTGTTTTTTTAAGGGGGTGACAATGTCGTGCAGACACGACAGTGGTATCAATCTAATGATCTCAAGGAATTAAATATGAGATTTCCTAATACGTCAAGCTAAACCTTTAGATCTTTATAAGAATGTTGATTAAGGAAAGCACACAATCTGTGTAGTGCAGACAAAGTATCATGTGCTGCCTACACAATCCACAGCAAATACATATTCAGCAAACATGCTCTGTGACACATTCAACCGACCGTCACTTGCTGGTACAACTTGAGCAGAATCAATTAGTTTCAGGATTTGTTATGCTTCAGTATGTATGAGCGTCACTAGCATTACAGCTAGTCCAGCTAGTGACAAAACACACTGACCCTCTGAGAATCACAGGAATGCTTACGTGCAGCGTGGCGTGTTCTGTCCCAGCAGAACTTATCAACTCCTGTTTTCTCCCACAGTACATACAAGGTTACTGCTGGTTTGGTCTGCAGCAGGGCAGCTTTGCACAATCAGGTCTGTTCAGGGTTTAGATCCCTTGTTTTCCACCTTACAGTCAGCCTATATGCTGGTCATATGACCAAGAGTGGGGGACGGAAAGAGAGGGAGAGAGAGAATTACAGAGTGGGACAGGAGAGAGAGCAGGAGTAAGGACCTTTGATTAGATGAATACCAACAGATCAGATTGAGGACAGAGTAAAAAAAGAGGTACGAGTCAGGACAGCGACTCAAGTTTTCCATATAGATCCATTACACTTGAATGCATCAGCCAGTCCTTGTCTCCTAATTAGGATTGAAAGGGGCAAACAGAAAATTATGAGGGAACACAGTGTGCAGAGGTGACGATAAGGCCCTGTTCAAGCTCGGACACTGCGAGACTAGTTCTTTCCAGCTTATTGATTTTTTTTGTTTGAACGATGTCCTGACCAGTAGCACCACAGGTGGAGGGTATTTCTGACATGGTCGTTGACAAGCGGAAAGCAGGACATAAAAGATTAGCGCAGATTCTGAGTCTTTGCTTCAGATGTTCAGATGTTACGCATCTGGGTACGTTGGTACCTTCTAAAAAGGAAAAGGGAGTGAAGTGATGGCTTTTAGACATGTTTCGATTAGCGCAGCATCTATAATGATAAAGGAGACATGATTGTGATAGAGAGTTAACCATTTACAGACTGTTGGCGCTGACAGAGCAGGACGGCTCAATGTCTACAGCGCTTTTAATAAGGGCTGAAGATTACTTTTGTCTAGCCGTAGGAAACAGGTTCAAAACTGCTGAGTTGTGGTGACTGCACAACAATGTGTTGTGACAGTGACACACACACACACACACACACACACACACACACACACACACACACACTATTCTCTGGTGTGTCATCTTTTAAGGCTTCAACCAATAACTATTTTCATCATCAATTCCTTCATTTCCCCATTAATGATTTGATAAATAAATCATCCTGTTACCAGACCCCCCAAACTGTTTGCTTCCAAAACAAATAAACACGACAACAACACAACACAAATAAGGGACAAGCAGCAAGTGTCCTCAGCAGATTATTTCAACTCAATTCACATGTGAATAGTTTGTTTCTTTTTAAACTACACTGAATAATTTAACCCGAAACTACAGTGGAGGCTTCAGCCTGAACTACAC